>JAJJMC010010016.1:4781731-4960604 GCA_023531435.1 Papaver californicum | reverse complement strand
GTAACAAAATTAATTTAAGTAATAAACTATTAATTTTAGTAACAAAATATTTTTATTTCCCAACAAACTTCAGGCATTCCGTATGGGAGATAAGTCACATCCTAGATCAAAAGAGATATATCAAAAGCTGGAGGAGCTAGAGAGAAGAATGAAAGAGGCAGGGTTTGTTCCCAACACAGACTCGGCCTTGCATGATTTAAATAATGAAGACAAGGAAGAAAATCTGTGTAACCACAGTGAGAGGTTAGCCATTGCTTTTGGACTTATCAGCACACCTCCTGGCATAACTTTGCGAATAATAAAGAACCTCCGGGCAAGTGTGAACTGTCATTCAGCGGCAAAGTTCATATCTAAGCTTCTTGGAAGAGAAATAGTTGTAAGGGATGCAAACCGGTTTCATCATTTCAAGGATGGTCGTTGTACTTGTGGAGATCATTGGCGAAAAGAAAATTTGTGTTTATACCTTCTCTATATACAGAATTTGATGACAAGGATGGTCGTTCTTCTTGTTTTTCTTTTCCAAATATATTATAAATCTTTTTCTCAAGGCCTGTCCCTAATTTTCCCTTTAGCAGCTTTAACCAAGTTAATTCTGCGTTGCTAGGACCAATTGTTGCATTATGTTTCCCACGGACACAATTTGTTTATGCTGGTGCATGTGAATCATCAGAAAATCAAAATCATATTAGACCTAAATTTAAACATTATTATTTTGTAGTTTTTTTAGGATTAAATTGGTATTTTTTATATGACAAAAAGGACTTGTACATCGTAACCAGGAATACTTCAATTCTTTTATTGTTTTTTCTTTTTTTTACAAATTAGAAGTTCATAAAAAAACCTTACTTAAGGAGTTACAAATCTGTTTACGTATGAAGTAGAGCCATCTAGTATGGAAGAGGTAGAGTTCTTCCTAGGATTAGATTTATCTATTGCTAAAACATGATCAATACAAAATTGGGGAATGTTTTCCCAATTGAAATTACAATGAAATAACTCAGCTTTTTTAGCTAAAGTACCCAATGATAAATTATAATTCCTAGATTTTAGAGATTATCCTTATATATTAGCTGATTGACTTTTTTTTAATTCACTTAAAATAAGGGCAATTTTTACCTACGAAAAATTCTATTAACGTGATAAATTAATATTGTTTATAATAAATTAGAGAAATTTTGTGTTTGGGTCGTAGGTTTTGGTATGTTAGAGTGTTTGGGTCGTGAATTTGTCCAATGGTGTGTTTGGGTCGTAAGACCGTCAGTCAACACGGTCAAACTAACCGGCCGTTAGTCCCAAAAATTACAAGTTTGCCATTCCGTTAGCATAATCATTTCACGCCGATTAATTATCGATTAATTGAAAAATCGCCGATTAATTGAAGAAAAAAAACGTCAATTAATCTCTGAAGCCTTTTCCTATTTCTGTTTTCCTGGGTTATAGTCCTGTAATTTCCTGCCTGCAGTTCAATATTTACTAGAACCATTGCATTCACCACCATAACAAGAAAACTTAACAAAAAACACATTGGCATCACAATAAAATAAGATTTTTAAGGATTTAAACAAGTTATACGTAGAGTAGAGTATTTGGTTTGACAAGACAAAAAACAAAGTTAAAAACTGCTAGGAGAGTTTAATTGCAGTAGTTTAAAGCTTAATTGAGATAAGTAGATAGCCAATAACAAAAGTAACATACCTAGTTGATTGATCATGAACTCACCATGATCAATTTCTTCATGTCTACAAACCTCAGCTTCATCATTATACAAAACTAGTTGATGATTAATGTTATCCACTTCATTGTCAGCATCAGTAGGTACATCATCCCCTTCATCACTCTCACTTCCTGTGTAATATGAGCTTTCTTCATCACAATTCTCTATATTAAGGTTCCTTACTCTTGGAATGTAGTCTTCATCTTCAGAACTACACCCATCATTCACCAACCTGTTTACAAACAAATGATTTCATTCAAAACACAAGTCAATCACAATCAGAGAAGCAAGATCAAAGTATGGCTTTAAATACTCTACTACCCATTGTTAAAACCCTAAAAACCAAACATAAAATTATCAAAATTACTTACCTAGATACACTGTTGTTCATCATTGGCTTAATCTTCAGTGTTGATAATCGATTAATACCTACAAACCCGTGATTGATCGTTGCTTTTTTGTTTTTTTCTTTTTTTTTTGCAGGGAGGAAATCACAAATTTGTTAAAAGTTAAAAAAAAAAACAAAATCCCGTAATATACAAAAGGCCACAGAGAGGAATTGGTGATTTTGCCGATTAATCGGCAACTCAATATAATCGGCGCTTTTTTGACGATTTTTTTTGACGATTTTTGCATTTGGCAAAAGGCTACAGAGAGTTTTTGAATTTGGCGATTTTTTGACGATTAATTGCCGATTAATCGGCGATTTTGACGATTTTTTGGAGTAAAATCGGCTGGAGTGGGGTTGTTTAACGGAATGACAAACTTGTAATTTTTGGGACTAACGGCCGGTTAGTTTGACCGTGTTGACTGACAGTCTTACGACCCAAACACACCATTGGACAAATTTACGACCCAAACACTCTAACATACCAAAATCTACGACCCAAACACAAAATTTTTCAATAAATTATGAGTTTCACACTAACGTATCTTAATGGTGGGTTTAACATAAACAAAAATAACAAAATGGGTTATAAATAAGTTTTTTCTTTTGAAATATATCATTTCGGTCTTGCTAACTTTGTCATTCTTCCGGGTCCAACGGCAGAGAAATCCCTAATTGGTCGGGATTTTACTTCGTTGCGGCGGAGTTGGTACATCTGACTGTACCAAAGCTTGCTTTCGGTAATGTTGAAGTTTTTATGTATGCGGAGGTTGAGGCGGTTGGTAGGGTGGATGTTTGTTTGGGTGGAAACAATGTATTTGATGTTGTTGAGGATCAAAGGTGTTGCACTAAGGTCCGTTAATAAAGCCGCTCGTTTGCCTTCTTCCAAGAGGACTCAGTCTGTCGATCTTAACTTTTCTCCTGATGAAACTGGTAATAACGATGTTCCGGTTAGCGGAGGTCTTGTTAATCAGAAATTTGATGGTGTAACATTCCGGATATTGTTGTATTCATTGGAAATGATGTCTATGTTATGGATCCGCCAATTTCTAACCGTCCTTTTGATTCTGTTGATAGTCATCCCGATCCTTCCAGTATTAATGGTCTTATATCATCACTTTATGGGAGGACTGGGGTAAGCCAAAAATTGTTTAGATTTGATTATTTGTGCTCGGACACATTAGTTGAGCCCATTCGGACGTATGCTTTTAATAAACATCATGGCTTGGTGTGTTATGACCATGTCGAGGCTGGGTTATCGCTTCCGTTGTATGATCTGGTTGATTCCTTTTTCTTGTTTGTTCTATATATTCGTTAGATTAAGTGTGCCTACTATCAATATCGTAATAGCTTCAGGGCGCTTCTCTGTAAGTATATTCGTGGTAATTGTAGAGTTGAAAAGAGGACGACACCAAGTACACCACCAACCTTTTCGTTTTAGCATAATAGATAATGCCTTATGTGATCTCTTATTCAAAGATATAAACAGACAAGGAATATCCTTGAATAATCTTTATTCGAGATTCTTGAATCACGAGGATGTTTAACGTACAACTTACTTGTTTATAATGAAACAATCAATACAATGTGCAAAAGAAATGAATCAAGATACCGAAAATTTTGTTAACAAGGAAAACCGCAATTGCAAAATAAAATAAAATTGGGACATCGTTCAGTTTGAAAACATTGTACTAAGCCGCTACAAGCACTAGCCTACTACAAGAATTTGGATTGGAATGTAGTTGAGAGTCTGGAGACAGAATAAACCTTTCAAGCTACTCTGTGAAGTTGTACCCCAACGTTACTTTTCCCTCGCAAGTGCTTACACACTTGTTTCCTCTAGCCGACGTCCTTTACAGGCTGGGAGTTGCTCCACAATTCTTCATGAATCCTAACATTAGCCTGCCTCCAACAGGACGCCTAATGATTTCTTTTTAAATATAAATTCTAGGTGACATAAATCATTCCTCGGACTTACATGAATCTAAATCAAAGATTATGGTTTTTACTCTTCAAAACTCATAAAGATACCTAATTAATCAATTTCACAAAAATATCAATCTTAGAACTTGTCTTAGATGAATTATATGGATTCTCAAATCTAGATTTCAATAACGTTGTACACAATTGAGGTTGAAGTTCTATCAAATCTTGTATTTGATCAATAATTCTTGAATAACCTTATAACAGAAGAAACTGACCTTTAGAATAAACAAGAATTATACAACAAATCAAATCAAGATACAGGTTCTGAAACTATCATGATGATAATTCTACACGTGCTTCACGAATTCATAATTAAAGCTTTCAAAGTCACAACCTTTGTTCTCGAAGAACCTTTGTGCAATAATACAATATTCGATCAAGGCTAGTTGGTTTAGATGTATGCAATGGATTTCTTTCATCCAAAGTAATTTTTAATGCTATGAAGTTTAAGTTTTTTCCTGGGATACATAAAGTCTGTTTTTCTTTTAATTAAAACTTAATTTTCATTGAGGTTATTTCCATAGTTTGAACTATTGGAACAATTTAGCATCAAGTAATTACTGTAAGTAAGTTACTTCCAAAGAAAACTTTACATTGTCGCAGTTAGGCTTGGGCATATGAAGTTACAACTGCTTGAATCATGACTCAAACTTGCATCTCAAGTTTAATCAAGATTTGGAAAGAATGAATAATTTTTACCGTATTAAATTACTTGATTCTAGTTTCGAAATACGATTATCAAGAGCTTGACATCGAAACTTTACTAGACTTTATCCAAGTAGTTAATCTTTGACAAAAACCTTTTCTTTTTTTTGCTATTTATTCATTACTAAAATCTATGATTTTTCTCCAATAGATATATAAATTAAAGAGAATAGAAATCTGAAAGGAAAATTAATCTTCGTTACTAACCTTTGATGAATTTCTTCAATGATGTGTTCGTGTGATCTTTTACTCTTCAGTCTTCAAGGGTAACTTAGATGAATCTTAAAACTCTACGACCTAATCTAATCTAGCCTGAAGACGACTTTAGTAGGATATAAATCAATAAATAGTTTTGGAAACTAAAATATGACCCCTTGACATACTGACACCCGTGGGTTCAACAGAGCATTTTATATAATAGAGGCAGGGATGAGTACTTCATGGAAATGTCGGTGAGGAGTATAAAACTATTCCTTCCAGAAACGATATCGGAAGCTAACGAGTGAAGCCGGGTATAATTCGTTGAGTAAAAGGCGAACTTCGAAGTATTCGGACCCTAGTTGTATGGTGAATCTTGCAATGACGTTCTGTCGGAGCAACCTAGTATTTCAAAGTATTTTCTGTTAGGCCTTTTTCCATATGGGCTAAAATATAGGGAAAAAAGATATGTGATCCATTAGCCCCACTACTCTCTCCCACCTTTAAAAAAACCACCCACTATATATCTGCTGGTCACCACTCAAGATGGGGTTTTTGATGAGCGACGTATTAAGTGGGCTTAACATATGTTTCTCAGTAGGCTCTAGTATGCAAAAAAATACAGTACTAAAGAATATGTTTAATCATATTAATTTTGTTCCAATATATTTGTTGAATTATTATTTGTTGACATGTGCAATGGTTATAAAATGATTAATTATATATATATATATATATATATATATATATATATATATATATATTATGACCATTAGGATTGTACATAAACAAAGATTATGTCAAGTGATTTAATAATTTTAGTAATTAGAGAGTAGCCACAACATCTCTATTTATTTAAAATTTTCTTAAGAAATCACATGTGGAAACTAGACATAAATTTGTAATTAATCATACGTAATATGATGAAATTTGCCCGCAGGAAATTTTATTATATTTATATGATTAATTGGGGTGAAATATTGAATTGTGTTCCTTAATCTACCCACAGGAATTAAGGAATGAATATGGTTTAATAGTTTCATCATGTAGTCATGCGTCTAATTTGAGTAGGACTTTAGCCCACAGGCAAGTTTTATGTCACTAGATTCATATTTTTTATACATGACTTGCATTAGTAAATCATGATTAAGTTTAAGTCTCAATATAAGCATGTATATCTTTTTCTTTGCAGCGATTTTAACTGGAAACATTTCTGATGTCAATTGTGACATTCCTGAATTAAAGGGTGATAACTATAAGGTGTGGAAAGAAATAGTGCTTTTACAATTGGGATGGATGGATATCGACTATGCTATTCGGAAAGACGAACCACCTAGCATAACTGAGACTAGTACTCTTGATGCAGTTGATCTTTATGAAAAATGGGATCGATCTAATCGTCTCTCAGTTATGTTCATAAAGACCAAAATTTGTGCTAGTATTCGGGGTTCTATCGATAAGCATACTAAGGTTAAAGATCTCCTTAAAGCCATTGATGAACAGTTTGTAAGTTCTGACAAAGCTCTTGCTAGCACCTTAATTATGAAGTTTTCATCCATGAGGCACAATGGGTTTAAGAATGTGCGTGATTATATCATGAGCATGAGGGATATTGCGGCCCAACTTAAGGATTTGGAAGTTACCATGTCTGATTCTTTCCTAGTTCAATTCATTTTGTTTAATCTTCCTCCACAATATGGCCCCTTTAAGATATCTTATAACACACATATGGATAAATAGTCAATTAATGAACTTATGACCATGTGTGTTAAAGAGGAGGGGAGATTTAGGATGGAAGAGGGCGAAAAGGTGAACTTTACTATTGGTTCTTCTTCAAAGAAGAAAAGGGATCACAATAAGTAAAAGGGAAAGCTTTCAGTTAACCAAGGCATAAAGAAGGCGTCTCCGTGTTTCTTTTGTAAAAAGAAGGGACACATGAAGAAAGACTGCATTAAGTTTAAGACTTGGCTTGAGAAGAAAGGTAATTTTCTAGTGTTTTGTTTATGAATCAAATATGGTTAATATTAATCATAATACATGGTGGATTGACTCTGGTACTACAATCCATGTTTAGAATACCTTGCAGGGTATGACAAACCTAAGGAAACCAACGAAAAGTGAACATTACATCTATTCAGGCAGTCAGATGAGTTCACATGTGGAAGTTGTTGGACATGCAGTTTAATTTTAAGTAGTGGTTTTATTTTGCATTTAGAAAAGACATTTTATGTACCAGGTTTCTCTAGAAACTTGATTTCAGTTTCAAGACTTGTACCTTTTTTATGAATTTTCTTTAATTTTTTCAGATTCTGTTTTCAGTATTCTCAGAAATTCTGAAGTTATTGGTTATGGTATTTTGTCTATCGTCTTTATTTGCAAAATCATATCACTCATAGTTTTATGCATGTTAATATTGGGTTAAAAGATGTATTATGAATGAGGACTCCTCTATTTTGTGGCACCGGAGATTGGGACATATCTCCATTGAGAGAGTTAAGAGATTGGTAAAGGATGGGGTACTTGGTACTTTAGACTTTACTGATTTTGATACTTGTGTTAGTTGCATTATGGGAAAGCAAACTAACAAACACAAAATTGATGCCAAGAGAAGTTCAAACCTATTAGAGATCATACACACAGACATTTGTTGTCCGGACATGAACGCTAATAATCTGAAATACTTTATCACCTTCATAGATGATTATTCACAATATATGTATATTTACTTGTTTCGTTCTAAAGACGAAGTTTTGGATGCCTTTAAATTGTTTGAGGTTAAAGTAGAGAAACAATGTGGTAAGCACATTAAGATTGTGAGATCAGATAGAGGTGGAGAGTACTAAAGTAGATTTCTTCATATCACTAGAATTGTCGAATCAAGAAATGTTAATTTTCTTGAGAATGACTTGATTAGTGGGAGTGATCAATTTCAGGATATTGTTCCTGAAAAAGATAATGATCAACCTCCACCTACTGTTTCAAGTGACAAGTTGATTGTCAACTATTTCTAGTGACTATTTAGTGTATCTGCGAGATTCGGATTGTAATATTTGAGCCGATAATGATCTTATGTTATTTTCACAAGCCATAAATTCTACAGATTCAGACTTATGGATCAATGTATATACCTTAAGGTCAGTGGGAGCAAGATTTGTTTTCTTGTGTTAGATCAGTGTATATACCTTAAGTGTAGCACCCATTGTAACAGGTGATTGGTTCAGTTTGGACCAATGCCCAGGAATGACATTGAAGGGGAACAAATAAAAAATGTTCCATATGCTTCAGCTCTTGGTAGCATTATGTATGCTCAGGTCTATACTAGACCCGACATTTCATATCTCGTTGGAGTATTAGGAAGACATCAGAGTAACCCAGGAATCGATCACTGGAAGGCTGCGAAGAAAGTATTGAGATACCTTAAGGGTACTAAGGATTACATGCTTATATATATAAACGAACAAATAGTCTTGAAGTAGTAGACTAAGTTCGTTTCTTGTTTTGAGACTGCCTCACATGGTGTATGGATGAAAGGCTTCATATCTGGGCTAAGAGTTGTTGACTCTATTAGCCGACCATTAAGAATGTATTGTGACAATTCAGTTGATGTTTTATGGATAAGAATAATAAGAGTGGAAGTCGAAGTAAACACATCGACATAAAGTATCTAGCCGTAAAAGAACGTGTACAAGAAAAGAGTGATCATTGGACACATTAGCACTGAATTGATGATAGTTGATCCCTTGACTAAAGGCATGCATATTAAAGGATTCAAGGATCATGTAGCTAGTAAGGATGGGACTTGGTCCTATTATGTAATACATTCTTTATGTTCTTTATGTTTTCTGAAGCTTTCATTTAGTTGGATTATTTCTCATTTTGAATTATGTACGTACTTACTTTAGTTATTTTGTTGAGAAATATCATTATAGTTTGACCTAGAGTAAATATATGGTTTACTCATTAAGTTAAGTATGAGTGGTGAAAGACTAAGTATGTTGTAATACATGGAAGATTAATTCTTGCTCTTAAAGAGGATTAATCGCCATGATCCGTATATGAAGTCTTTCGTGAAATGGATCAAGTGGGATTAGGCCTTTTTCCATATGGGCTAAAATAAAGGGGAAAAGGATATGTGATCCATTAGCCCCACTACTCTCTCCCACCTTTAGAAAAACCACCCACTATATATCTATCGGGTAACTACTCTATGATGGCTAGGGTTAGAATACAGAAAGATAGAAAAATTGGACATAAGGTCACCAAAATCATTCTCATCAGGAATACACCATCTAAAAGTGAAAGGGAGGATTTGGAACCAAATTTCACATCAATTCAGGAATTAGGGCAAGATTTAAGGATTAAGATTTCAAGCAATGGCTGGAGGTATTTATAAACAATCTCTTATTTTGCTTCCGCTTTAATTACTGTATATTCATTCTGTCACTAGAATATACATATAGGTTTTACATTTTCGTGACACAAATGGCTTCGTAATTTCTCCAAAGGGGTGCAGAGGCCCGTCGCTTCTATCGAAAATGCTCTTGGTGAAAGTTTCGTACTAGGACTTCATGGTGTTTTTTTACTTTTGTTGAACGTTGCCGTTTATTTGTGGATGCTTGCGCTGATCTTGGGTCGTCCGTCATTCCTCGATCACATAATAAGAGATACTAGGGTAATTTTCTTCTCTTTATTCTTTGCCTTGCTTTTTTGATACCTTTTATTTTCCTTATTTCTTTCTCCGTTTTATAAGTCCAGGAGAGCCGCCGGTTATCTTTTGTTGATGGTTCCACTAGTCATTTGGTTGTGGAAGCTCCCGCTTATATACTTTACTTTTGTAGTTAATATCCTGTTTGTAGAGGATATATGTAGGAACGTAGATAAACTTTAGAGGATCTTTCTCATTCATCACGATACTTATGCAATGGATATAAAGAATGTTGATCAAAATTTTATTGATTTTTCATTCTAAAAAATGATTGATCATTATATGACAACAAATGTATTTACTGGCTTAAACTATCAAATTTCAAATTGTTTTCATCTTGTGGATATTAAAATTGTGTATCATCTTATCTATTAAAGTTAGCTAATAAAACTAATTTGTTAGTTGTTACTCTGTAAAGTATGTGAATCTTATCATCTAGCACCATGCCTTAACGTTTATATGTTTTTTGTATTCCGTATCAGTCAATATCATATGATATCCGTACATCTCAGTCGATACAAGTTGATAAAACAGTGATAAGGGTCATATCCGTGAATACGGCAAACCATACAATAGATCCTTTACCATAAAATAAAATAATAATTTTAATCTCAAAATGAAACGTAATGGTGTCTAAATGGCGATCTCTCAATGCAATATCATGCCAGCCATTAGATCTCTATCTCAATCGTTATATCTATATTTCTCCATCCATAATAGCATCAGGACGACCCCATAGCATGAGTATTATTAGAGTTAAAACCAAGGTTTGAAAAATAGGTTATAGGTCGGGTCACGGTATAGGTCGTGACTGTTATAACGTGTTTTGATGGATGTGAGTATGTTTTGAATAAAAAACGGATTATTTAGGAAATAAATGTATTTTTTTGACGTTGTTTTAAAATAAGGGGTGCGATAACTGTTATTTAGGAAAGATAAAAAAAATTATGATATGAAATTCCTATCTAACGGTTATCACATGTGTGAAAACGGTTATAACGGGTCTAAATAACAATGTTATTACGTTTTTTATTTTATTTTATTTGTTTATTCATTTATTTTGATTTTTTTAATTATAATTTTTCAATCTTTTATTTTAGAAATAAAAAATTGGATAAAAAATATTTTTATATTCTTTTTTCTAAAAAATGGGTATTACGGGCGTAAAAACGGCCTAAAAACTTATGTTAAATACTACATCCGTTTCAGGAAAAGAGTTACTATCACTTTTTCAAATTGACCTATTTTTAGGCTAAAATGAAAAAGTGATAGTAACACTTTTCCAGAAACGAAAGGAATATTATTTAAAAAATTATAGAAAAACGATTATTTCATACGTAAATACAGTTATGATGGGATTGAAAAATACCATTTTTTCTATTTATCGGTATTATTTAGATAGGATATCGATAAGCCTTACGAACACACTATATAGACACGACTGTTTTAACGGTCATTTTTTAAACCTTCGTTGAAGCCAAATCTGTCCGTCACATCTTTGGTATAGTAATTTAGTGGGAAGAGGACGAACTTAAACAAATCAGACAAGCTCCCATCCCCTATCACTACTACCCAGTTGGTAATACCAAATGGGAAATGATTGAATAGTTTTTTGTTCCCATGCACTGTGTGTCTTACTGTCAACCTTGTACGTGCGTGATGTTGCCTTTGCCCCCCATACGGATTTCAAACTAACAACTCTATTAAGTTTTATCATACCTTTTAAATCCGGCCACCACCATTGCTATTAATATGATTACAGTAACAAATAATTTAGCAGTGATAAAAATAGAGAAACGTAAGTATAGATTTTTTTTTCAGTGCAATCCTAAGATTACGAGAATATAGTCTCGTTGGCCCTAGACTTGTTTGTCAAAAATACTCTTTTAGTTTCGTTATAGACGAAGGTTTAAATTTTTTTCTAGTTCTAAAATACTTAAGTTTTCATATTTTCTATAAAACTACCAATGACATTTTTATTTTAGTAAACTTTTAATATGTATACAGGTATTAAATTAATAGATTAAATAGGTTTTAAATTTTTGATTTTTGTCGATCACTTTCCTTCTGGAAACCGAAACATATACCAAATCATGACGGGCCGTTATGACGGGTTATTAAACTCCATGAAAGATAATAGTCAAGTAGATCCAAAGATGAAGATTGTTTAATTTTATATTACTCCAGTGGAATTTCGAAAACCATAATAACATTAGCGTGTAAAACATTTACTTCTTCCATTTTTAAAAAATACGTTTATTTAATTTTGTATACAAAATAAAAAAATCAATCATTTAAAAAAAAAATAATATTTTTTCTAATTTATCCTTGAAGAAAAATAGTTTTCTTATATTTAAAAAGAAAAATACTAAAAAAAAATAATCTTCTAACTTGTTAAAGGAGAGATATAGTCTCTATTATTGGAAACATAATAAAGTTGTAATATTTGACTCTCTATTTAAGGACACATACTATTCTTTTTTTAACATATCCAAAAAAAACTTTGTCCGTCACAGCAATTAACGTAGGTAAACGGTAGGGGTATTACACAGTAATAATGTAGGTAAACTACAGAATGAATGAGGTCCACGAGCAACTGATGAATTGATTTCTTTCTCTCTAAAAAATCTTTTTGTCTCTCTCTCTTCTTACATATCTAGAGTTCTAGATAGATACTGAACCGAATACTGCACTGCATTAAAGAGGGAATGAGTGAAAATCCCTTTTTAGGACAGACGTAGACATAAAGATGCTGTTACACGCTTTTGTAGGACCTTTCCATTTTCATTTCATTTTGTTTCCTTTTCGTTTGCCCAACTTGCAAAATGGGCCCGTTCCCATCTCATCCCATCCCCATAGGTTGAGTTGAAGATACAGTACTTGGTTCTCTGTGTACCTGTAAACATGTACAGGTAGGGGTGAGTATGATTGTCCAACCCGTCAACCCAACCTAATCCATAGGGCTGTTAATTTTAATCCGAAATCCGATAACCCGGGATCTTATAGGATATTATCCGATATAACGGATATCGAATGTCGAAAGCGGATATTTCTATCGGATATTTAGTGTTGTTATAACGGAACCGGCTAAGTCAGTATCCGTCGGATATTATCCGATACCGATAACCCATTAAAGAGTAAAGACTTTTTCTATTCTACGGTTCTAACTTCTACCCCTCTTTCGTTCACTTCAGTTCTCTTAGTTCTAGCTCCCCCTCTTCTTCACTTCAGTGAACAAATTTCTTCACGATCATCTCTCGGATTTCTCTTCACGACCATCTCTCTCAACGGCACCACTTCATCACCACCACCTTCTTCTTCCTGTATCGCCACACCACAACCCACAACAGGTATGTAACTGCATTCTCTCTTTATTCTCTCTTTATTCAGGTATCAGGTATGTAATTGTATGATATTCTCTCTTTATTCTTCTTTGAATCTTTGATTATAATGGTATGTGTTAGAATGAAACAAAATTGAAACTGGGGTTTTATGAAATCAAAAATATTTGGTTTTTTTTTTTGTAAATTAGGGTTAATCAAAAATATATATTCTTTTTTTTTTTTTTGTAATTAGGGTTCTTAGTTTGTCATTTGTTTTAGTGTTATGATTTGATGAATTAGGTTGAAACCCAACAGATGGTCAATTGAAAGGAATTCGGATGTAGCTTAATTTTCTGTATAAAGTTAAGCTTTACCTAATAACAAAAATTATTGTTTTCTTAAGCCTATGTTTCCAGTTCGGCTCGGGTGATGAATTGACATGGATCTTAAACATGATTTGCAGACCTGGATCTGTTTTTAATTAGGGTGGAATGTTCTTGACATTTGTCTATGGCATCTGACGTAGTGTAGAGTTAATGTCGCCACTCTTAAGTTTTTGCACACATGAGACATCCCATTTTGCTTGTTCGATATCATTTATAATACTCGTAGTATCAGCTTCCAGTTGTACTGTACAGACATATAGTGCATATTGTCTAATTAGTTGCTTCAATTTTAGCTTTAGCTTTACGAGGATTTAGTCAAGACTCAAGCATGGAATTATCCTCATACATCAGTAATAGCGTTTGTATAATAAATACTGTATAAGATGCAAGTCACATATTCTGGCAAGTGAGACCTAACGACAGACTGAACTAGGACTGGGTCTGCATTTGTCATCAGTTTAATTAATGATTTAGGAGCATTTGGGAAATGGTTGCACTTGTGGATGCCTATTGTCTGACTTATAAGATTTAATCGAGCATAGAATCATCCTCATGCATCAGTAATAACATATGTTTGATAAAAACTGTATAAGATGCAAGTCACATATTCAGGCAAGTGAGAACTAACAACAAACTGAATTAGGATTGGGTCTGCATACTGCATCAGTTTTATAAAGATTAAGGAGCATCTAGGAAGTGGTTGCACTTGTGGATGCCTAGTGCCTACTTTCGGACGTATTAAGATGTGATAAAGATGAAATATGTCAAAGTAAAACTTCATAGCTAAATCCGTTGACATGAATATGTGCTAAATAGATTCTTATGCATCTCGATGTCTTGCAGTAATGATACGCATGTTCTATATTTTGTAAAATAGAGGCCAGTTATTTTTTTATGGTAAAATACCAAGATAAGCTTCTGTAAAGTGGAACCAGAACATCTAAATCCTTAGTGAGCTGTTCATAAACCAAGCTTTCTTATGGATACTCTTATAGTGTAGAAAACTCAAAAGAGTTACGGACCAGGATTCATGCTTTGTATGCATAGGTTCTAAGTAGTTCACTGGAACATGTCAAACTCAAAGAAAGAGTTGTGGAGTTTCTAGGTTACCTGTGATGTTTTGTTTATCTTAGGTTTTTGTTTCTCTAGAAAAATGCTGATCTTTATTGTTGTTGCATCTGTTTTATCACTTTCAGTAAAAATTTGTTACTTCTCAAATTTTAATGACCAATTTGGTATCTGTCTTGTCTTGTTTAACATATATTTAGAGAAACATCAAAATTGGCTGCTTTATGCCCATAATTCCATCCGGGATCAGCTGGAGTTAACTGTTTTTATGTCTGTCTTTGTCCTTAATGGGTAAAAGTGTGTATACTTTTTGAATAGATTCCCTAATCACTTTGTTACACTAGTATTAACCCCGCTCTGCTGTAGCACAGATGTATCTCAGCCCCACATCATCCAGCAGAATTTTTTGAACAATAAATGTGGCTACCTATGTGTTTACAAAAACAATGACAACCAACAATATCAACATAGCCCAAACTAACTATTTTATTATGAACATGAACAAGATTTGGCTAGAGATGTCTGTTTTGTCTTGTCATGTACATGTTTTGTTTGTCTTGTACATGTTTTGTCATGTACTTACTCTGTTTACCGGTGTCTAAAATGTTCTCTTTCTTGCAATTCACTTTGTTTTTGCTGACATACTTAAAGTATACTTAAACTTGCAATTCACTTTGTTTTTGCTGTGTTTTTGCAGATGTACTTTGAAAGCTGCAATGCAGGCGCCAGGCTGTTTCTCAATGAGTCAATGACAATGCTAGTACAAATTTTAGTTTCTTTGGGTTTTGATGTTTTCTTTTGCTGCAAGAACAATAGAACATGTAATTTATAAACTGTGATCATTTGTGTGTGTTTTGTATGTGTTTTAATTGAATTGTGAATTGGAAATGCTTAAATGAACTGAAAAATTTGAAGTGAAAAAATAGGTTTATAAGATTTCTATCATCTATCGGATATTTATCGGATAATATCGGATATCCGATAAGCTTAACGAAACAGAATCGGATATGAAGTTTAAGATTCGTCGGAACTTATCGGATATCGGAGCCAGCTGAGCCAATATCCGTTTCGTTAATATCCGTTGACAGCCCTACTAATCCATC
This sequence comes from Papaver californicum, assembly GCA_023531435.1. Classification (NCBI taxonomy): domain Eukaryota; kingdom Viridiplantae; phylum Streptophyta; class Magnoliopsida; order Ranunculales; family Papaveraceae; genus Papaver; species Papaver californicum. Next base: position 4,945,028 of record JAJJMC010010016.1, on the reverse strand, counting down.
TGTAATTTTGTGGGTAGATATTTAATCCGTCTTTACGTGGATTGGATATGGATGTATTTCTAAAAACACAATATTGGATGCGGATATAAGTCTGAAAATCCATTAGATATCCGCACCCGCTAGAATAAGGAGTAACGATAAAATATAACAAATATATTAGATATTTTTTATTTTAAAGGCCATTCGGGGGATTCACCACACAAACAACGGATATTTGAAGGCATTTTATTATAATTATAGCGTTGTAATAATTTAATGTTTTTTTAATTTCAATAATTTAAGATGTAAATTAATTTTTTGTTATAATGTTACCTATTTTTTCTATAAAAATATGAAATTTATGGGTCTACCCATACCCAATCCGCCGATCCACCCATCCGCGGGTGTTAAACCCACGGGTGATGGACTGAACATGGATTTAAATCAACACCTGCGAATTTAAAAGACTGGATATGGATAACCCCAAATCCACGGTTTCCACCTATTGCTCATCCCTATGTACAAGTCACATGTGGATGAATAAGTTGAGTGTTTCAGGAATCCAAATGTCCCGGTAACCAAAACCATGTGTCTTGAGCCTTATAAATTTTTGTTTTGTAAGCCCTTTATTTGAATCGAGTCAGATATCAGATCATCTATTTTTTAGTTTTTGTCAGATTTGATTTGCTACGTGATTCAGATCTAATCTTTAAATCGGATCTGTTTGAGTCAGGGAACAAAATGTCTCTAATTCATAGAACCAAGCCACTAACTCGCATATTTTTGAGATAGTTGAGTCAGATCTAAATTAAAGAACAAACACATTGAATCAGATCCATATGAATTAGGTGATTTCAATTAGATCCAAACTAATCGGATCCAGAAAAAAACAAACAAACATATATCATGTTAGACTCATTCTTGCTATAATCATGCTCATATGCCGTACACGGTTTATATTCGACAAATGTTAGATTTAACAAAAGTATTCAACCGTAGAAGTAGAACCATAAATCCCATCGAAGAACAAATATGCATGTTAAACATTTTAAGTGACAAAGACATTATTTTGACAAGACAATTGTATTAGAGAGTCTTAGTTAGTCAATTAGAGTCAATGGTCAATATGTTTGGTGTGGTCAATTGTGGTGTACAGCTGTCTACTCTTGTGTGGATATAAAAGTCGGTCCTTGTTATCTGTAAAGGGATAACGTGTTTTCATTAATAATAGAGACAAACTTTACTTCTCAACATTTCCCAATTCATCTCATTAATATCTCTGTGAACATTTATCATGGTATCAGAGCCAAGTTTAATGGTTATTCCTCTTTCCGTTCAAAATTCCTAAATCAGTTAACAACAATTCTTCTCAAAATCTTTAAGACTCAGATTCTTCTCAAAATCGTTTCATATAACATTTCTTGCAGAGATCAAACGATCAAATAAAATCTTTACTCAAAATCTTTTTTCGATTAATATCAATTTTTCAGCAATTTTCATCTAGATCTTGTTTTTGTTCTTCAAAATCGTGTCTGCAAATCAACAAAGAATTTATAATATTTTTCATGCCTATTACTCGAAGTATGGAAAATCGATCAGAAGCTTGGAATACAAACAATACTACTGCTGAATATGAGTTTTCATCAACAACCTTCCTTTTACCAATATCTCAAACTTCATTTCGATATAGTCCTATTCATAAAGGGTATAAATGTTATAATCCTATTTCTAAAAAGATATACATTTCTAGACATGTGGTGTTTGATGAGAAAAAATTCTATTTTTATTAGTCTACTCCAGTGTTATCATCTGTATGTGATCCCGAGTTGCCATATTCTGTAGTTTCTGAGTTGCCACAGGTAAATGATCCTGTTTCTGACTCTAACAGTCATATTATAACTAGATCAAAGAAAGGAATTTCAAAACAAAAACAATATCCAGATCATGTTTCTTATTTTGTTGTTAAGCATCCTCTTCCTGTTGCTTTCTCATCTCTGTTGACCAATACTACTGAGCCAAAGAGTTTCAAAGTGACATCTCAGATTCCAAAATGGGTTTCTTCAATGAAGGAAGAAGTCATAGCCTTAGTTGAGAATGATACATGGGAGTATATACCTCCTGAGCCCTAGATGAATATCTTGGGTTGTAAATGGATTTATCAAGTGAAATTAAAGGAGGATGGTACAGTGGATAAATACAAATCTAGGCTGGTAGCTCAAGGGAATAATCAACTAGAAGGGGTAGATTATTATGATACATTCAGCATTGTAGTGAATTTTTCAACAGTAAGAATTGTTCTTACTATTGCCATTACCCAGAACTGGCCTGTCAGATAATTAGATGTGTCAAATGCATTCTTACATGGTCATTTAGAAGAACCTGTATATATGACTCATCCACATGGATTCATTCATCCAGATTATCCATCATATGTTTGTAAGTTGAAGAGAAGTCTATATGGTCTGAATCAAGCACCAAGGGCTTGGTTTTATGCTTTTAGTTCGTTTCTTCTGTCTTCTGGTTTCCTGAAATCGGTTTCTGATAACTCTATGTTTGTTTACAACAATAAATCTAGTATGCTTATACTCTTAGTATATGTAGATGATATCATATTGATTGGAATTAGTCTGAGGTTAGGAGATTTATAAAGTCTGAGAGCTTACTCTGATTCAGGTTGGGCTGGTTGCCCTGACACAAGAAGATCTACTTCTGGATTTGTGGTTTTTCTGGGATCATCTATAATTGCTTTGTCATCCAAGAAACAACCAACAGTTTCGAAGTCGTCGGCTAGGGCAGAATATAAATGCATTATTGTTGCTGCGGAAGAGTTACAATGGGTCTCTTATGTGCTGAAAGAATTGCATTTTCTTTTGTTACACTCAGTCCATCTGTATTGTGATAATACAAGTGCCATTTCTTTGGCGACTAATCTTGTTTTCCATGCCAGGTCCAAACATATAGAGGTACATTATCATGCAGTCAGGGAGCTGGTTGATTCGGGATTTCTGAAGCTTCATCATGTTGCTAGTGAGGAGCAGTTGGCAGATGTGTTCACTAAGGGATTGTGCAAGCCTATGTTTTCCAGATTGTTATCTCAATTGTTAGGTTTTTCTGTTGTATCTAGTAATAATACAGACTCTACTTCTGATGGTTCAGATGTAACCTGACTATTTATGTAAGGATCTTTTCTGTTTCTGTACTTTGTTTTGTTTCAAACTGTTTTGTTGATCACTTATCAGTTTGAGAGGGTATATTAGAGAGTCTTAGTTAGTCAATTAGAGTCAATGGTCAATATGTTTGGTGTGGTCAATAATGGTGTACAACTGTCTACTCTTGTGTGGGTATAAAAGTCGGTCCTTGTTATCTGTAAAGAGATAACATGTTTTCATTAATAATAGAGACAAAATTTACTTCTCAACATTTCCCAATTCATCTGATTAATATCTCTGTGAACATTTATCAAATTGAAGCATTAGTTGGCTTTCTGTTTTTGCACTATTGGTTTGCTTTGCTTTGTTTGCTCCATGAGTCGATGTGCATGTCACTATCTAAAAATAAAAAAATAAAATGGGTGTGTGTGATGGAACATAGATTTAGTTTAGAGAATTATGGGATGATAAATCTTTCCAAATCGTTTGATTTAGTGCGCTTTATTAGTACTTTTGGTTATTTTATACTACTTTTGTTTTTAGAAAAGTATTAAATTTTTTTTTTTAATTTAGTTTATTTTTAGATTTAAATGAAAACATGATCGTAACATTTTGGTAGAAACGGAAGGAGTATTATTTATTTTTGAAGTATTTTTTAATTATTTTATTATTGTGAAATATTGGACTTTAAATCTCTTAATTAGAAAAATGTTTAGATACTTTTTATTTCTTTACTCATACCGGTATAAAGGAACGTTTAATTGAAGGATACCCTCATAAATTTGGGGATACTAAATATAAAAAAATTGGGACATGTTGAAGTATTTTTAAAAACCCCTCATTCATAATTTTTTCGTAATACCTAAATTATCCTTGATTAATAGATTGTTAATCATTTACATTAGTTGTTAGATTATATTAAACTTAGATTAATAAGATTAACATATAGATTATAGTTATTGATTGTGGAATGTGTTAGTTTTTTTTGGGAAAAAAACAGAGACAGGGCCTAAAAATTATCCAGAATCGACATGGTCTTCATCCAATATCCATGCCGACTTTGAACTATTGGCATGGTCGCCAATTGAAGACCATGCCGACAATTGAAAAATTGTGTTTACTATCGGTATGGTTTTCACTCATAAAGACCATGCCGACTTTAAAAGATAATTTTATTTTTTAAATTTTTTTTAGACATCCTTTATCAATATACCTAAAATATCCCCAATTTATAAAGGTATCCTTCAATTTAACATTCATATAAAACGTAGCGATAAGATATTATTTAATCTCACAAAAAGTGGATAAATATACGATTTAGTAGAAACACAAGAAAAGATAATAAAAAAACTAAATGTAAATGTAGATTCTGCATTTTTATGTATAAAAATTGGGACAGTCCAGATGGATCGGATGCCTTTATATCTTGAGTCGTATCAGATTAATAATAATTTCGATAATACCTCCTATTTCGGATTTTAATTTGAATTAATTTATAAATTTTCAGACGTCCATTAACACGTTTAGGTAGGCCAAAGGTTCATATTTACAAATACTATTCAATGGTTGAATTTTAAAATATACATATCAAATTCATACGTGGAATTGATGATTTTTCATTCTTGTCCTCCTATAAAGAGTTGGAAATTAAAAGGAACGGAAGTTGGCTGCAATACTTCACCTGATTAAAAACCATACATTTTCAAATGGACATCAAACAAAGAAAAATGTGGTAACAAACGAGTTGATAGTGGGTTTTGTATAAGGGGGGTCTAGTGATAATGATATCAACTACTGTGACATGGTTAGACTCTTTACTTGATTATTGTGGGATCTTACACTTATGACCTACAAGTTGGAGATGGACCCTAGAATTCTTATAGTATATTATATCCCCATTAATAATGTCAAAATCATATTTTGCCTTTTGGGGTTCATATAAGATTTCTAGTAAGAAATGTTGATCAATTATTTTTTGGATTCATTTGGGTGTAGCCCAAAAAGGCACTTTATCTTTGACATGTAGTGCAGGTTGAAGCTATGTGAGGGGACCTAAAAGTACCTAGCACAGGAAACAGGTACGCCACGGCCCCTGATTTTGATATGTACAATTCTGTATGACTATTGACTGGTGTTTAACTGCTCAAGTATTCGTGAGTGTAGTGAGAAAGATAAAAGCGTCCACAATCACACGAATAAAAGATGGATTAAATTTAAATTTATTTTTTGATCGGTTCAAAATCAGTTATAATGGGATGATTATATTTAGTTATAATCAAGTTTTTCTAAGATTTGGTTCCAATTTGGTTTGAAATCCGGACCAAACTCAAATTTAATGGAGCGCAAATATAATTGTACGTTTGAGAGTAGGCGTTAACATAGTCGTATATTTGAGAGTAGGCGTAAACACAGCTTAACGCATGTAGTGGGCGTATATATAGGATGCCGCCCCACTAGAAGTTCAATTAAATATTCAAACATACACCTATCCATACGCCTGTCTTCAAGCGTACACTTATCCATACGCCTGTCATTACTTTTTATTTGGGTGTAAACTTATCTATACGCCCTATCTTCAAGCGTTTGTTCAAGGATACATCTCTCTTTGAGCATTGATACGCTCAAACCAAGCGTTTAACTACACATCCGTCCAACCAACAAACATCTTCATACATGTTTGGGCAGAAATCCTCCAACCCAAAACAACCTAATTTAATCATCTAAGTTGAACAAAAAGAAGAGAAATTGCACACAAGATTTAACGTGGTTCAGCCCTTAATGGCTTACCTCCACGGGTGGTGAAATTGAGAGGGTTTTTATTCATGGATTTGAGATTACAAGAATTTGAACTCCATTGAAGCTCTCCCCCGTTTACAGTGGGATTTCTTTCCGGAAGAAGAAGACCTTCCCTTTTTTCTCTTCCTTCTTTTTCTTTCAACTATTAACTCATCTGAGGTGTCATGTGAATAAGGCCTCCACGTGCCAAACGAATGGTGACATGGCACCTCCATGTGTGTCCACCTGTCTAGTCTCTCACTCTCTAATGCTTCCACGTGTTCAGTCTAAGTCTATCGGGATTGACCGGATTGGGATTGATGACATCGGATCGGGACGCGAATTGCGGTCCTGGCTTGCGGTCGATGCTGTCAGATAAAGTTGCGATCCATATTTCGGTCCTTGGTACGATCCCTGCTTCGAACCTTGGTACGATCCCTGGCTCGATGCCTGGTACGATCCTTGGCTCGATGCCTGGTACGATCCTTGCATCGGGACATCTTGTGCTCCGCACTTCGCTGCCACGTGTTGGAGCAACTTTTTGGTACTCACAACTTGCCCCCTTTCTTGAGAGTTATTTGAAGAAAAATCTCTTAAGAAAATAACTTCACGCAAATTTCATCTGAGCCTTGGTGCGATCCAGGTTTGTGCAACGGCAGCACTTCAGACTCGTTATATTCTTGTCCCTGCAAAACAAAATTTGATATATATATATATATACCGATCGTTAGTTTCTTCCGCAAGATTCTTTTGAACCCTGGGTTGGAATTTTCTGTGATGTCCTTTAATACTGCTTTAGAACGTGCATAATCCGATCCTTCATTGCTTAGCAAGCGTTCCACTGTGCCTATAGTTCTGCTACCACCATTTCGATCTAATCTTTCCAATGCTTGATCGTGCCTTTTATAATTTCATCTGTTGTTAGTTTCATCATTTTGCGCTTTATCTAGCTTTCCTTAATCAAGAATTTTCTTTCGTAACTTCTTTCTTCTTTATTCTGATATATTGTTTCCTGCACAAGAAAATTTGATCTAGTAATCTTCTTGGTTATCATATGATTTTCCGAGTACCATGAATCGAAGTACTTTTTACCCCCAATCATGTTGTTCGAGATCCCACACATACGAAACAAACCCGAGCCAGGGGTAAGATACAGGGTTGGTCCCGAACTGTACTTTGAAAATTGATAAACCAATAAATAGGAATCCCTTCTTGATAAGAATTTCGTTGTTAGTGAAATTCTCTAAGGGTATGATTGTGTCGTCAATCGCAACGCTATCCAGAATATGATGTTCCTGGAATTTTGAGCGCTCAAAGTATATGATATTCCGGGATTAATGGAATTTTGATTATATTAATAATCATAGTGCTTTCCAAGATACGATGTTCCTGGAATAATTCTGATTTGCTCGAAAGCTCATAATTTTTTTTTTTTAATTTTTTTTAATTTTTTTTTTTTTTTTTTTTGTCTCCTGAACGGAGAAATATCGGTAAGAAATATACCTGAAATGTAGATGAGAAGTATACTTGAAAAATCATCCAGATATTTCTCATTTCTCATTTCTTATTTAAGACATATCCCATATTCTTCTATATACATGAGAAGCATAAATAGAAATAAAATATGACATATATTTTTAAATAAGACATGAGAATTATCCAGATGAATATTCCGAAGTAATTGCTGCTTGAGAGATCAGAAGTATACGGATGTAGAAGTATTCGCTTTCCATTTTTGAAGGAGATCTCCATTTTTGAATGATAATTCATGTTGGAGCGTTCAAATTGCCGCAAGAAATATAAGAGGCATCGCCCTTCGAAGAAGTTCAGAATAAATTGAAGTATTTACTGAATATTCTTCATGAAGTATGAACCATTTGAAGTATCTATCAATTGTCGCCTTATGCTAAGAAGTACAAGGCATATAACTGGCGAATAATATTATTTATTTTGTATTAAGTAATTATTGAAATTAAATACCTAATTGGCGCGCAGTATTTAGCTCATTTTATAGCTAAAACTTTGATTTCTCTTTAGCATGCCCCCCAGTGCATTATTATTGCATAGCTGCCGCATCTCTGAAGTGTCCTTCATAGGTATCTTCACATCTCATAAAAATGTCTTAAACATTTCATGACATTAAATGGGTACAAGCTAAAAATAATTTTCATGCTTTTAATTGAATATTACTGTTAAATCTCATCAAACAAATTAGAATTCGTTCAGACTAAAAATTTATCATATTAAATCAATAAGTTTCTATGATTATGACATTAATTATCATAATGCATGATATCACATGCGATTCAAATAAGCTCATACTTTTTGAGCAATTACGAAAAATCATGATTGAATCATTTAAAGATGATAATCAATAATCATTCTTAAATTTAAGATTGCTACTTCTAATACGCAATTAATATTATAAACTTTATGATCAAAAATTTAAAAAAGATAATGCATAATTATCTTTTCCGAAATGCTTGCGGATCGGTATATGTCTTTTGAAGCTATGATAATAATAAATTTAAAAAAGATAATGCATAATTATCTTTTCCGAAATGCTTGCGGATCGGTATATGTCTTTTGAAGCTATGATAATAATTATCTAGCTATATCATTTTTTTTTCGGTATATGCACCATACGAAATGATAAGCAAAGAGATTTGGTCTGGTTCAACTGAGTTGGATCAAACTCAATGAGGCGACTCACCGGAAAGAAAATCCAACAGAGTCTGGTCTGCTTGCTGGTTATTCCAGCCTAGTTCAGGCTATTTCAATCAGTTCTACCCTGCAATTCATACAGGTTGATTCTAACAGAAACATGATCTATTAAAACACTCGATTTATACAATCAAAATAACTCATGTGATTGAGCAAATGAATTTAATTTACAAATGATAATGCACCTATACAGGGCTTGAATGTACATATAAATATCATGTGAGCCTATACAATCTATAATTTGTTAATAGTAAAATGCATAATTCAGCAACTCAAATCAAAGAAATTGATCAATTCAAGAAGACTTTAAATTTTATCCTTTCATCAACTAAAGAAGCAGTCAAGCATACTTCGATTGCAAACATGCGAGAATAAGCTTATGCTCTACAGCAGTAAAGAGAATTCATTATTGAATCACATATAGAAAAGCAAAGCTTATCTGTAGGCTCGGTGAGCGAGAAAGGAATCTGATGGATGCATTTTCATCGTTTCTTTTATGATTATCTGAAGATATGGATGATTGGGTTGGTCTGAGTCCGAGATAGGCCTGGAAGCTTTTGTAATGTCATTGCAACAATGCTTGTAAACCCATCTGCCCCCGAAGTGTTTTGGTTTGACTCTGCAGAGAACATTGGTGCTTGTAAAACTCTTGGTGAAAAATTTGCGATTCAGGTAATCTGTCGAGCATTTGATGTGCGTGACTGGTGGTGCATTCAACAGTTGAATTCCAAAGCCATATACATCAAATTTCTCTTTCGTCGTCTCAAGGTCTTAGTCATCAGGAACTGCGAGAGTAGTGTCTTCAGAGACAATTGGTTGTACTTGACCTATAAGACTGAAATTCACTGCCAACTTGCACCTTTCGATGCTTCTTGTTAAATCCACCATTAGAAAAAAAAAATCACAGTAATTCAGGAAAAATGAAATAGATGAGCAAGGATGTTCATAATAAATTGAAGCCACTAGACCCTTGGCTACTAGAATTTGAATTAGCATTCTAGAATCAAAGAACTAAATTCTTCAATTCAGCTGGCATGTTAATATAGTTGACTGTCATTAGCATTTTTATTAGTTCAGACCAAGTGTCCAAACACAATCTAATTCTCACGCTTGAGAACACTACAAAGAAAAACCAATAGCATATCTAAGGTATCATTCAATAATCATACAGTCATTCATTTAAACCATCCATTCAGTCATTAAAATCATCTCAAACATTATTCCACACAACCATAAGCATCAATGATTTCACAGTCAAACAACGAGCAATTTTTTGTTGGCAAGAACTTTCCCAAATTCAATTCACAATCATACCCATCAGCAATTAGATTATTCCCATCTATCTACAACATGCTAATCAAACTTAGGATGTCAAACAGGTCATAACTAAGCAAGTATTCAAAATGAGAATTCAGAGAAATTGTAAGTGATGATTTAACTTAGAATCCCAACAGAACAATAATCTTCAATCATCTCTTAGAGGCAATACTGAATCAAGCAGTTCTTAACACAATTCATTTCACAAGTTCTTGTCACGTTCCAAAACAGATTCTCAAACCTCAAGACAAATTCAACTATATATAACATTCAATTTTCTCAGCACATTCAAACATAGCACAAGGCCTCCACCATATACATGAAAATTCAGGAATACGTCCTGTGAACATAACCTACTGTCCATCTTAAGAACACGCCTTATGCTTGCAGGATCCTAAAGGAATTTTAACCCTACATTCACAACAACATCAGGGACATGCTATAAAAATTTGAGCTAAAAATGATGGTTAGATTATGAGATATGACTGATATCATATGATCCAAAATTGCTGAATTCAGGCAGACATAATCGTTTAAAATCCTCTATTTAAGGTACTTACTATGATCCATTTGTTTTGAGATTTTTGCACATTACTCATAACAAAGATGGGTTCATCATATCCAAAAATGAGAGACAGGCATGCAGTATAAATTCCTCATTTCATTCTCATAAAATCTGCCATGTTAAACAATTTCTATAAAATGAAATTCTGTAATACGACAGCTTATACCTCTTTTAATAGTCCGATCATCCTAAAATTTTGTATGAGTTCTCCTGACATAACTAAGCATAACATATCCAATATTCACTAAGTTCTAACGATTAGAATTCAATTCATGATTCCAACAGTGTATAAGTTCTAGATGTCAGAAAACAGATCTGCAATTTCAGATAGTACTATAACAGTTAATTGAAACATAGTAAGCTTCATGAGCTGTTAAAGCTTAGCTTTCGTAACAAAGTTAGTATATGGCTTGAGAGCCAAGCTGGGCTATATTTTGGCAGAAGCAGCTCATACAATTATGACTTAAGAGTCAAGCTAGGTACTAAGTAATGCTAAAAGAAAACTGGTGTTGAGGTTGCTATACTAATCTCAAAACATTCAAATAATGAGATTGAGCTCAGATATTAAATACGCATATTAGCATGCTTTGAATATGCTTGTAGATGGTATTTATGGATATTTTAAATCATACATAATGGATCACAGATAGAAAACGAAATATCGTCTGTTGCAGGTCAGAACTTAGTTATTTGTAATGCTGCAGGTCAAAAGTAGTTGGAATAAATTCCTCAGTTTGTTCATTCTTTCCTACTAAACTACATATGACATCACTTAGCCTCTAGAGTTGGTGACAATATTTCAGAGTTGAAAGTAAGATTAACTATTCAATTTATAGAAAATGCAATAAGATTAAATTTCAGGCATGTTCAAGCATGTTTAAACATTGAAATGCAACAGATTATGTCTCAGGATACGTTTAACAGACTCTTATCAAAACCATTTGGGCTCGTCCCATGTATCGAAAGGTCTCACTTATTATCAAATTTGATTTAGAGTAGTCATACAATGAAGATAACTCAATGTTCTTTGTGAGCTACAAGACAGCCACGAAATTGAGCTACGAGTTAAAATCAAGATTCAAAGTCAAACGTTATGCATTATCAGGTAAGTTGCAAATGCATGATAAAATTCTACAATTCTTTTAAAGAATTGAGACATTCAAGCTCATATTGATTCACCACCACAAACTGCAATCAAAATTTAAAGAAAACAATGAAAACTTATCTAGTCTCAAGTTCCTTGGCTGTAAGTAGCTACTCATGGCACGAGGTTATGATATAAGCATCCAAGCAAGATTCCAATGCACATATTTGAGATTATGCTAATACTTAAGCAACAGATAGGGCTTAGGATTCATATTTCACATATTATGATAAGCATTACCCTTAGATTCTAAAGCTATTTCTGAAAAATGAAAGATGTAAATGAAAATGAGATAATGAACACTTAACATGATGCATACAAATAGGTGACAGCTTCTCAACAGTCTCATAGACCACAGTATTCTTATTAGCAGTTATATTTATTCATTTGCACATTGAAAGGTAAAGCATTAGTAAGTATTCAATAGAATGTACAAGTCTTATTGAAGTATCATATGTAGTTCTCTAATGCAGTGAGATCCAATCAGATCTTTAAAATACTATAAATATAGAAAGTTGAAATACTAAGCATAGTAAATCAGGAAACCATGCTTGCTAAATTTGATTGTAAACTATATCAATCGTTAAAACCCAAAAGTTCAATGGAAATTTTGAAAACCCATTTAAATGATACATACTCATTTGACATTGTAAACAGAGTTAAGAAAAATTCACAAAATTTGTTGTTCTTCAAATCATCAGTATAAGGAGGAATTCAAAGCGAAATACTTATCTCTTGTCAGGTTGAATTGAAATGTACAGGGAGTACTCATCTACCCCGAATTTTCGTGGCATGTCTGTGCAAAGAACATTGGTGCTCTGCAAGCTTCCAACCCTCAAGATAGATCCAATCCAGTTTGAAGAAAAAGAGAAAGAAAATTTTGTTAGTAATCACCGCAATGAAGAAGGTAATTGGGGAAGTAACCTAAAAAATCTTTAACTGATTGTTGCCAAGCAGAAAACAAAAATGATTAGTAAAAATTCATTCAATTATGTACACAGGGAAAAAACCCCCAAATTATATCAAAGTTTGGATTCTTAATATTTTCAAAATTAACTAAATGGGTTTAATCAACCATCACCACTGACTGTAAATCCATAATCAAAACTCATTTTATGCTTGAATTGAAGAAGAATCAAAGATTTTTATTGAAAAAGAAGCCTAGGGCTTTTAAATAGATTAATAAATTTCTAGAAAAGGATAATATTAAGAACATGATAAAAGATGTAAGGAGAGGGTTTATGTCGTAGAAACTGATTAGAGTGAGATTCCTTCATTTCTATTGAAATTCCCCTCAAACCCATCTTTGATTCTTCACTCCGAACTCTGAAATAACTGTAATCGTGATCGAACCCTTTTACTCTCTATTCATCACTTGCTTTATGCTTAACTCAATTCCATTTAAACTCAAAATCAATGATAATCCTTATTTTTGACTTCAATCCGAAACCCTAACTTTTGATTTCTTCTCAAATTAACCATTTCTTTTGTTACACAATCAACATCAGTAACATCTTGAACAATAATCCGCAATTTTTCACCATATTTTTCGACTCCAATCTCACTTTTACTTCTCGTTTTTTTTTTTTTACACAGTTGAAGAACAGAAGAGAGATAGAAACTATTAACCACCAGGTTTCCTTCACAGAACTTTTTCATCCCCTCCTTCTAGCGCCAAATTGTTTGGGCAGAAATCCTCCAACCCAAAACAACCTAATTTAATCATCTAAGTTGAACAAAAAGAAGAGAAATTGCACACAAGATTTAACGTGGTTCAACCCTTAATGGCTTACCTCCACGGGTGGTGAAATTGAGAGGGTTTTTATTCATGGATTTGAGATTACAAGAATTTGAACTCCATTGAAGCTCTCCCCCGTTTACAGTGGGATTTCTTTCCGGAAGAAGAAGACATTCCCTTTTTTCTCTTCCTTCTTTTTCTTTCAACTATTAACTCATCTGAGGTGTCATGTGAATAAGGCCTCCACGTGCCAAACGAATGGTGACATGGCACCTCCATGTGTGTCCACATGTCTAGTCTCTCACTCTCTAATGCTTCCACGTGTTCAGTCTAAGTCTATCGGGATTGACCGGATTGGGATTGATGACATCGGATCGGGACGCGAATTGCGGTCCTGGCTTGCGGTCGATGCTGTCAGATAAAGTTGCGATCCATATTTCGGTCCTTGGTACGATCCCTGCTTCGAACCTTGGTACGATCCCTGGCTCGATGCCTGGTACGATCCTTGGCTCGATGCCTGGTACGATCCTTGCATCGGGATATCTTGTGCTCCGCACTTCGCTGCCACGTGTCGGAGCAACTTTTTGGTACTCACAATACACATACACATGCGAGCTCAAGATCAAGCGGTCAATTGTATTTACGACCAAATTTGAATCTTCTGTGTTTTATATGGACTATAACAAAAAAAAAAAATATTTATTTTTTGGTTTTAATTTTTGGTCCCTTTCTCATAACTATCCGAGCATTTAACCGGCCACTACAGTAGGAAATAAAGTAATTCAAGGACTTTCGTGGAGTATTACTTTTGTTTATAAGTTTTGTCAACTTCGTCTATCATTCTCTTGACTTACATAATTGTGGTTAATATTTAGAATCTCTTATACCGAAACTCTAAGGCGTGTCTTAGGAGGGGCTTCACATCCCTTTTACAACTCAAGCTACATCAGCTGTAAACGGATACTAAATTTTACGGTTGTGAAAGTATAAAGAGGGTTTGTGATGAATTAATTCTCTTAAAAAATAAAAAATGGACTCTCTTATATTTTTTTACTTTTTTATATAAAGTTTATGTTTCTATTAACCATAACCCGTAGTATTGGTAGATCATATAAAAATCTTCATTTATTAACTATAATCCAATACATAACCCATAATATTTCAACCGAGTTTATATGAATTTTATAACTAGTTAGTTGAGTCAACTCGAAATAGAACGGATTTGAAGATTTCAGTTAAGTTGATTCAACTTTCTAACTGATTTTAAATTATTTAATCATAAACTAGTTATTGAATAAAAGCTGAAATCTTACAAACATAACCAAGATTTTTAAATGAAGATTGGAAGACATGGATAAAATTGTTATTCCAATTATAAGTCCTCGCTCAGCGTTGCTTCCTTGATATTTGTGAGTACGGATACAGATGCTGTTAAACTTTGTTGAAGATCAATTGATTAAAGAACTGATATCAAATGATAGTTAGTATTATTTTAACCTTTAATGTTCACACTTCACACTAAATAGTGGATTTCAGTACTTGATGCCCTAATTAAATTAAGCTCCTCAAATTCATTTGCTGTCTTTTAAGTGTTAATGGAAATGCCTTACAGAAAATTAGGGATAAACTATCGTTGAAATCCATTGAGGGACAAGTTGTTATTGTTCTTGTAGAACGGGTAGTTTCAATCCTAGTTAGTAATATGGGGTACGGAGAATAGTTCGAGACGACAAATATACGAGTTTTATACAGATTTGGACAATTCAAATTTGATCAAAAATCCGATCAACAGGTTAAAATTTAACAGTAATTTAAAATGTGATACATAATGTATAATTTGTTTTATTAATTTTAGTTCGGTATTAAAATTTCACCATTATTAAAGAATAAAAAAATATATTTTAGTTGGTGAGGGAGTGTAATTCGTCGTTTAAATGAGTATATTCGTAATATTTTGTTGTTGATGTAGTGGTTAGAGGTCATGTTAGGGGGTAATAGATCCAGGGTCTCCCTTGTAACTTTTGTAGAAAAAACAAATACTCAATCGGTGGAGCCGAGGCTTGTATAGAATTGGATCTGGGTGAGCTTGCGCTTAAGTACAGTGTTGGGCTATAATATACAACTGGCGAATCAAACGACCGAACAATTTGTGAATTCGCATAATTCCTGAATTATTCAGGGAAGCCATAAAACATGCATACCGAGGACTTGGAGTCATGGGGAATAGGTGTTTACAAAAATAACAATCTTCAAAATAAAGTTTATCCAATAATCTTTTTAAAATAGGAGTTTACCTATTTTTTTAAAATTTCTATTTTGTTCTACAAATTTAAATAAGTAACGAACCATATTTATTTAACAATTTATAAATTTTGCCATTTTATAAAAATCTAAAATTAACTTAATTAATTCGGTTAATAATATATTATAGAAGCGATTTTCTAGGATTATTAGTTTTGTTAACACAATTTTACCGAGGTTATCTAGGGAGGTTTGAGAAAAAAATGGACTAAATTGCTAGAGTAGACAATTTGACCAAGATTTATTTAGGATAATATATATCCTGCTTCTTCGAGCAGAAACATATTCGTTTTTATTTTTTGGTTTTGTTTTTGCATAGTTATATGATATACTTAATGGTATAGACGGAAGGCAAAAATTTATGATAATGAACTAAGGCAGATTTGTTTTTGTTTTCAAAAAATCAGTATGTTCTTATAAATATAATAATGTAAAATGAGCAAAAACAGTTTCGTTTCTATATTATTTTTTTTCCCTTTGCAAAAACACATACTAATATGTTTTTACTGCTTGAATCAGGAACCAAGAAACAATGAAAAAATCGTATAGATGCTCAACGAAATATACTGCAACCCTTGTTGCAAACATTAAAGTCAAAATATCTGATGCGGAATTAGAAATCATGAGACGCACTCCATTTTGAAATTTATTCAATATGTTTTATGCAGGTTGGATAGCACCAGATGATTTCAACAAAACCAATGATAGTATTTTAGAGATTGTGAACAAGTTCTCTGATATTGACGATGTTTTCAATATTTCTGGTAAAACTTTACAAGTAACTGCTGAAGATTTTTCAATCATATTATGGATGAGATTAAGCGGGAAGTTGGAGACACCATTCATTAATCGTTCAAATGTGGATTACCTGCAAAACACGTTTTGAACCTCATATTTTGACGCTAAAGATAAAATTTCTAGGAAAGAAATCGAGTTTCATGTCACTAGTATTGTTGGACAAAAAGAAAAAGAAGAAGATTTTGTGAAGTATATTATTCTGCATATATCGAGCACGTTTTTATTCACTGGCCAAGGTAGTACTGATATTGCTATTTCTTTCACACTTATTTTGAAAGATGTTGCAAAAATAAACAAAATATCATGGACAAAAACGTTATTTGCTTATATGATGCACAAAATACAAAAGAATATACATACTCCAGAAAAAGCGTCAGGTCCTTTGATAGTTTACTGGTAAGATCTAAATCTTAATCATTTAATTTCGTTGTAGATTTAAATGAAAGTTCAATGTTTTCTTAGTTTTGTGATATTAATTTATCTAATACAGTACTGGCTATGCGAGCATAGTACATTCGAGAATTTAATCAATGGTGCAGATAAGAAGATGTCGAGTTGCACGATGGAATATATCTTCAATCACTAGAAATTTCAGATTGCGAATGAATCAGCTCTGAATTGAATATGTCGGTAATATGTAAAATATGAGCAATCCATAATATTTAATAACATATGCTGCATACTAATTAATCAATACTTCTGTTTATGGTATTTTAAATTCAGGTTCACGAAGAAATACTTATGCCTTTGTTGGTGGAAGAAGTGGAGTTGTTGAATGCCAGTGTACCTGAAAAAGAGGATCATCGAATCATAGTATTACAGAAAGAAAAAAGCTTATTAAGTGAGACAATCATCAATCTTGAAACATCGATGAACCAATTGGAAGAAAAAATGCTCCAAAATAATGGAACATGCAAAGATTGTAGAAGATTGGTGCAAAGAAAAGGATAGTTTAATTTTGAAACTTCAAAATAAGTTGGGTACTGAATCACAAAAGAGATATGAACTGCAGAACCAACTTGATGAACTTTTTACCCTAGGGGACTAGAAGCCATTTGTACATAATGGGGAGAACTCAAAGCATACAATGGATGGTGCGAAAAAGAAGAAGGAAAAGGCACCAAATATGATGATGATTTTATTTTTTACCACTACCTAAGGTCTAAAAAAACTTTGGAAATAAAATGTTTCGAAGGAAAAAACTGATGGGTGCTTAATATATATATTTTTACCGTCTTATTTATATTTTCTGGTGGTCATTTTTATACTACTTAGGTTATTTTATTGCTTTAATAGATGGTTTATGGAAATCCCAAATAATTGAGAAAACATGACAAACTAGACATAATTACCGAGTACATTTTCTGAATATTGAAACACTCGTTACAACAGTTCAGAAACTCGTTTAAATTTTTAAGAACACAGCTTTGGTATGTTGGGTGTTTAAGGTGGTTGGTCGTATCAATAAGACATCATTTTATCATGGTATGAAATTATAATAAAAGGGCAACAGCTACAAATAAATAGAAAGAGCACTTTACTATTTTTGGGACATGCACTTAAGATATGGGCTATTTTAAATTAAGCGATTGGTATTATTGCCATGGCGGCAGAAAAATATGTGCCTATTTGTTTTAAACACAACTAGTGTAAGGCGCTGGAGTTGGTGGGGCACGGAGAGGAGGCAGAGAAATGAATTGGTCGCGACCAAAAAAACACAAAAAAACACAAAAAAAAGATGCACATAAGGATTGTGGGTGTTGGAAGTTGGAACTCAAGTGGTGTGCAGGTGACCAGTTTGAAAAAGTGGTCCATTGATTAGTTTTAATAAGGGACGTGTTGCTTAGGCTAAATAGATGGAGATGAGAGTAAAACAAAAGTGGACCTTTGTTAATGCTTTCTGGACCGAGTTAGTGGGATGTTTTGGCAAGAAAGAAAATGAATGGAATTCTGGGCGTGAGATGTGGGGGTGGTCTAGCTAGCAGCTAGCACGTGCATTTGGAGCAAGGAATGAGCTAGGTTTTCATGGGGGATTCTATTCTGGTTTGAGTTCTGGGGACGGAGTGAGAAAGTTTTTGGGGAGAAAAGTCAGTGCGGTTGGAAGGGAGGAGGACGGAAAACGTAAACTTCTTTTGGGAGTTTTCAATTAAGAACAGAAGAGGATCGTGATAAACAAGGTTTAATCCTTCTAATCTTTCCTTGTTAACTATTTTAATTGATTTTAAGAAACCCATTGTAATGTGTTAACTGTTTTTATAAGTAAGTTTTTTGGGTAGAAATTAATTTTAATTATATATTTATATAAATTTCATAATGATTAGTAATTTCACTTCAAAAATACTCGGTATTTAATTGATTTATATAATTTCATTGACGACTTATACTTTATGATTGATATGTCGTACTTAGGTTAAGTTATTTGACGGTGTATACTTTTGGATTTATAAATCGTGCTTTAGGATTATTACATTTAAAGCGAAGGAAATTGCATCGGTGAAACTAAATATTTAGAATTTTATTGAAATATTTTTCAAGATATGAGGTTAATTCCAATATTTGTCTCGAGTATTATAGAAAATACGTTTGGAGATTGTATGAATTTTGTGTTAGAATTAAAAATGGATTTCTTACTTAAAATGAATTTTGTTACTTAATATATCTTAAAGGGATCTAGGGTCACTAGTCCAAACTTGGGGTGGAAAAATAGAGCCATCCATTTTCACTTCTTAGTGAATGAGAAACCTTTAGTTTGTCCCATATTGGGCAAACCAAGGAGGAAGTTTATCCTCATTACCACAAACGTTCTATATAAGGAAAAAGAACTAGTGGATTGGATATGGACTTAGGAAATGGACTAGTGGGCAAATGCACACATGTGCGGTGCGAACGAAGCACCGCGGGCCGCGGGCTTGCGGAGCTTGCGTGTGCTTTTGCATGAGCCTTGGCGCGACCCTGCGAGTGCATACATGTACACATCAAAGATCTAACGGTTTTATATTTTAATTTTGTACATTAAATATTTTACCGTTTTGTATTTATAAAATTAAATCAGGTTTAATAAACAAAATCTTTTAATTAAATATCTCGAATTAAATATGTTTAATTAATTGAATTTTGACCGTTTGAAAATTCAACAGTCTTCTTCTTCTTTAAAAGAAAAACAAAAGTCAGATTTTTACTTACCCCAGTCGCAGCCACTGACCTGACGACTTTTCCCCTCTTCTTGCTTTGTATGCGCACTAGTTTATTTCTTCATTTTCTTCTTCTGTTAAGTTCACAACGGGCCAACGAGTCTTGCTAACTGGGTTGGTATCAGGTGGTTTTATCCTGGATTCGATTTGTCATCTCTAAAGGTATAGCAACATCTTTCTAAAGGTGTACCTGACAAATATCGAGTTAAGGGCAGTCTGTTGAACATGCGACTCCATCTTTCTGTGCTTGTGTGGTTGTCTGAAGTGTGTTATCTGTTCTAACCCTTAACTCTTTTCAAGTTTCTGTTTGGTTTGCTTACTGTTACAGGAATATTCTCCAACATTCTTAACTCGATATATTGTTTAATTTCAAAATTTTACTTCTGTAACAATGGTAAAGACTGATGTTGACAGACCTCTGAATTTTTTTTGGAAAGGACTTCAAGAGATGGCAGTCAAAAATGTTACTCCCTCCGTTTCAGGAAAAGAGTTACTTTTCCTATTTGCACAATTGTTAAGGCAAGATGAGAGAGAATAACTTTTATAATTTATTTCCAGATTTATCCTAACAAAAAGTTTAATATTACATATATCTTTATAATGAGAATAATAACATTTCTTTAAATAACAAGGGTAGTTTTGAAAGTTTGTTATGTTGAAAATGAAAGTAACTCTTTTGTTGGAACAAAAATTTAAAGTGAAAGTAACTCTTTTCCTGAAACGGAGGGAGTATTTTTCCTGAGTTTCCACATGCTAGAAGAGATGGTTCTGAAGCCGTTTGATGATTCTCTGAATGAACCTGAAAAATTACAGGACTTAGAAAGTTGGAAGAGAAGTAATTGGATGGCCAAAATCATATCTTAAACTGCCTAGAAGATGCTTTATATGATTTTTACAATGCTAAGGATAATTTCAATGCTTATAATTTATGGACTGCACTACAAGATAAATATGAAACAGAAACAGCATGAAGTAAAAAATTCCTGGTTGCACGTTTTCTGGAATATAAAATGATGAATGATAAATCAGTGGTTGATCAGTTTCTGGAGCTGCAAAAAATTATTAATGAAATAATTGCTGAAGGAATGATTATTGACGAAACATTTCAAGTTTCTGCTGTTATTGAAAAATTGCCAAATTCCTGGGCTGAATACAAGAGAAGACTAAGGCATGAAACTGGTGAAATTTCCATGGTAGAATTGGGCAAGAAAATCCAAGTTGAAGAATTGCTGTGTTCAAAGGACAAGAATGTTTCTTCTGCAAGAGACATGTCAAACAAAGCTCACGTCATCGAACACAAATTTGCTAATCTAAGTCTGGACCACAACAAGCGCAAGCATGGACCGCAAAGAAAAGGTACCTTTCAAAAACCAAAATCTGCTATTGGTAAAATTAAGGGAGCATGTTATGTTTGTGGTGTGTCTGGCCATATAGCAATTCATTGTAGAAAACGCAAAGATGCAAATTTTAAGAAATCAAATGTAAATTTAGTTGAAAGTAGTAAAAATGAGTTTTCTGGCACGGTGTTTGAGGTTAACTTAGTTACCAATGTGAGAGACTGGTGGGTAAACTCTGGAGCTACCAAACATGTCTGCGAAAGTAAAGACATGTTCACCTCCTATCAGACGGTAGGAGAAGGAGAAAAACTCTATATGGGTAATTCATCTGCAGCACAGGTTGGAGGAAAAGGAAAAGTTTCGCTGAAGCTCTCCTCTGGGAAAATCCTCACATTGAATGAAGTTTTACATGTACCAGACATCTGCAAGAATCTCGTTTCAAGTGGTGTGCTAGATGATAAGGGCTTTAAGATTGTATTTGAGTCTGGGAAAGTGATTATCACTAAGGTAAAGGATTTTGTGGGAAAGGGCTATAAGGCTGAAGGCCTATGCAAATTATCCCTAACCTCTTTTGAAGTTAATAAAATTGATTCTTCATATGTTGTTGTCTCATTGAATATCTGGCATGGTAGACTTGGTCATGTAAATTATAAATCAATGAACAAATTGGCAAACTTTGGCTGCATTCCAAAATTAAATTTGGAATATGAACATAAATATGAAGTTTGTGTAGAATCAAAATATGCTAAGAATCCCTTTAAGAAAAATGTCCACAGAAATTCTAATCCCTTAGAGTTAATTCACTCAGACTTAGTTGATATGAAATCAATCCAAACTAGAGGTGGTAAAAAATGGTTTGTCACTTTCATAGATGACTGTACTAGATACTGTCATATTTACTTGCTTAAAGGAAAAGATGATGCTTTAGAAGCATTTAAATTATATAAATTAGAAGTAGAAAACCAATTGAAAACCACAATTAAAACCATTAGATCTGACCGTGGGGGTGAATATGTAATCCCTATAAGAGACTTTTGTGCACAACATGGCATTATTCATGAGGTAACTCCTCCTTATTCACCACAATCAAATGGAGTGGCTGATCGGAAAAACCGAACCCTTAAGGAGATGATGAATGCCATGTTAATCAGTTCAGGACTACCGGCGAACTTGTGGGGGGAGGCCGTCCTCTCAGCTTGCTATATCCTGAACAGAGTGCTCCTTAAAGGATCAGTCAAATCACCGTATGAATTACGGAAAGGCAAACAACCCTCTTATGGATACCTCAAAGTTTTGGGGTTTTTAGCCAAGGTCTCTATTCTTCCACCTAAGAGGACTAAAATAGGACCTAAAACAGTTGATTGTGTCTTCATAGGATATCCCGAACACACCACTGCTTATAGGTTTATGGTTGTGAGTTCTGATAACTCAGAAATTGGTGTGAACACCATTATGGAATCTAGGGATGCTACATTTTTTGAAAATGTGTTTCCGTTGAAATATGAATCTCGCATGATATGTGATGATCCCTTATATGTCCCTTATTCTAGCCATATTTTACCGGTAGAAGAAGATGAATCTGTTTATGAACCTAGAAGAGGCAAAAGACTCAGAATAGAAAAATCTTTTGGGCCAGACTTCATAACCTGTTTAGTTGAAACTGATCCACAAACCTATAAAGAGGCCATGGCTTTGTCTGAAGCTCCATGGTGGAAAGAATCTATTATTTGTGAGATGGATTCTATTGTTCAGAATGAAACCTGGGAGATAGTAGATTTACCTCCAGGGTGCAAACCCATAGGCTGTAAATGGATCTTCAAGAGAAAACGTAAGGTAGATGGAAATGTGGAAAAGTATAAAGCTAGAATAGTAGTTAAGGGCTATAAACAAATAGAAGGTGTAGATTTCTTTGACACTTATTCACCTGTCACTAGAATTACTTCCATTAGGATGCTAATTGCAATCGCTGCAATTCATAACCTAGAAATACATCAAATGGATGTAAAAACTGCGTTCCTAAATGGTGAATTAGATGAAGAAATTTATATGGACCAACCCGAAGGCTTTGTAGTGAAGGGTTATGAAAACAAAGTGTGTAGACTTAAAAAGTCTTTATATGGCTTGAAACAAGCATCGAAACAATGGCATGAAAAATTTGATCATGTAATGTTCTCTAGTGGATTTAAAATAAATGAAGCTGACAAATGTGTGTACAATAAATCTATAAATGATGCATGTGTGACTGTATGCTTGTATGTTGATGATATGATTATACTACGCACAACCTTAGAAATCATTAATTCCACTAAGAACATGTTGAGTGAAAACTTTGACATGAAAGACTTAGGTCCTGCTGATGTAATCCTAGGGATGGAAATTAGAAAGGAGTCTAATGGATTCAGTCTTAGTCAATCTCATTATGTTGAATCAGTTCTTAAGAAATTTAACCAGTTTGATAGTAAACCTGCAAGTACTCCATTTGACCCTTGTTGCAAACTCAAGAAAAACAAAGGCAATGGAGTCTCGCAACTTGAATATTCACGAGTCATAGGAAGTCTGATGTATTTAATGAACTGCACAAGACCAGACATTTTCTATGCTGTGAGTAGACTAAGTAGGTATACCTGTAATCCAGGACATGAACATTGGGATGCACTTTTCAGAGTGTTGAGGTATCTTAAATACACTTTAAACTACCGTTTGAGTTATGAAAGACACCCTGCTGTTCTTGAAGGATACTGTGATGCAAACTGGATAGAAGACTCAGAGGAGTCTAAGTCTACGAGTGGATACGTATTCACACTAGGCTGTGGATCAGTGTCTTGGAAGAGTTCCAAACAGACCTGTATCGCTCGATCCACTATGGAATCCAAGTTTATTGCGTTAGATAAAGCAGGAAAGGAAGCCGCTTGGCTAAGATGTTTTTTAGAAGACATTCCTCTCTGGCATAGGCCCGTGCCAGCTATATATATACATTGTGATAGTCAAGTTTCAATAGCTAATGCTAAAAACAGCAACTATAACGGAAAAATCTATTCATATTAGGAGAAGACACAATTCTCTAAAACAACTAATCTCAACTGGCGTTATTTCTGTTGATATTGTGAGGTCTAAGGAGAATATCGCGGATCCTTTGACGAAAGGCTTGTCCAAGGAGATAGTTAGTAATGCATCGAGGGGGATGGGACTTAAGCTCATAAATTAAAACTTGCCATGAAGGATACTCAACCTTGCTGACTGGAGATCCCAAGATCAAGGTTTTGAATGAGACAACTAATTTGTGGCAGGTAAAAATTAAACACTATCAGGGAATTATTTTCTCTGTCCCTTCCCTCTGGTGTAGACGTGATAGTGTGACTGCATGTGAGGATGACCTATAATAAAGTCTTAATGAGTTCTATAGTTTCAATTTAAGATTGAAATGGGGTGTAGCAGTTAACACTCTTGATATAACTCACTTATCTGAATGAGGAAGTGGGTCGCTTCCTATGAGAATTGAGCTGATTCTCTAGAGCATTCTGAGAAACGGGATATGTCCAGGGCCAAAACGGACACAACGGCGTGAACTTAACATCACTCTTGGGAGATATCTCGCGTAAGGAGCTACTGATGAATTACACCAAACCATGGCAGTTCAAGACATCGCGTTCACTGTCCATCAAGTAGTTCCGGTACTTCTCAATAAGCAGAGGTTCAATTCCTTATGGACACCTATTGCTTAAGAGGTATTTCTCGTTTTCCGGTTTTCTGATTTATCGTTTTCTTCATTCATGTGGGGGATTGTTAGAATTAAAAATGGATTTCTTACTTAAAATGAATTTTGTTACTTAATGTATCTTAAAGGGATCTAGGGTCACTACTCCAAACTTGGGGTGGAAAAATAGAGCCATCCATTTTCACTTCTTAGTGAATGAGAATCCTTTGGTTTGTCCCATATTAGGAAAACCAAGGAGGAAGTTTATCCTCATTACCACAAACGTTCTATATAAGGAAAAAGAACTAGTGGATTGGATATGGACTTAGGAAATGGACTAGTGGGCAAATGCACACATGTGCGGTGCTTCGCACCGAAGCACCACGGGCGGCGGGCCTGCGGAGCTTGCGTGTGCTTTTGTGTGAGCCTTGGTGCGACCCTTGGTGCGACCCTTGATGCGACCCTTGGTGCGACCATTAGTGCGACCCTTGGTGTGACAATTGGTGTGTGCCTTGCGTGTGCCTGCGAGTGCATACGTGTACCCATCAAAGATCCAACGGTTTTATATTTTAATTTTGTACATTAAATATTTTACCGTTTTGTATTTATAAAATTAAATCAGGTTTAATAAACAAAATCTTTTAATTAAATATCTCGAATTAAATATGTTTAATTAATTGATTTTTGACCGTTTGAAAATTCAACAGTCTTCTTCTTCTTTAAAAGAAAAACAAAAGTCAGATTTTTACTTACCCCAGTCGCAGCCACTGACCTGACGACTTTTCCCCTCTTCTTGCTTTGTATGCGCACTAGTTTATTTCTTCATTTTCTTCTTCTGTTAAGTTCACAACGTGCCAACGAGTCTTCCTAACTGGGTTGGTATCAGGTGGTTTTATCCTGGATTCGATTTGTCATCTCTAAAGGTATAACAACATCTTTCTAAAGGTGTACCTGACAAATATCGAGTTAAGGGAAGTCTGTTGAACAAGCGACTCCATCTCTCTGTGCTTGTGTGGTTGTCTGAAGTGTGTTATCTGTTCTAACCCTTAACTCTTTTCAAGTTTCTGTTCGTTTGCTTACTGTTACAGGAATATTCTCCAACATTTTGTATGACTAAATTGGAGGAAACCAAATTCCCTAGTTACTGACTTCGTCACTGTATAATTTTAATTTAGTTCATGTTATTATTTTATTCTAAATTCTAAAAATCCAAAAATTATTATCCTTGGTTGGTTTATTAAAAATATTAGTTACGGTATTTTCCACCGTTCCCTGTGGGTTCGAACCATATTTGCCGCTTCTACGTTGTAGATACCGTGTAATTACGGTTATTATATATATATATATATATATATGTTTCCCAAACCCTATCAAGAACACCTTTAATTGAGTCTGTAAGTAGTAACGTTAAAAAACACTTTAGCGTGTGGAATAATGGACCATTATGGATGTATTTCAAGGAACATGAGAAACAAGTCATCCAGCAATATCGAATAGCTGTTACCCCTACGTAAATTTTCTTTACCCTGCATATAATTATTTATTGCCTAATTTTTTATTTTTTTTCATTGTTGTCGGTTTTTCAATTTTATGAATTTTTGTTGCATAATATGATCTGCAGAATAAAAGCATGGACGAATACTAGAAAAGCAATTTACATTTCTGGCGAGTTGTTGGAACAACTTATGATGAATGCATCTATCGATACTCAAGTAAGTTTTTATTATCCAGAACAATAGATGTAAATATTTTATTTTTTTATAGTATAATGTTTACTAACTTATGGCAGATTATCGATTGGTTTATGGGGACGCTCCAACTGAAAAGACAAATTTTTATTTGCATATAAACGTACTGTCTTTTTTAGTTCTTCTTTGTGGGTAAGGAATTAAATTTTTTTTATGTAGAGGATAAACAAAATGAAGAGATTACTTGTCAACATAATTTGCATCGATTTCTTACGTACAGAATGAAGAGATATCTTGGTAACTGACATGTTTGTCTTTTTAGATTATTAGTAAATTAAATTTTATCTGTTCTTATGGACTGAATTGTGTTGATGTGAAATGTACACTACAAATCTTTGAGACTGGTCCTTGAAGAATGAATGATACAGTAATGTAGTAATATCGTATATATTATAGAAAGATCAATTAGCAAACTAAAATCTGATCGTAAAACACAACCAATTGCCTAACTTATTTGCCAACAGAATGAAAAGATTTCTTTTCTTTTTTTGAAGCATGAATATATTTCTTGGTCACTAACATGTTTTTCTTTTTAGATAATTAGTAAATCAAAGTTGATCCGTTTTTATGGACTGGATTGTATTTTTCAATTCTAAGTATATCAAATTTGATCCGTTCTTATGATTTTCGCTTCAGATTTCTTGGTCACTGGCATGTTTTTCTTTTTAGATTAAGTTTACTTATGCACCCAACTAGCAAGTCGCTTTAGTAACATAGGTTTTGGCCAATTGCATTACACCACAAATTGTGTATATTCCAGATAATAATACCTATTTTGCTTACAATACTACGTCAAAGAAGAAAAAGCTGGGTTTCATGGATATGTAGAATCAATGTTGAATGATGTAATGCAGGGTAACCTGTCAGACGGAATTTTTGATATTTCCCTTTAACCCATCTGGTAATCATTGGGCTTTGTTAGTCTATGATAACGCAGAAGACAGTTGGATTCACTAGAACTCACTGAAAGCGAGAGGTGGAAAAGATTTGCACCTACCCGAAGCAATGAAATTGGTACGTGATTTCATCTACAACAGTTTCTTTTATGCATTTTCATATGCTTTTCTTTAAAGGCGATCATAATACGAATGGGTATACTTGAATTTGTTTGATACTGCAACAAGCAAAACTGATTTTGACAATGAATAAGTGTCGTGCAGATAGGGATAGAAATCCTATTCATACTAAAAAAGTAGAATAGAAAAAAATGTCCTCAACAAAATAATGAGTATGTAACCTTCTAATTATCTAAAAAAAATAAAAATTGATTGAGTAATAACTGAATAGTTGGATTCTATTGTAGCTGAAAATCTTACCACTCATTTTGCAATTGTGATTATGCTATTTATGTATGCAAATTCATGAAATGGCACATCACTGGCCGGTTCATGTTTGGGGTTGTGAATGATGCAAGTGACATAACCATAAAAATTAAAAGAATGAGAGCCAAGATAGTGTACAAGTTGCTTGCTGATCCATTGCATAGCTGGAAAAAATATGAGAATTTCCCTGTAATGAATTAACATGTGTGGTTATGTTACTGTTTTCACATTTTAAGTTTGTTGAAATTTACTTGCTAGAGGTAATAAATGCTTATTTAAATCCCCATTAAACCAAACGTTATTTATTTTACATTTAATGAAAACGGTAAAATATTTATTTTAAAATTAAAGAAACGTTTTCTCATTTATGGGTACACGTGTGCACTTGCAGACACACGCCAAGGCTCGCACCAAGGCTCGCAAGCCCGCGGCCTGCGGTGCTTCGCACCCGAAGCACCGCACATGTATGCATTTGCCCACTAGTCCATTTCCCAAGTCCATATCCAATCCACTAGTTCTTTTCCTTATATAGAACATATGTGGTAATATGCATGAACTCCCTCCTTGGTTTGCCCAATGTGGGACAACCAAAGGTTTCTCATTCACTAAGAAGTGAAAATGGATGGCTATAATTCCACCCAAGTTTGGACTAGTGATCCAAGCACCCATCAAGCTAATTATAGTAACAAAAATTAATTTAAGTAATAAAACATTAATTTAAGTAACAAACATTTTTATTCCCCAACAAATAATTCCATGGGGCATCACGCAAATGCTAATTTGCATTGGATTTGTCCAGGTAGTACTGCATCTTTAGAATCATAAAGTAAAGTTTGAGTGAAAATCTTAATCTGCAAGTAAAAAAACTAATTTGCATTTGCATAGTAAATTGACAATGACATTGTTCCAACCAAACCAGTAACTACAAACGTCTATAAAAGAAAATTCATAATTAAAACTAAGCAACCAAATACTTAAGAAAATGAACTTGTACCCAACTGAAGATCTAAAATATACGTACGATGAAACATATCCACCAATTCAATGGTTCCTTGTATGTTTTCTTATGATGGCCAGGTTTTTTACACCTCGTGCAAACATGGCGTTTCTTCACTACCGTGCCAGCACTTTTATCCTTTTTGTTTTTGGTCTTCCGAGATGCCTTCTTGTAATGGGAGGAAGAAACGATTCTTATCCAGAAAATTCTGTAGGCATATCAAAGTTTGGAACAGATTCTATAGGACTGGAGTATGCTCTGCGATAAAACTCTGGGTAAAAATATGGATCCACGAAGTGAGAAACTGGACCACCTTTCCTATGCATAGCGCACACGGCATGGACGCAAGGGATCCCATCTACTTACCACTGGTTACATGAGCACGTCAGAGATCTTAAGTCAACTCTATGAGATGGTTCGGAATGTACAACATAAACAAATTCTGATGATTTTGTTGGCTGCCAAATACGTGCAAATGCAAACTTCTTTTCTAACGTTTTATCAATCTTAGGGCACAAAGAGGCCCATGACTTTGATTCTTCTCGGCGATCTGAGACCATCTTCATTATCTTTAGCCGAATCTGGTCCAACATACGGGTGATAGGCATAAAACGCTCATCACTGATCCAACTATTGAAACTTTAGGCAACTGAAGAGGTCATCTCTCCGTATCTTTGCCCAGGGAAGAAAAGAGTTGCCCAGTTTTTAAGTGGAATCCTTCCAAAGAATTCTTTCGCTCGATCACCACATTGACTTATCAAAAGTGTATATGTTTCAATAAATTCGGCGGTATTTGTAGCATATGCACAACGAGTAAATAACCACAAAAAAAATTCACGGCTTTTATTATATCCTGGCAAGTGTGTTCTCAAGTTGTTTTTCAAATGCCAGAAACAATAACCGTGGTGTGAGATGGGAAAAACCTTTGGAATTCCAGAGACTAATCCAGAGTGCCGATCGGTCAAAAACGTTATACTTCTTTCTGGACTTAATATCATCGTCAGGTTTTGTAGAAACCACAACCAATTTTCATCATTTTCAGCGCTAACTACAGCAAATGTAAATGGGAAAAAGTCTGCAGAAACAACCGGAAGTTTGGTTAACGCATACGAATACACATAACTAGATGGATGCATAGTTTGCATATCATAATTATTATTTATTGTAAAAATGAATAATCTGACAATAGTTAAGAAGAGAAAGATTGATCTGCAAATGGACTTACCCGTTCAAAAGAGTCCTGACTATTGACGCAAATTGCTAAAGTCTTCTATTTTGGTTATTTCTCAAGATGACTAGTCATTGAATTAATGACTTCAACAATAGCTATCTCACATTATGGTATTGTTCTTTTTCAGCTACATGTTTTGTACACATGCTATATGACTGTTCGTGCAGGAAACT
Source organism: Papaver californicum (assembly GCA_023531435.1). NCBI lineage: Eukaryota > Viridiplantae > Streptophyta > Magnoliopsida > Ranunculales > Papaveraceae > Papaver > Papaver californicum. Next base: position 4,914,845 of record JAJJMC010010016.1, on the reverse strand, counting down.
AAAAAATCACATATCCAAAACAAGTAATCAAGGTAAGAATCTAACACTAATCAAAATTATCTAAACAAATAAATTTTAAAGCCCAATATATAACGCCATTTTTGACTTCCTCATGCACACCTTTGATATGCTTACAGCTCTGCCACTTTTTTGCAGATCATAACTAGAGCAATACAAAATATGCATATCATGAAACTTAATGCAAAAATGAATATTCGGTATGTTCAATGTTGCAAAAATCTAAGTGCCTGTAAGAACAATGCTCACAATTGTAAGTTATGATTCAAGTTAAACTAGGCATGACTTAGGAGTCACCAGAATAAAAATGCAACAAACTATAAATCCAGTATGTTTGAGAAAAAATAACACATTCTATAAATGTAAAAATTATAAAATCTTAATTGTTGCAATTGAATGACTAAAATAAATCGTACAAATATTGATGGGTACCTTGATTTTCATCTTGCCCGGTGGAAGCCAGCAAACAACCCTTGTATTTTGATTTCAAGAAGGTACCATCCATGAAAAGCAATGGTCTGCAAAACTGAAAACTTGTAATACTAGCAGAAAACGATAGAAAAATCCTTTCAAACCTATTTGTTTCAGTATTAGATTCCAGTTTGACATAACAACCAGGATTTGAACACTCTAATGCGTCAATGTACCATATCAATTGGGCATATGACTTATCTTCATCTCCAAAAAACTTCTGAAGAGATGATTCTTTTACACCATGAGAATAATAATACGAAAGATTAACCCCAAAATTTATCTTGAACCAGTCAGACAAAAGCCTAGGTTTTATTGGCGGATTAGCTTTAACTTCCTCCATGAGAAGAACAATAGCTAGTTTCTTTGAGATATTAGGTTTGTTAATATCAACAAATCCACCACCACAAGTATGTTCAGTTTCCAATTCTTTTATGAAAAACAAACCGTCAACCTTATACTTTGCATACCTATGAACGTTCCAAAGACAACGTGTTGCTATTGCTTTTTACAGATAACAATAACTAGATTCTTATCATTTCTTTCCAAATCATATTTATAACTAGAACGAAGGAAATACTTCCTTAGAGACATTCTGAACGCTGATACACCACCATGGAAACGCTGACCAACCTTCATGAAAATATTATCCCATGATGATGATTTCAGTTGTGGGGGTTCTTTTGAACATTCTGAATACAAATCTTCAATCACAACCATACTTGCAGTGATTGAACTGGAAAAAAATATATAAAAAGTCTAGTTAGTAGTAATCAAAGATGTATAATTTTTGTTAGAATAACATTAGAGGAACTTCGAAGAAATAGAGAAGAACAATTTAAAAAAAAAAAAAATTGATTATGAGTATCCTCACAGGATTGAAGAAAACGCAAGATCGAAACTTCTTTATGACGCTTCCAAAAAATACTTATGTGTGCAAAACCGAAAATAAAACTTTCCGATAGTTTTATGAATTAGTCTTTGTTTGTTATAATAGATAACAAAGTCTAATTGATTGATTAATTACAGGAATTTGACCATTTTCCTTAAAAAAAAACTACTAAAAAAGAAAAAATCAACTGCAATATTAAATTTTTCAAAACGTGATCATTTGTTATTTTTATAAACGTGATAAATTAGTGGTTTTAATGCAAGGGTTAAAATCGGAAGACTTAATAAAAGAAAAAACCAAAATGCAGTTACATTTACTATTAAAAATAGAAAGGGCTTAAAAAGTATGTAAACACCTATTATAAATTTTTCTATGGGTAAACACTAATGAAGAATATATAACGGGTAATCACTCAATTTTCATGGAGTCATCAAGTAAAAGCACTGATAGTAACACCTTCCGTCAAGTCATCAAGTAAAAGCACTGAAAGTAACACCTTTCGTGGACACTTCCACTGATACAAGTTATTTTTCGGATACAGGTGTTACTCATATTGTCATTATTATTATTCGTTTGCCCAGACACTATTTTTGGATTCTGGATAAGAAAATTTGATTATAAAATCGGGTTATTGATTGGATTCACCTAGTGTTAATTCATCATCGCTGTTATTTTTTTCGGTTTTAAATAGGGAGGAACCTACTACCACAGTGAACAAACACACCGCTAAAGTTTTTGAATAATCACAAGGAAACACTTACAACATCTCCAATAATGAGTACTAAAAATTCTATGTAAAAAATTTATTTAGATTTTTATTTGTGGAGTTTTATATATTTGATAAAAATAAGAATGTTTTTTATATGAATAATCTTTATTGATGTGGGATCTTATTTTTATGATTTGATTTATAAATAAAAAATAAAAATGACTTCATTTTTTCTATTATTTTAAAAAAAATTATTTAAAAATAATAATTATAAAAATAGTTAAAAAATGACATGAAAATCATTTTGAATGTCTAGATAACTTTCTTTAAGACCTTAGTATTTATTTTGACACCCCTCGTATTTTGTAGGACCTATTATTGAAGATGAATTTTATTTAAATAGGTGTCTAAAATTATCTTGTATGTCATGAAAAAATAATTTTTTTACCTTCGATTAGAGATGCTTTTAAATAAGAGATCTTAGCCTCAGACCAGGAGGAAGGACCGGTCGGATCAATGGGTGAAGATATGTTAATATTGTGACGGAATGTTCCCTTATAGATTAGTCCTGGTTGAAACGAATACATCCTTTTTTGGGTTCCCACCGTAAAGTAATTCTTATTTTAGTCCCATGCTCCGCCCCAAAAGTCCACTAAACTATTTTACAAATTTGTAAATTACCGTTACGGTATTTTCAAATTTGACTCGATGTTGTGTCATAGGATTCTTAATCCAACAGCCAATATATAATGATCTAAAAATTGCTTAAAAGACAAAAGAGAACTCATGGGATATCAGATCTGATTTGAACGGTCGACAAAGTTTTCTGTATGGGTCAGCAAATTACATGAGGGAGCAGAGAAGCATGATTTGGCAGATATCATCAACTGATGAGATAGTAGAAGTAGTAAAGTATGTCAATGTCATTGGCTTAATAAAAAAGTACGAGCCGGGGAGAAGAGAATTATTGACCGTATTTTTGGGCCAGGGGCATTCATCATACTGTATTAGAAGTTAGTAACAGACAAGAAAAAGAAACCGTTCCAAATACAAAAAGTTGAGGGGGGGAAATGAAATAAATAAATAAAAACATCTCCTTCTAATAAAAAAAAGTTAGCAAGGGATTTAAAAGAAAATGACTTAAGATTTTACTTTCCCGTTTCTTGTTTTAAACTAACAAGTCCAGGGAGTTCTGAATAATTTCAAAAACAACACCAGATTCATTTCCATTCAAAGGTATCATCATAAAAAAAAAAATGAACCCCTTGAAAGCTGCCATCCTTACAAACTCCCTAATATTTTTTCTATTTTCACTTTTAAGACCCTAATTAGAAATATTCTGTTTTTCTCCACCCTTTTGGGGTGGTTACATGAAAAGTTCAGACTGCAACAATGTATAGTAATTAGCAGTTTCATCTTCAAATTCCCACAAGCATGAATCATAACCCCCTATATTAAATAATCCAACCTCACCATAATTACTTCTAACTTCATCTTCTTCAAATTCAAAATCTAACCCGATTTGAGGAATACCCAGTTCATCGTCAGAAGCTTCTAAAAGGTGTCTAATAACCCTTTCTTTATCCTCTTCATCTTCATTTGAAGAAGCAGATGATGATGATGATAAATCTTCAAAAGCATTTTTGTTTGAGTTATGATCATCAGAAAGTGGGGATGTAGTAGTAGAACTTTCTTTAGTAGACGAGTCATCAGATGTAGATATTTCTTGTTGAAGACTAGTTATCAATGAAGATATATCTTCTTCTTCTTCTTCTTCTTCTTCTTCTTCTTCTTCTTCTTCTCCTTCAGTCTCAAGAATAGAGAGTATCTGATTGTATGAAGAAGATGTTGAGGAAGCAGAAGCAGAAGTTTTTTTTCTCTTCATTTCTTCAACTTCTTGGTTTTGGGTTTCTTCCCTTGACCTTTTTGGTGCAGTAGTGACTGTTGTTTCTGCCATAAAAATTAAAATGAAACCGGGGGCTAGGAACAACACTTGAGCAAAAAAAAGAAAGCAAGAGAGATTTTGCAAGTAAGAAGGGATTGATGAAAGTGATAAGGAGGGAATGGAATTATATATAGTGGGTGGAAGGTATCAAGTACCGGTCAAAACCAAAGTGGGAGAGCAGAATTATTAAAAGAAGAGAGAGAGGTGCCGAACAAAAGAAGGAAGAAAAGGAAAAGGTTAAAAAACAAAACGATGGAGAAGAGAGAGATACAGAAAAATTAAAGGTTAAAATTAAAGACGTGGTGCCACACCCAGGGTGCTCTCTCCAAGTGGCTTTTTTTGTCTTCTCACCATCACGGTTTTCAAGGTTGGAATCTTTCGTAAATCGTGAGATAAAACTGTAGAATATCGTGACTGTTGGATATTTAAGGAGTGGTTGATATTTGTTGTCTCTTATCTTATCCGCTAAGAATTCCCCGTTATCTACCTGTAGTGTACTGGAGAGATATCGTACAGCGACAGATGAGATGAGTTGTATTTGGGGTGAGATAAGTGTAGTCGATTTCGATTGATATAGTATTTGGTTGATATTTCGGTCGAGATGATCCGAAAGTTGATCGAAATGGTCAAACGATTTAGATGGTCGAAATTAGGATTTAAAAATAAAATAAAATTAAAAGTTAATTTCCTTATCTAATTTTAGGGTTTTCAATTGTCACTCATGTTTTTTAATATATTTTATAAAAATGAGTACTAGTTTTATATCTTAATAGGTTAAATATGAAAAAAATGTTTAATATAATAATTATAGGTATAAAATATGGGATTCGATATTTCGTCGATATGTAAAACCAAAATCTTTCCGATATAAAATTGTACTAGTGTATCCCTCTCGATCGATATAAATTAAAATCCGATATTGACTACATTAATATTGATTGCATTGGGTGAGATGTTAAAAATAGTTTGAACGGATATCGGGGATCTATGACTCAGCTAAGCCTGCACCACTTAGAGCAACTGCAGCGGGTCGATTAAAAGTTGGATTAAAGATTAAAAGTAATCTTTGATCGCCAAAAACCAACAACAGCCGTGCGATCATTGATTAAATATAATCGACGAAATCTACTGTTCATGATTAAAAGTAATCTTTGATCCCCGACTAAAAATTATAATCAAGCTAAGTCCCAAGAATTCGTTTGGACTCAAGCGGTGGGCTAGGATATCGTTTAAAAACACGGGCGTTGTGCTGGGTACCGTCTCGACTGGGCGAAGAGTTAGGGTACCGTCTCGACATGGGCGAAAAGCTGGGGTACCGTCTCGACATGGGCAAAGTGCTGGATACCGTCTCGACTTGGGCGAAATGCTGGGGTACTGTCTCGACTTGGACGAAGTGCTGGGGTACCGTCTCGGCTTCGGTGAAGTGTTGGGGTACCGTCACACTAGGGTACCGTCTCGACTTGGGCGAAAAGCTAGGATACCGTCTCGACTTGGGCGAAAAGTTGGAATTTCGCTCCACATCAGGCGGTACACTATCACACCGTCTGGAGCAAGCGAGATAGCAGGAGTTCTTCCGTCTTCTCAAGCGTTGCGCTGGCACTTCGCCAAATGTAAACGCGACCCCAGCCTTTCGCTTGATTAATCATGGTTGTTCTTACAGCGTATCAAAGATCAAATTTTTTATTCTTTAATCTTTGATTTTGATCACGCCGCTGGAGTTGTCCTTAACCTGTAAATCTCAAGGCAATTGTTTATAAATAAGGGTAATTTTGTTATTCAGTTACGTAAGATATTATTTTCTGGTCCAGCAAACTAATTATGTCAGGCGACACGTGTCGTCACATGCTTTTAAGGTTTATATTTATTTTGAGAACCGTGGAGAAGTTATGAAATCTGTTATAATAAATTGGGAGTATTTTATTTATTTATTGAAAAAAAAAAAGAGATAAATATTTGCTTGTATGTCATTTTTAGGCACGTAGGAGGAGCTTTTGCCAAGTGTGAAGGTTGAGAAGGGATAAGAAGCGTGGATGCGATAATACTTTCGAGTTATTTTTTTCTGGGATTTGAGAGTACCTATGGGCTATATGGCACGGGTATTCGTTGAAAAGAAATATGGTAGTGGAAAGTGGAATCTGGACTTAATCCTTTGGCAAACATCGTGGCATGGAGGTAGATATCTAGACAATGACTAGATCTAGAGAAAGTTGAAAATATGATACCACGGGTGATATATGGGGAAGGAGGTGCGATACAATGTAGGGTGTCCATCACTTTCACCGTTTTCCCACGCCATTTTCAAAACCGGGACTATCTTTTGTAAAAGCTTTTCATTTCTAGATTTTTCTAATTAAAAACCATTGTTTGAATAGATTAACAAAGGGGGATGGCTCGATAGCCAACCCCATGATTGTTAAGGCAAAGTCTTATGGGCATTTTTGAAAGAACGACGTGGTTGAAAAACGTGGTAAAAAGGGTTATATTTCCATCTCTCTAGTCTCTCCATCAAAAACAGGGGAGGATAGAGGGAAGCTACACTTTGGCAAGACATTATATCTAGCTAGAAAAATTTTCTGAAATGTTTAATTAATTTTAATTAATGGGTCTTTTTATTTTCTTTTAGTTAAGCAGGATATAATCATTTTTTTATTTTAAAAAATCATTTTTCCTCGTAAATATCTTGTTTAAACCGATTTCACTCTACCATAGCACTTAGATATTCTCCCAAGCTGCCATGTGAACAATGTTTAAGTGTTATGTTCCTTCTTCATAAGACTTAGCCTTAAGTTACTGTGTGGCTTGTTTTTTCTTTTAGTTTGATAAAGTGGTAATTTTTTTAAACTATAATTAAAATAATGACCGTTTTTTTGAACCTTTATATAAAATGGTCAAATTGATTTTTTTCGTGCTGCCTACTTTTCAGTTATCCTTCCATTAAAAAGACGTTTAAGTCCCTCAAATCGGCTGACTGAGTCCGAGTTAGATTAGTCAATCATTTCCGAATCAACTTGACTTATAAACATGTTCATCTTCTTCTCAATTATAAGGAGACAGACCTTGATTGCTATTTCACTTTTGTAGCTCAAATCTCTTATTCAAATCCCTGCAAATTTGAATTCATAATCCATGTCTTCTAATCTTAAACAACGTCAACAACATCACTTTCTTTTCGAATTTCTAGCTTTCAAACTCTACCCATATTTCAACTTTGAATATGATCCTAACCCTGTCTTCTATTCTCACTTAAGAAATGTTTTAATTATTTTAATTATAGTGATGCAATATACCAAATACCCAAGTTCTCAAGTATTTAAAAATTACCTGAGATCGAATCATCGCCAACAAGTCATATTGAGAAAGAAGACAAACTTGCAGTCATGAACAATCTTTGTCAATTTATTAAAGAGAACCAAAATTTACTCTATTTATCAATTTAGGTCTATTTTTCAAGAACCCTAAGAAAGCATCAATACATGCAATTGAACTTGATTGATGCCTACCTGTACCTTAAATTATCGCCAATAAATGATTGAACAAATTAATTCGAAGAATCCCCAACTTTTTAGAATAACCTCTTATTTTTCCATCACCTGTTTCATTAGTCCCGGAGAAGATGAAGTATTAGAAAAGAAATTAACTCCTACTGCAACGGTAAAAGATCAAGTTGTGGATGGTGGTGTTGGTAATCTGATCGATCTGAGCAGTAGGAATGGCAACATAATATGGAGGAGGTTGAATTCTTTAAAAACTAGTCAAGCCTACAGAATAACCATCACGATCTGAGCGGCTACTTTTTCTTAAATCAGACACAGTGTATTAGGTTTTTTTTTTTTTTTTTTTTTGGATAAATTAGACATAGTGAATTTAGGACTTGCTAGGGATAAAGAAGGGTAGTTAGATAACGATTCACACATATTGACTCCTTCAATAACATTTGACCAATCTAGTGGGTCCTAACATAAAACCTAACGGTACGGCCATTTTATATAAGCGCTAAAAAAATAGTTGGTTTATTAATCAGGGGTCAAAAAGTTGGTTACTTTCTTAAATTGCCCTTAATTTATCAGATAAAAATCGATATTGGATTAGTAAAGATTTCAATTCGGGATACCGTATTTTTAGTTAAGGAATTTGGGATATCCAGCTAAGACCTTCATGAAACACTGATCTTGCGAGATCTATCGGACCAAACACCTCTGCATTTTTGGTGACATTTTTATCAATAAAGACCATTTTTTTATCATTAATTTGCTGCTCCAGCCGCATGAATTGCATTATTGACGAGTTTGGAACTAAATTTCCCTTTTTGATCACTAAAAAAAATTATTGTCGAAGAGAAAATGTATAAAAATTGTACTACTCGACCAAAACAAAAACAATGATAATTGACTACCAAGATGCACTAAGGAGGCTCAAAGTGCACTCTATGCAAGTTAACAATAACATCTTGAAATGTGACATACTCAAATTCCTCCAACGTGAAGGTATAAGTGAATGAATTTATTTTTCTTGCCTTATTGGTAATTGCCACGAAGTTGCTTTCCTTTCTGTTGTAGATTCTTGCATTCCTTTCTTGCCGAAAATACCAATCGTAGCACATTATTGATTGCAGTACCTTAGTTGATTGAATTAACTACCATGATTGCATGACGGTTGTATTATTTTTAATGACTCATAATTGCCGATTTAACTTGTCTTTGATGTGATTCGATAACTTTGTGGCAAGAGAACGTTAATGCAATTGATGATTGATCGTTTCTTGACCATTACATAATACACGTTTTCCAGGCACCTCAAGCGCAATAATTCCCAAATTTGGGGTTTATCATGAGCCAAAGTCCATAAGAAAAAAACATTTCCTAGAGGAATATTTGAGTTTGTTTTTTATAAATTTTATCGAATATTTTTAAATTTTGGAAAAAATAACTTAATTTTTATCTTAATGATAAAAAATAAAATATTTTGTTTAGAGTTTGATCAGGGGCTGGTCGCTCCGGATCGCTGACAGTTAACCGGGTTAACTGTGCATGACCAACAACTTTGGTCAAAAAAGTGAGAAATGGTTACATTGCGGAGGGATCAACGAATCTCCAATGGATGTCTCACTTCTTATAAATATCTAGGATTGAATATTTTCGATCACTACGAATTGAAAAACATGAAAAAAACATAACCATAATTATATTCCTTCTCCCAATTCCTTGTTTAATGGTACACACAAACTTTTTATTTAATGTGTTCTTGGTCAAATGAAGGTCGTACAAACCTTGATTCGATTATGTGAGGTTTCATTGTATTCTGAATTATGTAACTCGTTTGAACTCGCGAAGTGGATTTAGAAGGGTCAAATTAGAGTTAATTTTTTTTTTGCAGTTAAGCCTCAAAGTCAAAGTTAGAAGTACAACATTTTGGTTCAAGTGTTTTATCCTCCGGATCCATACATATAATTTCCAACGTATTTCATAAAAAATAAATACTTTTTACATATCAATTTCCACTCAAATGGATCATCCAACTCACAATGAAATGTGAAAGTATATAATTCTTGCTGTAATTTTTCAAGCTCGGGCCTTACATATGCATTAGTTCTCTAGGCACTTCAAGCTCCGCGTAATTCTTTTTTCTTCTTCTTATTCTTCTACCTTTATTACTCCTCCTATGTTTTTTTCCTTTGCTCTTGAATCGGAATAGAATAATGGAATTGTTTCTTAAATAAGTATTGTACGACCAATTTACATTCCTATCTAGAACCTAACTTGGATGCCGTTATTCGCCTTGAATTCTAATATTCATAAGAAATTCAAATTGTAATCCATCGTTATTAAATTCTATGTAGGATCTAACAAGAAAGAGGAAAGAATAAACGCAGAATTAATAAAAGACTACATTGATAATAATTTGGTGTCTTACAGAGATGATAACTGGTGCCTTTTACAGGCATCATAAACCTTAAGCCAATTTTCTAAAACTCTACGAATTCTATATAAGGATATATACTACTTCTAAACTTAAACCTAAGCCTAAACTAGGAAACTTATTCAAACTAGGAAACTCATCATATATTGTCAAACTTCTAACAATGTAGGATCAATCTCCACACGCCCCCTCACGTGTAAGGCCAGTCATTCGGCCTAACACGTGGACCTATACACGAGTGACCAGTCATTCGGTCAACACGTCCCCTCACGTGTAAGGCCAGTCATTCGGCCTAACACGTGGATTTTCTCATGTAATGTTAACTTCACGAACTCCTGAAGCTAACGATACCTGTGATGCAACTCCTTCTGCACCACCTACTTCATCTGTAGGATTTTTTTTTCTCACCTGCGATGCAACTCCTTCACCACCTACTTCATCTGTAGGATTTTTCTTCTCACCTACCTCATCTATAGGATTTTTCTTCTCACCTACCTCATCTGTAGGATTTTTTTCTTCTCACCTACTTCATTTGTAGGATTTTTCTAAACACCTACCTCATCTGTAGGATTTTTATTCTCACCTACCTCATCTGTAGGATTTTTATTCTGATCCTATCTCAACCTCAGTTATACTTCTCTTTCCCTCCCTCAAGTTGGAGCACCGAACAGAGTGAAGTATCCAACTTGAAAGAAATTAGAGTTATTGACTTGTAGGAAAACACCAGGGGAAAAAAATTATATTTTTTTTTTTATGATTCTCTTTAACTAATGATACTTAACATACCCAAAAAACTAAAAAAAATATGAATTCTCTAACGTTGTGTCTCTCCTCTCTCTATACTGGCTCTGATACCATATTAGATTCTATGTAGGATCTAACAAGAAAGAGGAGAGAATAAACGCGGAATTAATAAAAGACTACATTGATAATAATTTGGTGTCTTACAAAGATGATAACTGGTGCCTTTTATAGGCATCACAAACCTTAAGCCAATTTTCTAAAACTCTAAGAATTCTATATAAGGATATATACTACTTCTAAACTTAAACATAAGCCTAAACTAGGAACTTATTCAAACTAGGAAACTCATCATATATTGTCAAACTTCTAACAATGTAGGACCAATCTCCACAATCGTGCCTCTCCAACTTGATCTGCCATTAGTAGTTTTAGGTAATTTAACTAACCGTATAACTAATTTAATGTCATATTCTCAATTAGAATTTCCCTCCTTCAAAGCCTCATCTTATGTTGCAAATTTCACTTAGATAGTAAAATATTATTCATTTTACTTTAGATTCTTGATTCCTAATCTCCCGACCCTCTTTCTTTTAATAACATCCCATTTAACAAAGTATGATTTTCTCCCGACATTTTTTCTTTTAGTAACATCCCATTTAACAAAGTATGATTTTCTTTCTTAAACTTAAATTTTACACATAAAATTCAACACTTTGTCAATTTACCAAAATCATACTTATCAATCTGTGGTAATATTTGAATGTATGTAAGAAACAAAAAAGTATAAACAAATCTTTCCCAATAGTTTAAAGGCATTCTATTTATCATTCAAATAAAAATTGGTCCTATAACCTTCAAAATAAATTTTATGGGTGTAGAAGACAAGTAAAATAAAATACTTCTCTAATACCTAAAGATCTTGTAGATATTTTTCTAATATCTAAAATTGGAAAAATTCTATCCAAACTTTTATTTTTTTAATTAAACTAAATTTTATATAGCTGACGGAATTACCCTTTGTACCTATACTATACGCATCGAATCACTCCTCTTTTTTGTTTAAGCAAATCTAGGGTTTTCTCTTCTCCATCAACTGCTCCCTCCTTTTTCTTTACCGTCTTCAGCTACTACCATGGCAGTCACCTTCTCCGATCTCCACACTGAAGCTGGTCTTAAATCTCTGGAGGAGTATCTCTCTGGAAAAACCTATATCTCTGGGTACTCTCACAATCCTTGTTTTCTAATTGGATTTCAATTTTTCAACATTAAAAAATATGTTTGTTTAGTTAGGGAGAAAAAATTTAGATTGATTATTGATGTTTAGTGTGGATTTATGTCTAAAGATTGTGTTTTTTTTGTTTGATTTTGAATGAATTTCAGAGATCAGATCGGCCATTTTTTCATTATTTATTATATGAATGTCTGTTTACGTTTATCAATTATTATTTTGCTTCTTTTTCTGTTACCTTCTTTGTTCCATTCCTTGTGTTTTTCAACTATTGATTTTCATTTAAATGGTTTGAATGATTGGGTATCAGTTGTTTTACTTTCTTGTTCATCCTTAGTAAAATTAATATGTCAGATTTTGTCTGATTCATGATAATATTTGCCCTGATTGTCAATTTCGCTATTTCTAACAGCTTCCCTGGGAAGGCTGCTGGCGTCAGGATTGCTAGTGGAGCAGAGGCAGCTCCCGCAGTGGAGGCTACAAAGGTGATTTTTTGCTTTTCCTTTACTGTCACAGTGATAGCTCACAATTTCACATGTCTAGGATCAGTAATTGTTTCACACAAGCAGTCAATTTGGAGATATACAGTTGTAAAAAGATTGGTAAATATACATTTCCACAGAAGCAATCAATTTTTAAATATATAGTTGTAAAAAGATTTATGGATACTCTGTAGTATATATATATATTCTTATGCTATCCAATAATATATACATATTATATATATAACCCGTCCTATTGTGCATATTTTTCTGGGCAGAGTACATTATTAGTAGTAGAAATCTGGATAAAATCAAATATATTACCGACTAAACCTAAATAAAACCTGTTTCATCCTGCATATTCAGATAAAAAAATATGTTTTTTTTAAGTGTATCTGGTTACATTCTGCATATTCTGACAAATAAACATGTTTATCTCATGATGTATCTGGTTTCATCATGCACATTTAGATGATTATTTATTTTTATGGTGAAGGTGATGATGGTGTTTGTTGCATTGAATTTGGCGGTGGCAATAATGTGGTGTTTGTTGCGATTGAAAATGTTGGTAGTGGTGATGGTTGTGCTAGATCTTTATATTTTATATGTAACTGATGGAAGAAACACCGGTTTTACCTATATTTATTTTGTTCATCCAAGAATGACACTAGATGCAACCGGTTTCATGTTAACTATTTTTTAAATAATTTTTTGTTTATTACTTTAAGTCATGATGCATCCAGTTTCTTCCAAGCTATTTTTCGAATAACTTTTTCTATTTTATTTTAATTCAGCATGCAACCAGTTTCATCCTAGCTATTTTCTTTCGGAAAAAAAACTTTGAATTTACTATCAACGATGGATCTTGTTTTGTAGATAATTTAAAACCCTTTCCCAAAATATAAGTTTTATTAAAATCGGATATATATTTTAAAAATTATGAATTTTTTTGTGATTAGTTTTTAAATTGGTGAGAGAAAGGATAAAAAAAATAAAGATGAGGGATATAATTGTCTATGATTTGTTATGTCCATATCACCCGTTCTTTATATTTACATGTCCTCTAGAACCATAACTTAGGGATGTGTAATAGACCCATTTTCCCAAAAAAAATATTCGTATAGTTTTATTATCAACCTCGATTAGAAAAAGGCTTGTGATATTTTAATCCAATATGAAATTGTTGGAATTATAGCTTGTGACTCGATAGTTGCTTCCCAAGTTATTTCATGGTGAAGAAAATTATCTCTTCTTCTTTTCCATCACATCAATCGTCCTTTTTTCTTTTTTTTTTCTTCAACGACAATTAACCGTCGATTTTCATAATTTATTTATACTATTAATTCGTTAAAATGTTCGATTCGATTAAGTTAGGGTAAAAAAAAAACAGTTTCTGAAACTATTTACGATTAGGAGTTCTTAATTCTCAACCGTAAATCAGCATTACGGCTAGAAAAATAGAAATTTCAAGTCGTAAAATAGGTTTATAGTTGGGAAAATAAGAATTCTCAACCGTAAAATAGATGTTATCAATTTATTACGGCTGGGAAATGAAGAATTCCTAACCGTATATTAATCTGAAAAACAAAATTCCTAGTCGTATAGTTATTTTCCTAACCGTAGAATGAGTTATGAAAACCAAATTGTCAACCGATATCAATATTTCCTAACCGTAGGTTTGTTTACGGCTAGCTCGTACCTTGATTGCTAATTGTAAATGAAATCTGAAATTTAGATATAGTTTACGAATATGAATCATGGATTCCTAGCCATAAGTTCTAGTTTACTGCTAGGGAATCATGGACTCCTAGCTGTAAATAAAATATAAAGTTTTGAAGTTGTTTAGGCTAGGAAATCATGAATTCCTAACCGTAAGTTTTAGTTTATGGGTGGGAGTTCATGAGTTTCCAACCGTACGAGCAGTTTACGGCTAGGAATTCATAAGTTTATAACCGTAGAAATAGTTTATGACTAGGAAGTGATTAATTCCTAGCCGTAAGTGATTCTGAAAATGAATAAATGAGGAGGGCTTATGTCCTCTTTGTTGAATTTAAAAGTTAAACAATTTTCTTTTAATCTAATTCAATCATTAATCTTTATTAATTTATCTAATTAAGTTTATTAACATTAATTAATAGAGGATGTTTTAGTATCATTAAATTTAGTAGGGTAAAAAAGTTTTGAGTTTACTTCTTGATCCCAAAACTCTCTCTCCTACAACCCTAATAATAGGGTTCATACTTTAAGTTCATATATCGTACCATTGTATGCTTAAAAAGAAAACCTTTGCTTAAAACTCAAGTGAGTGATATCACGCTATATAATACTCTATTGAGAAAATTAGAGATATAGCCCATTTTTCAGGTGTCATTTGGTAATTTGTCCAATATTTTCAATTTTCAGTAATACATTTTAATTGCCTACTTTTTCATCCAAAAATAATATGAGGTAAATATCTTCGTATTTATGTTTTTGGACATTTAAATCCTATACAACTCTTCATGAAAAAAGAATGTAGCATCCAATGTTAGATTTCCTATTATACTAGATTGGCCACTTAACAAAGTCACTACCTAAACAAACCAAAGCAATGACAACATAATACACTTAACAGAAGATTATTCCATTGCATCTTCAAAAATGTTTACGAGTTGCTATTCTCCCGTATTACTCAAAAATAATGAAAAAGATAGGTGGAAAAGCAAAAGAAGAGATCAGAAAGATACCATATTAGTGTCCTAAGAGCGTCCACGATGGGACGATGAAAAGTCGGACTAAAGATCAAAAGAAGTCTTTAGTCCGAAAATGTATGACGCAGTGGGACGACTCTTTTTAGTGGATAGTTGAAAAAAACTATTGTAGCCGACTAGATTTAAGATTTTTTCTGAACTAAACATGCTTTAGTCGGGCGGGCTCGTAGTGTTCCGCTTAGCCTCAAACGGCATCATAGTGAATCGTCCAGAGCCAAGCGTTATTCTAGGACAATGTTTAAAAACACGGGCGGTAAGCTAGGAATACGCCTGATCAAGCGTTATTCTGGGAGTACGCCTGATGAAACGGGGCTCTAGGTTCACGCCCACAAACAGGCGCAACACTGGAATACCGCTCAGTTGGACCGTTATACTAGGATGCCGCCTACAATTAAACGTGGTGCTAGTACTCCGCTCAGATATAGGCGAGGCGCTAAGACGCCGCTCGCTTCTAGGCGCGCCCCTAGGAGTCCGCCTGGATGATTTGTTACCG
This sequence comes from Papaver californicum, assembly GCA_023531435.1. Taxonomy (NCBI): domain Eukaryota; kingdom Viridiplantae; phylum Streptophyta; class Magnoliopsida; order Ranunculales; family Papaveraceae; genus Papaver; species Papaver californicum. The sequence goes on along the minus strand of JAJJMC010010016.1, from coordinate 4,899,197 downwards.
TTTTGTTACCGTTGTCAACGGGTATTTTTTATATTCTAATACACCTATAAATAAATGAATTTATATCTAACATTCCCATTTCAAATCCACATATTTTACATTTCATAGAAAATTTATAATCTATAGTTTTCATAATTATATCTTACGAAAATTTTAGGCTTAATGCAGAGAATTTTACCCTAGAGGAATATTTATCCCTATGTCGAAACATAGTATTACATTATCCAGCAAGGGTCATGAACGTCGGATGAATGGTTCAATGAGCATGCAATGGTTAAAAGATATTCATGCTAACTTTTTTAATGAAACCGGTAACCCCAATAACCGGAACAAATCAGGCCTTTTTTGTCGATATATGGAAATCACAAGGGCAATACTAGAATTTTCTTCTTTAACCATAAGGTGAATGAAAGAAGAATTAGGAATGAAACTGATGATAAAGTTGTTGCCAGATCTCTGGAGGAATGGAGAAGATGGAAACGTTCAAATTTCAGGTACCAACCTCATTTCGAGATCCTAAGGGTGATGGAAGAATACAATCCTTTTGTGTTGATTATTCTCCGAAGATGTGACGAACGTCGTCCCGGGCGTCATACGACCCGTTAAAGGTTTGATAATAGGTTTGCTTAAGTGTTTAAGTGTTATCTATTGATTTATTATATTTTATCTCCTTTAATATATGCCTTTTCGATTCAATGAAATGATGTTACGAAATAAAGTTACTTCCGGTTACAACCAAACTCTGAGAGATTATTTGAAATTTTTCCAGAATACGAAGATAAAGTTAAAAAATTACTACCGATTACAACCAAACTCTAACAAAAGTTAGAAAAAAATCTCAAAATCGGTTGATAAAGTTAGCAGTTACTTCCGATTATACTTTGGACTTAATGAACTCGTAGCTTTCAACAAATGTGAACTCTTCTCCTTTTTTCTGATAGTAGTGCATTTTTGCGAGATCCTCCTACAAAAGCATAGGAAAAAATAACGTAATTCATCAAGTTAACTATGTTGTTATTGGAAGACCAAACAACTTAGATTATGTAAAAGATACTTATAAATTGTTGGATCGACAAGCCTAAATGGGTGGGGTTAAAGATCCGTTGTTGTATAGCTATATAATCAGCTATCCCTATTCGAATAAGTTGGTATCTATCATGAATTTGTTCACGAGATCTTTACTTTGGATTTCCATATTCTCGAGCATATTGGATGTAGATCCTCCCCCAAAAGGTTTCAGGTTCAACCCTTCCAGCTATGACATCTTCACGTAGGGTTTCGTTATGCCAGGTTTTGGTTATAGCCAAATCTTCAGCTGAATCAAATGTTGCCATGTTTGTAGGTAGAGTTATGAAGTGAATTACAAAGAGGAGATGATTAAATAAAATTTGTAGAGTGTATGAAACTAGGTGTGTGTGGTATTTGGTAGAGAAAACAGATGTATTTATAGGATAAAGAGAGAGACTTAACAGCTAGTATTTTCAAAAATCTTACTACTTAGCATGAATTATCTTTAAATACAGAATTGTTCATGAATTCTCTTTAAATAACTCAAACTCATTACTCTATTTTCAAATGAGACAACTCTTCGGCTAGCAAATGACTTTGTAATTTATGATAAAAAAAAATAACATGAGCTAATAAGTAGAGCTAAACTCATTTTCACAGGCATTGCGGCTACACTTAGCATGTGCAGCAAGCCTTTAAACCCCTAGGTGCCCCTAGCGGGCAATCACCGGGTAAATGCTCATCCTCCACTATCATATTATGTAGAATGATTACATTTTTCATTATATATGCTAGTACGTTTGGATTCCATATTCGTGCTGGTTGCTTGATAATTGCAAATTGATTTTGCAGTACCCCGAAGCCTCGTTCTACATCTTTTCGGCAACCCTCCTGCCTAGCAGAAAATTTATGTTTCTTCTGAGAATCTGGATGTTTAATCAACATCACAATAGTAGCTATCTCCGGGTATATTCCATCACCGAGATAATACCCCATATCGTACTGATGTCCGTTGACAACAAAGTTCACAACCGGTGCTTTTCCATTGATTAACTTTTTGAAAATATACGAACGGTTCATCACATTTATATCATTGTTAGAACCAGGAATACCAAAAAATGTATGCCAAAACCATAGATCATATGACACCACTGCCTCTAGGATAATACTTTCACTACCTTTGTACGCAGTGTAAGCACTGGATTCAGCCGATGGGCATTTATCCCATTTCCAGTGCATGCAATCAACACTACCAAGCATCCCCGTAAATCCCCTTTCCTTGTTCTCAGCAAAAAGCAGTTCAACATCACGCTTAGTTGGTGTGCGCAAATATTCTTTCTCGTACAGATGGACTATCGTCTTACAAAACCTACGAGTTGCTTCCAAAACTGTGGTTTCTCCGATCCGTAAATACTCATATATTGCATCTGTCGCACATCCGTAAGCTAACATTCGTATTGGTGCAGTAACTTTTTGTTGAGGGGTTAATCCAAGAACACCACAAGCATCTCTTTTTTGAACAAAATAATTATCTACGGCTACGACATCTCCCAATATACGGTTGAATAATTCTCGCCGCATTCTAAATCTTCTACGAAATACATTAGGAGGAAACGTCGGGTTTCTGCAAAAGTAATCTCTCTATAGAAGTTTTGCACCGGCTTCACGTTCTCTTGGTATTTGGATACGGGTATGTGGCCAATTCATACTTGAAACAATTAATCCCGCAGTGAGTGCTTGGTTATTTTGGCTCAATGCAAGTGAACCTTCGTCTGATGAGTAATTACTATTGTTATCATCATCACCTAATGAAGAAGAAGAAGAAGAAGTATGAGGAGGAGGAATAAAAGAACAAGAACCATAATACTGATTGTTATTTTGATAGTATGCCATTTTCTTTTTGATGGTTGTATTTTTGGTTTGTATAATTGGAGAATCGAGTGTTCAATTTATAGGCAAATGAAGATAATATTTTAAGTTTTGAATTGATAATACACGGTTGGTATTTTAATGCAAAAACAGAGTTGATCCAAGTGGGCTGGACAAACGCATCAGAGTTATGAATTGTCGGTTGACAAGACAACACCAAATGACCAAAACGACAAAGGAAAAAAAAAAACATAGTTTTGAATTGACAATACACGGTTGGTTTTTTAATGCAAAAACAGAGTTGAGCCAAGTGGGGTGGACAGACGCATCAGAGATATGAATTGTCGGTTGACAAGACAATACCAAATGACCAAAACGACAAAGGAAAAAAATACAGAGTTTTGAATTGACAATATAAAACAGATCTAAAGGATACAATAAAAGATTATAAATATAAGGAAATTCCAACAAAAAGCAGGTAAAAGACAACGATAATGTAAGAAAAATAATTTGAAAAGACAATTCAAATCTGTGAAAAGAAAAAGTTTTTTGTTCAACTAACAATTCAACGCTAATGAATTACTACTCTTCCGTATCGTGATTCTCGGACGCCGAGCGCGGGGGCATAAAAGGAGGCAAAGCTGATCTGGAATTATAGTTATTTGATTGCATTGTTGATGACGATCCCTGACCCATGGTGTTCCACATCGGTGGTGGCATATTCTGAGCATATGCGGCAAACCAAATGGGTGGTTGTTGTTGACAAAAATGGGCAAGATGTGAGTTAAACATGCTGTTTTCATTTCGTAGACCCTGTATTTCTGCATCTTTGGCAATAAAAAAGTTCATCCTCTCCTTAGTTTCATTTAACGTAAAATCACGAAACACGTGGGTAAAATCAGCATAATCTTGAACTAAATCATAAGCCGCGACCTGTTATGAAAAAAATAAAATAAAATTCTGAACCATCACTGTATACTAAAATCAAATTTACAGTGTTTTGTTGTATACTTACGTATGGTAGCTGTTGTGGGGGCGGAATGGGTACATGTTCACGACGACGTTGGATGTTGTGTTTAATACGGTCACCAAAATACCATACGTTTCAACTTCCCAATCGACATTTGTAGCATATTTCTGCAGGTTAGCCACATGTCGCCAATACTCCATATACAGATCATAGTTAACGACACCTACTAATTCACTTGCAGGGACCAGACAGTTTTCGCTCATCTCCTCAACCACGTCGTCTCTGAAGTTGGAAATACAACTAAGCGGGTTGCTAGGAACGCCCCATGTTTGATGGTTCTGCCTCCAACACCGATCTCCGAGATACATGTTATTCTTTATCCAAGAAAATTACAATAAACAAACAAACCAATCAGTTAATCGAAATTCAAAGAAATTAAAAAACATTCCAATGGAAATAAATTATAAATCATGGTGCCTAGACAAGATAATATTGCCCTTTTCTCTAAGAGCTCTACAGATTTCCGTCCAATTTCAGAATCCAGGACCATGTTCGCAGCTTCGTTGCCAGGTCACATCGTCTACAGACAACTGATTCAGATAAGTCCTTGAACGAACAATGTCAATACTCTTCCTCCGGCTTCCCATCCACCAACGACATCTAGGCCACTCATGTTCACTTTCAGGCGAAGGGTTCTTTGGTCGACAAATACCCAGATATTCGTACCCCCAAAACTAGAATGTCATGACAACAAATGGAATAAATAACTGAGCAACAAAAAAAATAATTTAATAGAATTATAAATAGCACTAACAAATTTACCTCCAAAATTTGGAAGGGTCCGACCAATGACTTTTGTCCCCTGCCATATGCGGCGAGACCGGAATACAATTTAGAAAATGCAGGAGAACCCCAGTCATATTCGTTAACTGCATTTAGATCCTCAAAAGAAGCTAACCATCCAGCATTAATATAGGTTTTTGCATTTGAAAAGAAGAACTGACCCAAAACATACATATAGAAGGCTCTGGCCACTCTATCAGCAAGTGTACTATCATCTTTAGGCGCAATCAATGTTTGTGGATCAAAATATGTGCTCAAAAATTTAACCGTAATTGCATCTGAAACCCACTGGTAGGGAATACCTTCTCTTTTACAAACCACACTATCTTTAAGTTCAGGAAAAATATGCTCCCGGACATATTCAAATTGGAACTTCCCTGAGTCATACGGAACACGACTACCAATACCAACACTAATTCCTGTCAACATTACCCAATCAAGGGGTGTGAACCCAAGCTCACCAAACGAGAAGTGAAAACCGTTTAACAATATAGTAAATAAGTGCATGCGATGAATCTACTACATCTATGGTAAGTAATCGGTCTCATCCTCCCTTTCCAATAATATATTTGACCCTAGGGCTATGTTTAAAAATACCTTGGTAGGTCTGAAGGACCGATTTGAGGGAATCACGATGTGAAAACTTGAAATGGGCGTCGCTTGAATACGTAATATTGGTGGAGGCGTGACCCTCAATATCTTCCACAATTGTATAGTTATCCAACCCGGGAACCTCAACCCTTTCTTCAGTAATACGGTCTTCATCTGAATTCTGGACAATTTTAGTCTTCTTGGCCCTCTTCTTTCGACCAACGAATCTGGACGTCAAACTGCTCGACATCTGGCCAAAAAATTCATACAAAATTGAAAATCAAGAGTAATCCTCACAATGCACAAAGATAAAAATCTACATTAATCAATAAATCAAGGAAAACATAATAATTTCATAATTACAAAAGTAATTATCTAATTAGATAATCATATGTACCAACATACAAAAATCAAACATTCTTGAACAAAATTCATCATTCACAAAATACTCCAATATCAAACCCTCAATTGTACCAAAAATCATCAAAATTGCCCAATTATATAATTCCATACACATAGGTTTTAAAACATAAACATTCCTAATTCCCAAATTTTCAAGACAATCTAGTCAATTCATCATAAAATTAACCACAACCCAACTCAAATTAAACAACAACTTAATCAATTATATCTCCAATTCAACAAATTATCATAAATTTTTTATACTCAATTTACAACATTCATAAACCCTAAAAATTATCCAAATTCCATAATTACAATTTCTAAAACCTAAATATCTCAATTTCATAATCACATGTTTAATCATTCAACATATATAACCAATTTAACTAACAAAACATAATAATAAAACATACTCTAAATTTAATTTACAAAACAAATATAATTTACAAAAAACAAAAGAAATTAGAAATTACCTTGATTGCGCTTGGATGTTTGAAAATACCTTGAGCGGAGTCTCAATGTAGGCGGGACTTTGGGTTCTCGTTTGGGAAGATTAGGGTTCAAGAGGAGAGGCGGAAGCGGGTTTGCGTTTGAAAACAAAAGGGTTCAGGAGAAAAATGGGTTGCGGCTGTAGAAGAAGGAAGACAGAATGAGGCGGGCTGCTAGCAACTCGCTTGGAATCCCAGGCGGGGCGCTAGGACACCGCCCGTTCCATTCAACTCACACGTTCTGTTCGCACATGTGCTACTCCATCAGGCGTGTTGCTAGCAGACAACCCCATCAGGCGTGATTTTGGGACACCGCCCGTCTTTTGGCCGTGGTCCTAGGATACCGTCCACTGCCAGGCGTTATATTAGGACTCCGCCTCACATCGAATGTTACGCTAGGATTTTGCCTATCTTTCCAAGCGTATCGCTGGGACACCACCCAACACCAGGCACATCACTAAAACACCATCCAACTATATACGTCTGTTCTTAAACCTGACCAAAGATTAAATTTTTTAATCTTTGGTATGTTAGTATGGTCGACCCACCGTGAACGCCTAATAACTTCGACATACACATAGGCACGTAACTCAAAAGAACAAGGATTTATTAAAAGAGATATACGTTTTTCCACTTTTTTTTCTTGTAAAAATATTCTCCTTCTAATTAAAGTGTATACTGCGACTAAAACTAAATATTAGTTAAGATTTAATTTTGTACAAATGAGATCGTGCTTAGCATAGTCAGATAAGTGAGATGTAATTTCTGACATATTTCATCATAACCGTTGTATTTTATGGATAAAGAAAGATCAATACTATTAATATAAAAAGGATCAGGTCTAAGTGAGTGGTTGGGTCAAAGTATCGTTCTTCGTCCTCTAGAGAAGGCTCAACACTTATCATGCACATTGATTTATTCACACTTATCTAATGTGCAGTTGTTCAGGAATCAAGATGAGTTCATATGTCCCTACAAAAACTCATATGCTTTTCAGGGGAGCAACAAAGAAAAGTATAAAATAATCTTATTTTATTTCTGAGTCCGTAATTGAAAAATATTCCAACAATACAAACTATGACGGTTAATGGGTACCGTATTGCCCTGGGTTTACAATTCCAAAGGTAATGATAAAATTCTTGGAAAAATGTGGTTTTAAAATGATCAATATTTTTGGACTAGATAAAATTAACCTATATAACCACGGATCATCAAAATAACCACCTACATATTTAGTGGCTCCAGATATCTATATTCGGTGGTTCTAGCAAAACTTTAGTACTATTGTTTTTATTTTTGTTTTAGGTTTTGTTTTTTGTTTTGACAAATATAAACTTATACATTACTATAGACTTAAATATCATATTTGATAAGACTGTTGTTAGTATTTAGACTATTCAATACATCCAAAATTGAGCCCGGTTTTCCTTTTTCAAAGATTGAATTACTAAAATTTCTCATTTCGTGTTATCCTTTGAACCTTTTCTGGTGCTGGTGTAGTTGGTTTTGGAAAGCATAATAGCAGTGGTTTATAGTGTTCCCACCTTCACTGCAAACCCCATCTCTGAAATATGATCTTGTTCTCCCCTAAAATAAACTACTTCACCATCTTTGTAATCTTCAATTTGTAAAACCTCGGGATCATGCTGTCTTCCAAATGTCGAGAAACGAAAAGAAGAACTAGATATAGGGATCCCAGTCTGATTCATATAACCGACAGTCTTGTTTAGGACCTCAAATCTGTTTTCCATATTTCTAACATCATTAGCACTCCAAGTCCATTCTCTGTTGAAAAGTAGAAGGAATTTACCCGTACCTAGTAGCACAAGAATCAATACCTTATTTTTGCATACATAAACATTCATATATCCAAACCACTTATAGTCTTTGTTAAAATCAGAATCAACCATATAATTATCCATAATAGTATATATATAAACAATCCTTGGAGTTTCAGATAAATCCATTTTATGCCATATGATTGTGACCCTTCTACAATTTATCTCTGATATCCAGTTCATCAAAATCTTCATGGCAGGACAACTACACCAGTCACTCCCTTTGGTGCAGATTTGCACATTGGTCCTCTGAAATTGCTTGCAATGAATATACATGCATAAGTAATTTTCTTGAGAAACATTGTTATAAACTATAGTAGTATAAGTCGTGTCTCTCATTTGGTTCTTAATATCTTCTTTTTTGTCTTCCCTTTTACCTTTTCCCAACACATGTACACAATATGATTCATAACGTTCCAAATTGTTATCTTCATTATGCTTTTCCTTCTTAAACATTTTTTGGCATCTAGTTTTCTAAATAAACCACGTTGTAATAGCATGTAAATCTTCCCAGTTAGAATCATTATGAAAGTTCATGTTTGTAATGAAAGCAGTTTTTAACCCAATCCAATGGAAGTTTTATGATTACCTTTAAAGTTTTCATTTTTGTGGGGCACATTTTCCCAAATATTTTTAGTAAATTCACAATTTTAAATTAGATGGTCCAGGGATTCACTTTTTTTTTTTACACATACGACAAGTTTTATCCACATTAACCAGAATTTTACCAATTTTGGGACAATGTCATGTATGCATTTTCATATAAAATTTTTAATTCTTGGCAAAATATTCAACTTCCAGATTTTATTCCAGAATGGAAAAATATTTTGACAAAGGTTAGGAGCTAGAGATGAATTGGGAAAATTATTAGACAGATCTTTGTATACAAACTTAACTGAGAAGTCGACATGCATAGTTATGGACCAAACAAGTCTATCTTTTTGTTATGATCAAATTTAATTTTTAAGATTTTACCGGTGAGATCATCACTAAAGGAAAATTCAATTCGTCAATATCCCGACAAGTATAAGTGTTGTTGAAAAGGTCTCACACCTTTCTAAACCTATCATCCACAATGGTGTCACTGTTGATAGGCAAAAAAAACCACCCCCATATATGTTTCATATGTCAATTTCCTTACCATCATCTAATTACCTCCCATCAAACTACTCTTTCTTAGATTACAAAAACCCTTGGAAATTCCATTCCATAGCCAAGAATCAGTCGCTTTAGTTTCAAAATTGTCAAACGGAATATCTTTATAAGGAAAATACTTGAGTTTGAGAATGACAACCATAAAGAGATAAGATAAGCAATTAACCTCCATCCAACCTTAAAATTCATTGCTTCATTCATAGTTTGTATATTCTTAAAGCCAAAACGTTCCTCTTCCTTTGGTTTACAAGCAAGAACCCAAGATTAAAGATATAGACCTCTATTATGACCCTCATCTTTTCCCCAAAAAAAAACTTTTTGGAGAGCATAAATCTTGTTTATAGTTTGTTTAGGAAGAAGAGAAAAATTCATTTGATAATTACGAATGATTTCCAAAGTAGTTTTAACAAGGACACATCTCCCTGCAGGATAAAAAATTCTTTTTTCCATCCTTGAAGTATATTAGTAATTTTCTCACCATTTTGGATTTATTAGCGCAGCACCCAGGTATTTATCATCAATTTTTATCTTTTGAGCTTGCATAATCCTAATGATAATACGTTGAAATTTATTAAGGACCTTTTTCCATAGAAAAATACCGGATTTTTGAGAATTGATCAGCTAGCAGAACCTTCACTAAACTCTATGAAAAATTTAAAGATATACTTGCTTTCTGCCATATTAACATTGGAAAAGATAAGACAACCATATACAAAAAACAGATGATTATAGGAGGACTATCTTTCAGAAACTTAATACTATCTAGAAGGTCCTTTTTCTGAGCCAACATAAGAAAGCATGAAACAACTTTCATACATAGGATGAACACATAGGGAGATAAAGAATCTCACTGTCTGATTCCTCCAGATGGTTTCGAAAAATTTCCACAGAGAGTTATTCAGTAAAACCGCGGTATTAGAAGTATTGATACATTGGTAAATTAGATTACTCTAACGATCTTCAAAACCTATTTAACAACCATTGAAAAAAGACCATTAGACTCTATTGAATGCTTTAGACGTATAGATTTTGAAACCCATATACCCATTATTTCCTTTTTTCTTTTTCATAGTATGGATTAATTCATGAGCCATGATAATATTCTCCGGAATTTTCCTATTACAAACATAAGCACTTTGAAAGAGAGAAACTAAATTATCTAAAAGAGGTTTCATCTTGTTAACTAACACCTTCGAGATGATCTAATACAAAGTATTACATAAACTAATAGGTCCAACATGACTCGGCTCATCAGGAATTTTAACTTTTGGTTTAAGCGAGATAAAAGTATTGCTCAATTTTTTTAAAAAATAAAACCATATTAGAAGAATCTTTAACCATAGCCACTATATCATTAGACGCAATAATTGTTTTGAAATAACATAGTCTGAAAGTCATCAGGCTCCGGAAAGAAAAATGGAGTCATACTAAAAACCACATCTATGATTTCTTCCAAAGCAGGAGACCTTAAAGGATATAGATTGTCTTCTCTGGTAATAAGAGTAGGAATATCTTGAATATAATCATTATTCAAAACAAGACTGGTGGATGTAGCCATCTTAATGAAATGATTAGACAAAACATTTTCAATAAGACTTATGCTCTCTACTCAACCATTATTTTTGTAATTGTGTTTGTTTGGTTTCTTAATGTTATAGTTCAAACAAGACAATACCCCGTATTTTTATATAAGATTCAGCAATTTTTCACCACTTTTAGTTTTCTGAAAAGCTTCATTAATATTATACCGTTTTTAGATTCCCAGACTAAGATGTTTCAATTCCACAGGTTTGTTAGTCAAATTAAGGTCGTTATTTCGCTTTTCAAAAGCAATTTTAGCTCTTTCTAGGTGTAAATATATGTTACCAAAGTGAATTTTATTCCAAAATTTTATGTTTTTTCTTAAGAAAACTTATTTTTGTAACAATTTGAAAACCAGGGGAAACATCACGATTCGTTAACCAAATTTTCCGAATGAGATTAATACAAAATTTTTCTTCCAGCGAAATAAAAAAACTTAGCCGAAACATTTCAGTTGGGAACCATATTCTTAGATAGTAAGGTTTTTCTCTTACTTTTTCTTATAAGAACATACCTTGAAAAGAAAAATGATGATTCTTTTTAGGAGAATAGTAGGCCCCGCATAAATAGCATGAAACCTACAATTTTTTTTTCACATATTATGTTTATTTTGAGCAACAAGTCTTGCCTAAACAAGATTATTTTGCTTAAAAAAACAATCATTTATAGTATTTCTTTATTTTACTCGATTTGTGAGAAAAAGGAAATAAATGGAATTTTTAATAAAGAGTTTAAAGTTGAAAAAAAGAAGAAAAATAAATGACTTGTTGTTCATTTACAAAAGAATTGGATTAATTTCAGAGGTCACAGGTGTGGTTGCATTCGATTACCATACAAATCGTATTATATATATTCAGACATCATCCATTTTTGTTTTTCCTGTCGTTTAACTTTTTACTTTTCGCTTATGCAAAATTAAGTTTAAAGTGAAAACGCCGGTTAATTCAAAAAGTCTAAATAGATGATACAAATAAACATCACCAAAACCGCTAGCCATTTTAGGATTTTTTTGAGACCCATCCTATTAGATTAATGACATTCGTATAATTTTAGTGCTTGTTGTTTCCCTAAGTAAGGATTTCGATTTTAGGATATTTTTGGATGTTTATATGTAAGGATTTTTATTCACATGCTTGCACACACTATTTCCAAGCTTCATAAAGAGTTAATGAAAGTAGGTTTTTGTGGTCTAACCAAGAAAAACAAAAACAAAACCAAAATCATATGCTTTAAATTGCCATTTTAGACCTATTTAAGTGGGGTTTTCCTATTAGGTATGTCCATTAAGTTATTGATGATCTTTGAACTTTAATTTTTTTCCCTTCAAATTCTATCTATTTGGTTAAAAAATTGTCATCCGAGCCTCAGGAGCATGAACTGCATTATCATCTTTTTAAAAACTGTCGTGACTGCACTTTATTTGTGCAAAGAGAAATAAAAACTTTAAAATTAATGTTATTCCTCCAACTATATGTTGGAAATTAATAAATTTTGTATCTTTGAAAAGCTTTTGACAGAACCTATAATTTTGTTTTTATTTTTCAAAGCCTTAATTTTCATATATTCGGTTTAGCTAAATTTTATGAAAATATTAGTTAATATTAGAAATGAACTGGTAAATATCAAGCTCATTATGGAAACGAATTACAAATAATCAGATTTTGTTCCTAATCGACGTATGCTTTTTTTTTAATATAGAATATTAGTTCACCTAGAAATACGAACCATATCTCTTTACTGGAGTCCATTACCTGGGTGAGCCTTCTTTTAGGAAGTTCAGTTTTTGAATGAACTCTTATTTGGTGCACTTAAGTGGTAAGTAAAAATATTATATCTAACTGTTTGTTGCAGTTCATTGGTCTGGAGGAACTCTTAACTGAAGTTTATTTTCGTACGAATTTTCTTTTATTATATTTTATTTATTGTGTGGGTGAACTCTTTTATTGTGGTTCATTATTTGAGGTGAGGTGTTCTGTTTTTGGATGAACTCCTATTTGGTGTAGTTCAGTTTGTGGTTCAACTATTAAATTTTTTATAGTTCATTTATTTGGGTGAAATTTATATTGTGTAGTTCAGATATCTAGGTGAACTTTTTTTTTGTTAGAGTTTAAACCTAATTCTTCCTATTTTCAACAACTTACCTCCTTCTTCACAGTTACATAATACTCCCTACAACTTTTGTAAGGAAAAGAAAGAATGTAACTGAGTGAAAAAAGAAAAAAAAATTATTAATGAGAAAATGGTTTGTGAGAATAAGAAGATAGTAAAAATAGGCCTAGCGAAGATGTGTGTGAAAATATAATTTTTTTACCACCTTTCTCTGCCATTATTACAACTTTCTCCACAATTATTACCTTCAACTATTAAAGAAATGGGTTATATGTATTTTCCCATACAAGAATCTTCATATTAGAGTTTACACATCAATATTTTCATAATGAGAGTTTACCCATAATTTGAAAAATCCAATCTATTATAAATATTTGAATATGCAAAGAACCATATTTTTTTACTTAATTATTGATTTTGCCATTTTAAAAAATAAAAAATAAAAAAATTTGATACATATTTTTAAATTATAGTTAGTTTTTTTTTTAGGATTATTTATTCTTGGATAAATTTTTTGACATGTTTTTTAGTTAGATTTTGAAAAAACAGACTTAAATCTGATTCACATTAGAATTTATTGACCAAAATATTTATTCCTGCATAAACGAATTTGCTTCTGTTAGGTGTCGGTATTGGTTTATGCATAAACAGATTTGCAGTTCATTTGTGTTTTGCATAAACGGATTTGCAGCTCATTTGTGTTTTTGTGGTTTATCTCAATATTGGTTCATTTGTGTCAATATATAAATATATGTATAAAAAGATTTGCAAATCATTTTGTTTTACTATGATTTTTTTTTCTTTGCGATTATATCATTTGATCTTGCTGCATCGTTTTTTTTTATATATCTTATATATTATTTTGATTCAGAGATCAAATCACACGAGACAACACCTGGATCATGTTTAGGAAAAGGCTCATTGCTCCTTGATGAACCACATCAACTATTTTGCTTTTAATTATACGTATGTATACACTATCGTATATATACATACGTAGATTTACTCAACGCCCAGGGTAGTTTCTCTTCGTACAAGCATTGTACTCTTATGATTTTTTACGTTAAAACAACTTCATTTTTGATCACATTCTGCAGCAAAACAATGCTTAGCTAGACATAGATTCTTTAAACATTCCATATAAAAATCTCCATTTTCAATCCTATAAATATTATCCCATATTGTTCATTTATGTTTAATTCATTGGATCCTTTGAACATTCCGGATAGAAATCCTCACTCCTTTAATATATCTCTTTTTCAATAAAAAAAAAATCCTCACTCACAACCATGCTTGAAGTAATCACACTATAAATAAAAAAAAAAAAGTCTAGTTAGTAATATTGAAAACAGAAGATTTGCAGTTAAAAAAAATAATATATTTGGTTGAATAACCCATAATTTTTTTTATGGGTGTATAAGACAAGTAAAACTAGATACTTTTCTAATATCCAAGAATCTTTTAGATACTTATTTAATATTCTAGGTTGAGTATTTCACCCAAAAATATATCTTTTAATAAAAATTAATTATTAAAAGTAGACTAAAATGCTCATATTCACTAAAATTCTAATATTATAATGTATTTAATAGATCCACGAGATATGGTAAAGCCCCATAATCAACTATGAGTTGTTGATGCTCCGCTGATAAGAAAAATAAGTGAAGTAGCAACATCAGGAGAAACAAGTCAGTACCAAAGAACGTCACAGGCATAGAAACACCTGTAAGCAAAATAGTGTAAACATAGTCATAGAATTCCTAAATGAAGAAGAAAAAGAAAAATCTAGATTGAATGGTTTTTATTCAAGTTCTAAATCATGAAATACCTACAATTTTGCGTTAGATAATAACTTTTACAGTATTATGCTATTGTGACCCTTGAGCTGCTGAGCATATCTGGTTGAACTTGGACAGGTAGGTGTGTTGTTTTTTAATTTGTATCATGTAATTCAATTACATTGAAATCTTTTTTGTTCTAGTTGGCTGAGGAGGTGATCATAGTTTGAAGATCGGTTTAGATAGATGGGAGGTCTAAAAGGGAGACAGAGATGTGGCTATTAGAGTATTAGTATTACAATTAAGAGTTTAATTACTTTCCTCTTGTATGCATTTTTCTAGTGTTTGCCTTGTAATTTTACAATGGGCTTGATTCATAGTTTGTATAGCAAAATAAGTGAAAAAGATTAGGTAACATCCATGCCATTTATGCCATCTCCTTGCATGGTCTCTGCTTGCGACTTGCGAGTTTGTTTTTTGCTATTTTAGATATCTACATACTCCCCTGCTTGTTTTGCTGCAAGAATATGCAACTTGAAAAAACTTTCACAATAAATATTCCCACATTTTATCATTGACAGAAAGAAGAAAACACTTAGGAACATGCAAAACCAATCAATGTAGATACATTATAACGGGAAAAATAAATAAATCAAGAACATGAACATGAACCACATCTTCCTTGTCTTGTTCGACTAAATTCACACCCTGCTACCTATATCTACCCTGTCTTGTTCAACTTCTAAGTTTCTAATGTTTGCCTTGAAATTTTACCGTAGGTGATGTACCTTAGTTGTACACTGTCTAGCAATATTGCAACAACAACTGTAAACTATAATCAACAATTTGATTAATTTATTGAATTCAGTTACTTGAAAGTTGACAAATTCATGAGTAAAAACCAATAAACCAAGAATTAGATAGGTAACGAATTAAACAGATGAAACCAAATTCATTAGATAGGTAATGAATGGAATGGATAATGGATGAAACCAAATCCAACCAATATAAAACAGGATGAAACCGGTTTCATCCTAGTTTAAACATGGGTGAAAATAGTTTCATCCTAGTTTATACATGGGTGAAACCAAATTCAACCCAATCTAAAACAGAATGAAACTGGTTTCATCTTGAGTGGAATGTTGGAAAATTGTGGAGTTTCACCTGAAAAATTCAGATCATTATGCTCAAGCATCGATAAGTTAGGCAAGAAAGCGTTTAAAGATATCAAGAAGGAAATATGTCACAGTCTCTTTCAAATTCAAATGCAAAAACGTGTACTTGTAATATGATCCTGCCAGTGGAAAATAAACTACCCCTTTGGATTCAACCTTTCATGCATGATAAATTTTTCACCCCAATCTAAAACATGATGAAACTGGTTTCATCCAGCGAAAACACATGATGAAACCAGTTTCATCCAGCGAAAACACATGATGAGGTGCATTAGGCGTTACAATTAGATGAAAACAAGTTCATATATGTACAAATTTATATAAGATTATAAATACAACCATACTTTCATCTAATATTATGATGTAAGATGCTATTAGTTCCACAATCATTAAAATTAGGACCACCAACAATACAGATGAAACCGGTTTCAGCAGCATAACTATTAAGTTGATACAACAACCAACTGATTTCAACCCAAGTTCAACAAGTAATGTTAGATTAAAATCGCAGAGTATTGCAAACACATATCTCACACCAATTTGTACTAAAATAATAAAAAATAACCTAGTTACATCTAGTTAAATGAAAATAAAATCACCCAATTCAACAAATCAAACATGCTATTCTTAAAATAAAATCAAAATAGATTTAGGTGAAACCAATTTCATCATGTAACAGTACAAGATAAAACCAACTTAATCCAATAACAATACATAATGAAACCAGAAAATACATCAGTGTACACTAAGATGAAAAAAATTAAATAAATTATAAACAAGTATGTATTCAATTGCATCATATTTTATACCAAGATCTAAACAAATTCAACAAAATGAAAACTAGTATATATACAAACGCATCAAAAAGAAAATTAGGATTTGATAATAAAAAAAAGGTTAGGTCTAGGAAACTTACTCATCTTGCGAAATTGAAGAAAGAAAAAAAATTCAAAGTCTTTTTATTTTCAATCAATTTGATAAATATTGATTTAATTAGGGCATTTGAAAAAAAAAAAATTTCAATGTTGGTGGTGTTGTGGTGTTGTTGATGCTTGTGGTAGTGGAAAAAGATGATGGAGCAGCATGATGTTGTTGATAGTGGCGGTGGTGTCTATTATGGTGGTGCTGGAGAAAAATATGGAGTCTTATAGTTTTTCTGTTGGTAGACAAAGATGATGGTGGAGACGTGGAGAAATATGGAGTGTTGTTTCTTTGTTGGTTGGGAGAAAGAGACGATAAAGAGAAATGAGGTTCTTTTCGATGATTACGAAGTATGTAATAGAAAGAGAAATCAAGGTTATAATGGTCTTTTTAAGGTTTAATTTCTTTTCGTTTCACCCAACCTAATAGTTTAGTCATCCATTATATCTTGATTTTAAGAGTTCTTGGGCATATGACCCATTTTAATTTAAAAGAAATAGCGAAAAACAATACAAAGGGAAAGATTGATAAGTTTAAAGAGTATTCTCACAGTAGTACTGAAAAAAACACAGTAGTGCATAAATAAATGTGAAACTAGACTGAAGGAGGAGTAAACTCATTTGCTTTTTATGAAATAGAAGTATTTTAAAAATAATATAAGATTTAATATTTATTTGTTTGTGAAACCCGGAATGTTGGATTAAGTTGACCCATTTATTTGCTTGTTTGTTAAACCCATAATATTCAGGTTAACTTGACTCGTCTATTTATAAAAACGGAAACTAATCAAACTATTTGTAAATATAAATGACAATAGGGAAAATGGGTAGATTTTTTAGGAGGGTAAATTTGAAAGAGTAAATAATAAAAAAATCTAAAATATCCCTGTAATTAATATTAAATATATTATTATCCAAAAATTTGGATAAATATTTGTTTTAAGTATATTCATATATAAACACTAAATAGAAGAATGTACTATGAGTAATCTTCCAATTTTTATAAAAGAAAAAGTAAGAGATAAAATATGTACTATGAGTAATCTTTCGGTTTTTATAAAAGAAAAAGTAAGAGATAAAGTTAAGGGAATAAGATTAAAAATTATTGATAGGAAATTTTTTGAGAAAAGTAAAAGAGAGTGAAAATAAATCTAGAGAAGATGAAAGAAAAAATAGGACAAACGAAGATAATAAGAGAGTAAAAGAGATTTATATTTAGTAAAAAATAAAATGTTTTTTTATTATTTATGGAGCAAACTGATTGTGTTACAATTTTGAAAGACACTAAAACAATGTTAAATTCAAAACCAAAACCAGATTATGTTATAACTTTTTTTATTCAAGAAAAATAAAACTAAAATCACATAAGATTAAAAACAAAGGATGCTGAATGCACGAACCATAAAATAAATGAAGAAAATGAAAAAAAAAAGTATATTAATAATAATTTGGGTTCAATTTCTAATTATTGTTTATCTAATTCTCATATCTTATACTCCCTCATCTAAGAATAGATGATCTATTTATTTTTAAATTTTGGCCATTAATAGGTGATTTATATCATTAAATAAAAGGATATTTCTAAAACTACCCTTTTAATTGATTATTTTTAGTATAAGAAATACATATAATTTGATAGTCATCTTTATATTTATTTTTGAAATACAAAATCTATTGTATATATTATACAAAATAAAACTATGATAAATTACCTTAAGAAAATAGAATAGATTTTAAAGTTACAGTGTTAGCCACCATAAAGCTTTAAATTGGGGTATGAACTAGGAGATTCTCCTTTTCTCTTCTCAACAACAACATCATCTTCTCAACTGAACCCTGTTCGGCTCTTTTCAACATCTTCTCAACTTAAACTTAAACACTAGCAGGAAAGGAACATTAAGTTTATCAAGATTAGGTTTATCTCAAAGACAAGGTATGAAACTCAAATTACTTTTAATGAATTTTCATGGGTTTTAGTGTTTTGTTAATTAAATATGTAGATATATACTTAAAATGTTCAAGATATGATTCTCTTCATTTGAAATTAGGTTTTGCAAATTGTAATTTTTAAATTGAATTTAGTTCATAACTAGGGTTTCAGAAGTTGTAAATTGGGCTTAAAAAATTGATGAGAATTAATTGATTTAAATTTAGAATTGATTAAGTTGTTGATTAATTTGAGTTGGGTTGTGGTTAATTTTATGAGTCTAGAGATGGATATCATGATAGTATATTTTGGAATCTTCTGAAAACAAGACCTTTCATTCCCAATCCAGACACGAAGTGGAAGGGTCCACACCATGATTACACGACCGACTATTTTTGCAGAACGGCCCGTCATGTTCAGAAGTTGTGCATCAAGTACAACGAGTTT
Organism: Papaver californicum; assembly: GCA_023531435.1. NCBI lineage: Eukaryota > Viridiplantae > Streptophyta > Magnoliopsida > Ranunculales > Papaveraceae > Papaver > Papaver californicum. The sequence continues at coordinate 4,880,096 of JAJJMC010010016.1, read as the reverse complement.
CTCGCTAGACACGGATGTGATAAGTTTGCGGCACAAAATGCATATACCAAATGGAGAGGAGAGTCTTTTATTCATTTTGAAGCTACCAAAATAATTGAGGATCGCACCGAGAAATAAAGAAAGATTTTTCTCTTTCTCGGGGCTTAGTACTATTTTATCCAGGTCTAAACAATTAGGTCTAAGTATCACCTAATTTTAAGAAAAACATGTAATGTTAAGTTTTTATCTATTAATGGAAAAATGTCTTACTTTCAGAGCATTTGTAATTTCAAATTTTAATTAACAAAGTTTGTTTTAAATTAGTGATCATGTTTTACATAAATATCTGTTGATGTTAATTCGAAAAATAGAGTCGTTGGTTAAAGTTTTCAAAACTAAATTGGAAATTAATTCATTAATTCAAACAACAACTACATTGGAAGTTCACTAAAAAAACAACACTATTAATTCAAAAATAAATTGGAAATTAAATACTACTCTCGAAATTTAACCTCTTAATACAATTCAAAGAAACTAAAATTAAAATCCAAAAAGTAGAAACTAAAACTACCAATCCATTATTAATCATGATGATTAAGGTTTAAACTAAGCCAATAACGCTTTAAGCTTGCCTTTTTCTTCTCCGCAATATGTCTGTCTTTCTAACTTCAATGTAGTCTTTTCCTACGTCATCCAATCCAGAGACATCCATCATCATTATGCGAAACTCTTCTTCTTCTTCTTCTTCTTCTTCTTCTTCTTTCCTTGCTTGTTTTGCCGCAAACTTTGCCGAAGACACAACTAGTTTTGCACCAAACTCGGGTTCTCTCTGCATCATCTTCATTTTTGATTGTTCTCTGTAATTGGCATTGAAGTTTTGTTGCTCTTTAAATAATTATTTCCATCATTTCTTCTTGGGAATTGGATTTTTCTCTTCCTGTTTTCTTGAGTCATTTCACTTCTTTTTTCCCCATCTGACGGTTATATGTATTAGGTATATCTCCTATATCTTCAGAGACACTGGAATTGCCTTGGCTTGTTTACTGTCTTTCCCGGTCTTCCTCGCCACTCTCGATATCTTCCTCATCTTGCGATGAATCGAACACAGCTGAGGATCGCTGTGAATATTTGATATTTTCTAACATAATTGTGTAGCACTGTTCGTGCTTAATTTTTTTTCCACCATTAGATTCCTTGAAAAGCCTCCTTACTTCTTCAATTTGTTATTGTTTTAAAAACATTTTGGTGGATGATGTATATGTAAATAATTATTTACGGGATCAAAAATAAACTATTACTTACGTTTCTGGGCTCCATCTAGTATGGTGTTCACGTTCCACTTCCGCCTCTTTTGCTGAGTAAAGCGCCACATATTTATTTATTCCCTGATTTTATTTTTGAATGGAGATCCAACTGTGATACAACATTTTAGGTATGACTTCTTTCATCCCTGCTTTGATGCAAGACCAAAATCTTTCTGATTGATCGGATCCAACAGAAGAATCTTGAGATATTGATAATATTCTACACATCGTTACATCTTCAAATGTTGAAAAATTTGGACATCGTGGTTTTGGTGCCATAATTCTAACTGAGTTGAAAGAAAAATATATGAAACCAGTGAACTTTTTCTATGAAATAAGATAGTAGTATGATGAAATGCTCAAACAATTCATATATAGGTATACCAAAATATAGCCGTTACAACAAAATCAAACGGTCGGAAATCTCTCAACTGAAAATATAACTGATAATTTTACCATTACACACAGCCGGCGGTATGTATATCAACGCTTGAAGAGAAGCACTCACAAATAGTACCGCCCCACACACACGCGCCTTTACATACACGCCCACACACAGGCGTACGTTCAAGTGAACGTCCAACACAAGCGTGCAACTAAGTCTACGCCTCAACACAAGCGTACGTTCACTTGAACGTTTAGTGGGGAGGTATCATATTTGTACGCCCCTTACAAGCGTTAAGCTGTATTCGCGCCTACTCTCAAACGCACGTCTGAGTTAACGCCTACTCTCAAACATACGAATGAGTTAACGTTCCACCAAATTTAGGCCTGGTCCGGAATTTAGACCAAATTTGATCCCAAACCCTAGAAAATCTGGACCATAACCAAATTTATTCGTCCTACTGTAATTGGTTTTGGTCCGATCAAAGATCAAATTTGGATTTAGTCCTATTTTTGCTCACGTGACTGTGGACGCTCTAAGAAAGCTAACCAAGCAACAAGTGTAACATGTGCTCTCATAACTCAACCACCTAGTTTTATTTTTGATATCTTAAACAATGACAGGGAGATGGGTATCTCTACTAAAGATGACAAAATCTTACCGATATAATATCTATCTTTCAATTAGTATATTTTTCGCGTATTAAAAAAAAAGGATTAGCTAAAGCTAGATTTATCTTTCTCCCATTTTTACCTATGCTTTTATATAATAGATTATAAGTGTAAATGATTTTAGTAAAGCTGTAAATTATTTTTTTAATTTTGTTTTTATTCTTAAAAATACATTAAAAAAGATAAAAAATGATTACGAAGCAAAGAAATAAGTTGAAATATACTCATATTTAAAGCTCTATTAAGATAGCGTATTTGTTATATATGCCGCCTGAATTCTCATTATAATTTTCCCCTATTTTCTATATTCGAACAAAATAACTACTTAGACATAAACGTAATTTTTTTTACAAAACAACACTAATTTCACAAATTAATTTTTAGTCTTTGCACTGCATCAGCGTGGCACTCTAGTTATAAACAAGATAAATAATCAGGGTTAGATATACAAATAATAATAATGGGAGAAACATATACTCTTAATTAGCGAAATATATGTATATTAACACTTAACATGATGTATCTAAGTCTACATTTTACGTGTGAGATTATTTGAAGTTTAATATAATATGTGAAGTTTTGTATTCTCTCGATTAGACCGGTGGTTGGATAAAAAAATATATTTATAAACATTATTAAAATAATTTATTGAATTATTAAATTTACATATTATGTATATTAAAAATTTTCTAGGGTTGTTTATTTTATACTCCCTTCATCCCTTATATAAAGACGGAGAAGCGGAATTCTTTTAGAATAAGAGAGTTTTTTGTTTTCAAAAAAATGTATTATTTTTTCAGTGTTATTCTTTATGCTATTTTCAATGTTAGAAACATCAACTTAATTGTGATGATACTATGCATCATAAATAAGGGTAATATATGGAAAAACCTATCTTGAAATTAGAGTTCCGTCTATCTAATGAGACTACTAAAATCTAAAACTCCGCCTTTATATGTGGTACGGACGGAGTACAAACTAAGCTTTAATAAGAAAATTTAGCATCAAAAACTAGTTTCATTTTGCTAATTAATTTTACATAAATTGTAAAACTAGCAAATCATCTCCAATAAATTATTTCTATTGTAATAAAACAAATAACACAAGAAAACATCTCTTTTTTAGACCTCTTCTATAAAAACACATGTTACCTATAAACCTAGGCATAAAAAGAAAGTAACATTCTTTTTCTGATCAGAAGAGAAGATTTATTAAGATGAAAAAATGTACAACAATTCTACCAGAGGTAGATAAAAAACAAAAAGAAAATAACATAAAAATATTTGCCCAGTTGTTGAGTACTGTACTTGCAAAGTTCAGGTGTACTCGTTTGCCGGCAACAGATGCCACAGAGAGGACAAAGGTTTTAACCTCAATACCCAAATCAATATCAGTTTTGAAGTTGTAGTCTTCCTTGAAGATGCGATAATTTCTTTCTTTCCAGATGGTAAAGATAACAGCTACCGGAATGAGACTCCAAATATAGTTACCTGAATCTGAAAAATTTGAATGATGACAACCAAGCGACAACACCTTCATTGAAGTAGGTACCACCCATGCCCAACACTCATCTGGTAAAACCATCGACCATATTCTATGCACAATCTTGCAGTGAAGGAAAATGTGATCTTGTGTCTCAATATCATTGCCACACAGCACATATGAGTTATAAATTGTTATACCTTTACGCTGCAACATATCAATAGTATTAAGCTTACCATGTATTAAACACCACACAAAGAATTTGATTTTCGGTGGGATTGTAGCTTTCCAAATGAAGTAGTAAGGGAAATCATCTATGCCATCTTTTAATGTAACGTGAAGATACCATATTTATGCAACGTCCATTTTTTAATGTCAGGTAACAAATCCATAGTAAGGGGTGAATATTCAATTAGCAGTAGGCGACTAGCTAATTGATCTGTTTCAGAGCTTGTCAGAAATCTTTTGAAATTGAACTTCCAATTACCATCAATACTGACCATATCTGCAACTTTTATATGCTTCTCTTCTGAAATTTTGTAAAGCATAGGGAACAAGGAAGCAAGTGTTTTATTTCCAGACCAAATATCATTCCAAAATGAGATTTGTTTACATGAGTGTAAGTTGAGCTTTGAATTTTGGCTAACCAAATATGCAATACTAGCTATCACTCTCCAGCAAGAGACTCCATAAGATTGTGTTACTATTTCCGGTACGCAGTGAGAAAAATCATCCCCATATTTATCTACAATGATCTTGTACCATAATATGTTTTTCTCTAACCAAATATCCAACACCACTTTGCCAACATAGTAATGTTCAATATCTTTAGATTACAAAAAACCTAATCCACCTTTCTCTTTTGAAGCACAAACCAAATCCCAATTAACAAGGTGAGTGGTCTTGGAACCATCTTTATATTCCCATAGAAAATTCCTCATCTTCTTTTCCAGCATCTTAATGATTAAAATAAGTGTTTTGGATAAAGAGAAGTAGTACATATGTAAAGCAGAAAGAACACATTTCAAAAGAGTAAGTTTACCTCCTTTTGAGAGTGAAATTTGTCTCCAGGCAGACAGCTTGGCATCAAATCTTTCGATAATAGGATTCCAAATTTGTTTGGAATTATTCTTTGCCCCAAGTATCATTCCCAAATACATATAAGGCAAGGAATCAGTAGCACAACCTAATTCAGCTGCCCATGAAGTCAAGTCAGGCACGTCTCCAATTGCAATGAGTCTAGTTTTGGCAGTGTTAACTTTCAATCCTTTAATAATCTTATATACACTTGTTAAAGGCAGATTGGCCTACAATCTTTTATTGTTTATATATGATCATTCTTAGGTACCAGAGTGATAAAAATAGAATTATGCTTGGCATTTATAAAACTTGTAGAGCAAAATTCAGCAACAAAGTCTAAAATGTATGTTTTTATGAAATTCCAACATTTAGAAAGAACACAATGGGGAAACATCTGGGCCCGGTGCTTTGTCATTGCCAATATCTTTAATAGCTTGTAAAACCGCCTCCTCTAAGAAATCAGCATCCAGAATTTCAGATTCTGCAGAATTAATACTATTAAAAACAATGCCATCAAGTTCAGGTATGATGATTTCTTCTTCCATGAATAAAACCTTGTAGTAGTTCACAATGTGCTTCTGCAGCCTGGCTCTATCAGAAACTAACTCATCGTCAATGTAGAGTTGGCTAATCCTGTTTTATCTTCTTCTTGCAGAAGCAGTACTGATGAAAAAAGAAGTGTTTATGTCTTCCTCTTGTAACCATCTTGTGTTTGATTTTATCTTCCATGAAACCTCCTCCATATGTGAAATCTTTTCGAATTCATCTTTGTACTTCAACTTCTCTTTTATTTTTTCTTCAAAAAGGATGTTGTCTTCAGCAAAGATATCTATAGAGTGAATTTCTGACAAAATCAAATTAAGTTTGGTATTAGTGTGACCAAATATCTCCTTATTCTATACCCTGAGTTTCTCCTTAAGTGCTTCTAACTTCAACCAGAGAATAGTGCTTGGACTCCATGCAGAACAAAATGATTTCCACCATTCTTCCAATAATGGAAGAAATCTATTCTCCATAAACCACATAAATTGAAGCCTAAAAGGGATAGGTCCCCAGGAAGGGTCAGAGATATCTAAGATAAGGGATATGTGATCATATATAGGTCTAGCTTTGGCAAGTTGGGAAGCAAAAGGGGAATGGGTTTCAAAAGAGGGTGAAAGAAGGAACATGTCAAGTCTGCACATAATTGGATTAACTTGTCTATTTGACCAAGTGTATCTAGCACCTTTCATAGTTAGATCAATGAGATCATGTTGTTGAATGAACTTATTGAAATGTTTCATACTCCTAGTGATTTTGGTGCAATTTTTCTTCTCGTCACACTTGGTGATAGTATTAAAGTCACCACCAAGACACCATGGCAGATCCCAGTATCTGCATACATTATCTAATTATATAAAAAAATCAGCTCTCTCAGCTGATTTGTTAGGACCATAGACATTAGTAAGTACCCATTGGAAGTTATCTAGTTTGTTGGTACAAGAGATGGAAAGAGTGTATTCGCCTACTAGAGAGTCATTAACTTCCAAAAAATCTTTTTCCAAATAGTTAACATCCCTCCTGAACTACCAACAGAGTATTGGAAAGTCCACCCAATGTTCTTGTACCCACAAATTTGTTTAATATCAAAAGAAGAACACTGCATCATCTTAATTTCTTGAAGAATAATTATTGGCTTTTTGATCTATCATTTTGTTCAGACAGTTCTTCTATTATGAGAGTTAAGTCCCCTAACATTCTACGTCATTATTTTGAGACTCATTTAGAAACATAAGAGACCCTTGTTGCAGCAGTCCTTCTTGATTTTGATGTTGGAGTACTGAAAGCCTCAATAGTAATGCCAAGTCTTTTATACTCATTTTCCAATTTTGCAGGATTAATAGGCTGTGGTTCCACATGTGTAATATCACCAGAGAAAGCATCGCCAGCTATATTATCATGATATGGCTCAAATCCAGGTGGGTAAGTGGTGAGAAACGTTGAATAAAATGATGTAAAAGAAATATTGTGTCTAAATCAATAGAGTAATTACAATGCTATTTGAGATAGTATATAAAGATGAGATCAAGACAGATGGCCTTACTACAGAGGTAAAATACTAACTAAGTCAAATAAGATTGACTTGACTATACTTAACATACCCCCTCAAGCTGATAATTGTAAGAATAGCAAAGTATCAGCTTGTACAATCAAGGACTTAAATAAAATGCAGTATAAGAAAATACCTCACTATCTCTCAGACAAACAAACATAAAGCAATAAAAGAAAACTTTATGCTGAAGTAGATCCACTAAGTAGCTGTTGTAGCATACTTGAGAAAGTTGGAGAGCATAATCCCTTGGTGAAGATGTCTGCTAATTGAGCTTCAGATCTGACATGAGTTATGTTGAGAAATCCACTATCTACCATCTCTTTAATAACATGAAAGTCAATCTTTACATGCTTTGTGCTGGCATGGAAAACAGGATTAGAAGCCAAGCTTATGGCACTTGTGTTGTCACAGAACAGTTTAATATAAAGTTTAACTTCAACATTTATATCAACAAAAAGATAAGAAAGCCATTTCAACTCTGAAGCTGCCACAAATAAGCACTTATATTCGTCTTCAGGTGAAGATCTAGATACAGTATGTTGTTTCTTAGATGACCAAGATATCAAAGATGAACCCATAAAAACAGCATAACATGATGTGGATCTTCTAGTGTCAGGACATCCAGCCCAGTCAGAATCAGTATAAACACACAAGGAGTGGATATGACCTTTTTGTTGATAAATTCCTTGACCAATAGATTCTTTTAAGTATCTAAGTAATCTTTTTACTAGATAAAAATGCATCTCAGTTGGAGCATGCATGAACTGAGAGACATAGTTGACCCCAAAACAAATATCTGGTCTTGTTAGTGTCAAGTATTGTAAACCACTAAATATTGTCCTGTATTGCTGTGGATCATCAAGAAGAGTACCATCTGTGATAGATGCTCTAGAAGCTTTGACTACTGGAGTATCACAGGGCTTACATTCAAGCATATCATCCTTAGCAAGTAAATCTAAAGTGTATTTCTTCTGTGATAGATGTAATGTTGAATCTGTTCTAGAGGCTTCTATACCCAAGAAATAATGAATGTATCCAAGTAATTTCATAGGAAATTTCTCACTCAAAGATTCTATTAAAGAACTTATCAAATCATCTGAACTACCAGTTAATAATATATTATCCACATATACCGATAACACTATCATATCATACTGAGTAGTAAACACAAACATTGAATAATCTGCTTTAAACTGAACAAAACCATAAGAAATCAAAAAAGTCTTAAACTTGTCAAACTAAGCCATTGGTGCTTGTTTCAGACCATAAAGGCTATTCTTTAAGTGACAAACATGATTTGGATAATATGGGTTATTAAATCCAGGAGGCTGACACATATATACATCTTCTTGAAGTTGTCCATGTAAAAAAACATTGGAAACATCCAAAGGATTTATAGACCAATTATTGTTTACTGCCGTAGTTAAAACCACTCTTACAATTATAATTTAAACCATTGTACTAAATATCCCAGTGAAGTCAATTCCATCTTGCTGGTCATACCCCTTGGCCACTAGCCTAGACTTGTACCTTTTTATTGTACCATCATCCTTTAACTTTATCCTGTAGACCCACTTACATCCAAGTATGTTCATGTTTGGATCTAGTAGAATATAATCCCAAGTCTCATTGTCCATTACAGCTCCATGTTCCAGATTCATAGAATCTACCCATTTAGCATCTTTGGAGGCAGTCTTAAATCCTTTAGGCTCAGATGGAATGGATAATAAATATATGAGTATAGGATGCAAAACAGAGTGATTTATGACATAATCTGAAAATTGTTTAGGATTTGAAATTCCTCTTTGTGATCTAGTAATAATTGAAGTAGTAGTACCAGAAGGAGTAGATGAAGGCATTTCAGTAATATAATCAAGAGAAGAAAATTCAGAACTAGAATGAGTATAATAAATATGAATTTTCATCAAATACAACATGCCTTGAAATATGCATTTTCTTTGTTACTAGATTAAAACATTTATAGCCCTTGTATAAGGAACTATATCCAACAAAGATGTATTTTGCAAATTTTGGAGATAGCTTATCTGGTCTTGAATGACCAAGAAAAGGATAACATATGGAACCATTTTTTTTTTAAAAAAGAATAATCTAGCTATTCATGAAACAAAACATAAAGTGGAGAGTGAAGATTAAAAATAGGGGTTAAAGTTCTGTTTATGAGATATGTAGCACACAAGAATGCATCAAACCGATACTCCTTAGGACAAGATGCATCGAACATAAGAATATTCTCCATCTCAGTAATGTGCCTATGCTTTCTTTCATCTAGGCCATTCTGCTGAGGGGTTTTAGGACAAAAGACTCTTATTAGAATACCAGCTGATTATAAGAAAACCTTAAATGTCCCTTTAATAAGCTCAAAGGCACCATCAGTTTGAAAGGACACTATTTTAGAAGAAAAAAGATTTTCTACAAGATTTTTGAAATGCCTAAAACATTGTAGAACATCAGATTTTAGCAACATTGGATAAATCTAATGAAATCTGCTAAAGTCATCTATAAAAATAATTTAGTATCTTTGACCTGATAAGGAAAGAACTGGAGCTGGACCCCATACATCACAGTGTATAAGAGCTAAATGAGTAGAAGCATGTGAATTTGATAATTGAAAGGGTAATTTCTTGCTTTTAGCAAGTTGACAGGGATGACAAAGCACATTAGATTTTTGAGAATTTAGCATTATATCCTTGTTAGAATGAAGACGTTGAATAATTCTGTGTGAGGGATGACCTAGTCTACTATGCCATAAATCAGAACTAGCAATCAAAGAAGATGTAAAAAAGTATTGCATGAGAGTAGTATTAAAAAGAATATGTGATACTATATAAAGGTTATTAACCATTCTTCCCTGAGCCAAAAGAATATCATTATGTAGACTCCTAATCTCATATCCACATGGATAGAACTTAAAATAACAACAGTTATCTCTAGTGAACTTAGCAACAGATAGTAAATTGTGTTTCATAGCAGGCACATGTAGAACATCGTTTAATCTAAAACTAGTTGTAGGTGTTTGTAAAGAAGAACAACCAGTAAGAGAGATATGCAGTGTCATACCATTACCAACTTGAACCTTCTCCTTGCCAGCATAAGGAGAAGTAGAATACAAAATAGAAGAATCCCCAGTCATATGAGTAGATGCTCCAGAATCTGATAGCCAATGAACTGAATGTGAAGTATAACCATTTGTAGAAGGATTTTCAAAATCCATACTTGTAAAAGCTTGTTGTATATCAGCTACATGAGCTCCGTGTACAAAACTAGGAGAAATATTGATATTGCTGTTTGGTGGTGGATGATATCTAAAGCTACATCTGCTTGCATAATGACCCATCTTGCGACAAATTTGACATTCTACTTTAGAAAAATTTGTTTGTTGTCTCCTTGAATTAACATATCCACCTGATCCAGGTGATGTTCCTCCATGAAATTGATTATTCTTGAATTGACCACCATTCTTGAACTTGTTCCTATACCCATTTTTTTGAGAAGTAGAACCACTTCTAGTATTTTTACCATAAAAGGCAGCAGGATTTTGAGACTCATAAAAAATAAAAAACTCTTGTTCTTGATCAAGAAGCCATTCTTCATGATTTAGTAATCTTTCATTGATTTCAACAAAAGTGAAAGATGTTTCACGATTCTGAGCTGAGATTATAAAGTTTACATAATCTTTCCAAATCCATTTAGAATATGCATTAGTATATCAGATTCGAAAACTTTCTCCCCTATAGAAGTTAGATTATCAACAATTGTTTTAATAGTATGAAGATAATCTAATATCGACATATTAGCTTTCCTCATATTATGCAATTGATTTCTAAGCGTATTCTTTCTTGCAGTAAATTGTTGTTTAAAACTTGATTCAAGAAAAACCCAAATTTCTCGAGCAGAAGAAAGACAAAGAATGTCACCTGATACTGTAGGAGTGAAAGTGACTTTAAAACAACTAGCAACAAAGCGATCAATCTTCCTCCAATAGATCCATTTAGGATTAGAACTCACAACTCCATCAAGAACAATTTCTTTTGGTGGTTCTTGATATTCTCCATCAACATACCCAAACAAATCAGTAGATATCAATACAGATTCAAATTGATCTCTCCAAAACAAATAATTTGTTGAATCTAATTTTATTGAAACAAAAGTAGAAATGTTATTAAAAGGTAGTGAGAAATGTGTATTGTAGAGTTCGCAGCGGATGAACTTGTCCCATTATTGAAATTAGACCATGGATTCTACAAATTTTATTGAGAATTCTGTAAATTTGGTTGAGAATTAATATTCTGTGTTGGGTTCACCATGCTTCTTGTAATTGGCATTAAGGATTTGAAGTAAAATTTGTTAAAATACGTTTCTAAAGGAAGAACACAAGCAACGTTTAAGATTTTATGATGAAATGATGAATTTGAAGAAGAAGAATCAACCGATTGATAAAAAAATTTATTAAAAAATTTATAAATTTTTTTTTTCGATTTGAATCAGGCATCTGTCTGGTACCATGAGGAACGTTAAATAAAATGGTGTAAAAGAAATACTGCATCCGAATCAATAGAGTTATTTCAATAATATCTGAAATAATATATAAAGATGAGACCAAAACAGATGGCCTTACTACAGAAGTAAAATACTAACTAAATCAAATAAAATTGACTTGACTGTACTTATCAAGTGTGAGTATTTGAAGATGATGTCCATGAGATACCATCCACATCAGTATTCACAAAAAATGAGTTTTCAAGTCCTGTAAGAGGTAAAGATTTTTGTTTTGGTTCATGCATTAGGATTTTTGTTTTCAAGTCCTGTAAGAAAGCAACATTCTCGATCACAATGTAAGTGAGATTGGAACCTCATACCTCTTAAGGCAACAAGTGTCTGACCACTTAATTATGGACACGACGAAGAAAAAGTGATTTTATTATGCCTAAAAAAAGTGATTTTAATTTATTTATTCCTTTTTACTGTTAAACCTTGATCGGCACACGCGTAAAAAAGAATCCTGTATTAGGACACATGGACTAGGAAAGTATTTCTACTCCACCGCATAAGGAGGAGCTCTTCCACCGGCCAACTAACTTAATTTGTGAGATTAATGGTTCCTCAAATAAATTTATGCAGAGATTAATTAACATAAATCTTGAGGTATAAACTGATTTTAGTATGTGATGGACCATACGTACCAAACAGGGTAATAAATAAATGTGGTACTAATCCATCCATGTGCAAGACCTTTTGTGAAGAACAAAGCAGGCAAATGCACATGTAAATTAGTTGGGGGTTGTACTTGCATATATGATGCATATGAACCTAATCTCCTATGTTGTAGGAGTTGTTTATGTGTGTATCTAGTCACATGTGCAGATCAATAGCATGCATAAGAGGGTGACCCATCCCCATGTTTGTACCCCAAAAGTACGTACTTGTTTTGTGAGCAACTACTGATGCTGTTTGATACTTCCCCTAATCCCTATCGTGAATTTGATAAGGGAAACCAAAAGGAGAGGAATTTAAAAAACAATAAATACATTAGATATTATAGATGCATGATTTTGGTGTACCGAAAATTCGAAATAAAAAATGAACTATAGAAAACAATGAAAAGAAGAAAAAAAGTTTAAAATTTATAAGCTTCGTTTTAGGGAATTTTAATAAATCACATCTAATGGACTAGCAATTATAAAAATACACTTTTTTTTTAATAATTACTAAAATACATCCTCCATCCGTAAAACCGTTAAGTCCCACCATCATTAGATCTTACCGTCCATCAAGTATTTTCAATCAACGGCTAAGAATCATTCTAAATATAAAATATCTAATTTACCCTTAGCAACTTAACTAAAATAGATTAGAGAGGTAAACACTAAAAAGATATCTCATTTATTTTCTAGGGTTTCTTTGCTGCTCTTAGAACCATGTGAGTTTTTGTCTGAAAAAGGAAAAATCAATATCGATATGACTGTGACGACCATTTTTGGTGGTCAATCACAACCAAATACTTAAGTTGTTTAAAAATGACAATATTCTAAGTGAAATTGATACAAAAAGATTATAATACAGGGAATCATCACTCAAATATAAATGAAAAATAACTCAATATATAATGTGGTTCAGCTAATAAGCCTACATCCACAGGAAAATTCAGTTTGTTATTTATCAACACATATTTTGTACACATAGTCATATAAAGAATTAAGATAATTTAGTTCAATAGAGTTCTTAACCTCGTCTTAGCTTTTTCCCCTTCTTAAATTTTCTTTAGAATCTTCTCCCTCTATTTTTTGTTATCCCCTTCTTTCTATTTTGGGGTTGGTATTTATAGTAAAATATGATGGGTCCCTCATCCTCACTCCATCTTATCTTTAATCTGATGATTGTGGTGCACAAGAGATAACCAGATGATTGTGGGGCGCAAGAGATAATCAGATGATTATGGGGCGCAAGAGATGGCCAGATGATTGTGGGGCGCAAGAGATGGCCAGATGATTGGGGGCGCAAGAGATAACCAGATGATTATGGGGCGCAAGAGATGGCCAAATGATTGTGGGGCGCAAGAGACGGCCAGATGATTGTGGGGCGCAAGAGATAACCAAATCCCAGATGATTGTCTTGGCTATTGATGATACTTTTTCTTTTTTACTTTCCACGTGTCTAGTATGCATTAATTTAGTATGACTTTTCTGCTCCCGATGTGTAATAAATGTTTTATAGCTGTCTTTCTTTATTATTTATTTTGTTCTTGTACTTCTCGGTGTAACATAATATGATACTTTCTTCTTATGATGTGAACACGTGGAACTGATGAATTTATGTCCTTACAATTTGCCTCCTTTTTGTCTTTTGGATTTCTCTCCTACGTGCCTAGAATTTAAAAAAGGGTAAGATTCGTTGCTGGAGTGGGGGTAGGTCTGAGGAGAAACTGGTGAGAGAGAGGAGATAACTTGTTCCTTGAACAACCCAAAAACACATCTGTGGCAAAAAGTAATGATGACCGTTGGGTTTTGTGCCCCTAATAAATTTGAATTTCAACGGTTTCATATGTTTTCAAGAAAACACGCCGTCTGGATTCACGCCTTTTGAATTCCTTTTTATAGTCGTGTCAGTTCACTGGTTCAATATTTAAGAGGAAGTTTTGTCATTTTTCTCATTACTTTTCGATTTCCAAGCTTGTAGATGATTGCATTTCTGATCTTCTCCTGTCTTCTTCTTCTTAAAGTCTTTATTCCTTAAAATTTTCCGAGATTCCTCGTTTGATCAAGGTTTTTACTTCCCAAGATCAAATCTTCGCTGATTTACTTCATCTTATTTTACTGGTGAGACTGTTAGACTTCTTCCGTAAAAAGTTTTTGCATGTTGATTTTCTGTTAAGTTTTTGCATTATTTTATATTGTTCATCATTGTAACCTTGTTTCTTCTTGGTTTTTAGATTAATCATGTCTGGTAAAGATAGTAGCCGTGCCCCTAAACATGCTTCCCAAGGTGACCGGCATTCTACTGGCAAGAAAAGGGATGAAGGTAGACCTGTGCATCCCAGGAGAATTCGTAGTCTTGCTCCTCCTCCTGTTAGATCTACTACCGGACATGAAGGAGTTCAAAAGGAACTTTGGCCTTCAGGATTTTAACGTTTCCCTTTATAACTCCCCTGAAGGAGACAATATCTCCTTGAATATAATTATGAACTTTGATTATTCTTCCACAAGATTGCTGATTGCTGCTGGTGCAATAGATGCTGGGTTAAGGTTTCCCTTATATGACAGTCAATGCCCCTACCAGTTTGAAGTCCTAGCTAGCCGTAGTCAGGCTAAAAATAGCACCACGCGTTCAGTTGCGCAGTACAATGGAAACTGGTGGAGAATTCTGGATGAATGCAGCATGCGCAGCGTTGGGCAAACCAACTTCACCTGCTATACACCGAATCCTGCGTACCGCGTCCATTATACAGTGGAGAACTTCCATTTGTCCTACTCCGATTCCTTTGCTGATAAAAATTACATGAACTGGAGTGTTGGTCCTGGACGCACAAGAGGCGATGGAATCCATTTGCTGGCTGATATTGATGCTACGACGATTAATCTCATTCCGGGAACAGAGGAATCTTTGGTTGAAAAGATGCACCGGGATCATGATTAACGGTGGTATCTTACTCCATTGGTGATTGAAGGGACTTGGATTTATGGCCAAGCTTCGTAAAATGCAGTACGGAGCCTTCAGGAACGGTTCCCCTCCTACTGTCTATGGCTATTGAACTTCGACGGGTTAAACTTCTCTTATGGTGATATGGTAAGCAATGAATTTTTCATTTCTTGTTATCTTAAGTGTTGCGCAAGTTGTTTTTTCTAATTTTTTTTTATGCATCCTACAGAAGAGAAAAAAAGTTTAAAAACTGATGTAGGCACCAAGCGCAAAGCTACTCCTCCATCTGACAAGGTACTGCTCCGTCTTGTATTAACAAGGTACTCAGAACATTTGAATTGCATGTTGCTAACTTACTTTTAAATGTTAACATGGACAGAAGAAAATAAAGGCTACCCCACGTGCTTCTTCCAAGAGGGTGGCTAAGGCTGATCCTCCTCCTAGCCTATTTTGAGGATAGAAGGTGGCGTGGTGCAGAACGTAACTCCAATAGCTTCTTGTCCTGCTGCGTTGGGTGATGTTGCAACTAAAGCCCCTCAAGCAGCGGATACTGAATCTCCTGTGGACGCGAGCTCCGTCCTTTCTTATTTCCTATCTCATTCTCCTCTGTTTCACGTCGATGATATCGTTCTTTCTGAGTTCGTGGATGATTTGACTGACAAAGAGCAGGTTGCGCCCCTAACAGAGCTGAACGGTGCTGTGATTGAGTATGCTCCTGCCAAGCTGGAGACCATAGTCGAAACGAAAGTTGGTCATGCTTCTTCCGAGGATGACGTAGCTGCTAACATGGCAAGTCCCTCCCCCGCCTTGGTTGCCAATACTGCTGATTCTTCCCTTGAGGAAAACGCAGTAGGTGCTTTTGGGAGCGCAGAAAGGTTAGTCTCCCGTTCTGAGGAAGAAGTGTATATTGCTTCAGTTGTTAGCGGGGAAAGGGCTTCTCGTAAGGAAAATGGCAAGAGTGTCTGCGACGTTGATAATCTTGTTGGAAGAGAAGAAGATGCGTTCAACTGGTTCAGGGAGAAAGACCCGCTTCTGATTCCTAGCAACGCTCAGCCAAAGCCTACTGATTCCGCTTATGTTGCCAAATTGCTAGCAGACATGTGTTCCGTTCCTTTTGATACGGTGATGAAGGCTTGGTCAAAGGAAAATGCAAGTGAAGCTTGCCCTTTCGACGTTGAAGTGCCCTCCACCCTAGCCGAAGTCCTTGCACTGGCAGATGGAGCTGTATATGCCCGTCCGTAGCAGGCTCTTATATAGGTATGTTCCTCATAATTCGTTTATTTATTGACTCTTATTTCTTTATTTTCTACTCTAATCCTTATCTTTTATTTTACAACTTGCTTATAATGAGAGTTGCTCTCTGATTGCGTACAAGTTCTTCCAAGCTCGTTCACTGATGATGGAGGATAAACTCAGGAGTGCTGAGGAAGGACTTGTTGAAGTCAGAGCGGAGGCTGATTCACTTCACCTTCGACTGTCGGAGGGTGGTGCTGCTGAGTTAAAGCAGGAGAATAAAGAGCTCCGACAGCAGCTGTCTACTCTTCAAAGCCAAGGTTATAATACTTCATTTTCTATGTTATTTTATTTTCTTTTAGCACATATTTCTGAAATTCTTTATGGGATCAGAGGGGGATTCAAATCTTGTTGTTAAGCTTCGGGCTAGAGCCACATGTTTACAGAAAAAATCTCGACTGAGGAGAACGTAAAGTTCAAGGAGAATTTTAATAAACTGGTAGATGAGAGGAATAAAATTCTCCTTGCGTATAAAAAACTCTCGACGGAGTATGCACCTTCGAAAGAAGACTTTGTTAGCAAAGAGGAGGAATTTGATGCTGCAATTCTATGTAATAATGATAGTGTTGCTGAAGCCATGGTGAAAGTAGGAAAATTAGAAGAGGAAAATCGAAAGCTTTGTGTAGAGCGAAAAAATATCCTTGCTGAATTTTCTCGGTCTAGGTCGCAGCATGATTCCAGACATTCAAATTTTATGGCGCAGCTCATCAAAGAAAGAGATAACGCAGCTGCAGATTCTCATGCTAGAGGAAAAGCTCTTTCGGAAGCTCAAAGTCAAGTTCGCAGCCTCTCAGATAAAATCCTTTATCGAGATATTGATATTCAGCGTTTACATAAAGAGCTTGATAAACGCACTGAGAAGATTAATTTGCTGCGTGATAGAGGATTAGTAGATGAAGTTGAGATTGCGCAATATAACAAGATCTCGAACAATCCATGAGAGATTAAGCTAAACTTCTGAGTGAATTTTAGTTTCTTGATCTTTCTAATGACAAAAATATCCGGGATTTACAGAAGTTTGAGTCCCTTGCTATAGGTAGTTTATCTTGTATCAAAAATTTATTCTTACTTATTTTTTACATAGTCTAACAATCTTTTATTTTCTATGTAGATTTTGAAGGAAATTTTAAGAGAGCAGCTGTCAAGGCTGATGAGTTTGATAAGGAGCTGAAAAAAAAATTAAACTTTTGTCCACAAAGGTTGAGAAGGAGCTTTCTGAAGCAAATGCCAAGCTGAAGGTGGCCAATGAGCAACTTGGGGAAGCCACAGCTAAACTGGTTGGGGCGCAAGACCGAGTTACTCAGATTACTTCAAAGGAGGAAGAAGCAGATGTTAATTGGCAAACTACTGTCAAGTGCTACTCTGATGACTTGGCCGCGGCGGAGGAAAATCTTGTGTACTGGCAGAATCAAGCTTCTTTGGCTGAGAGAAGGGCTTCATTAGCTGATGGCAAGATAAAAACGTACGAGGATACGCTTATTGCTTCACGAAAGAAGATGGAGTATATGAAAGTGGAGACAAAACGTGGTATTGCTCTGGCAATTAATAATACCCTTGATAGGGTTACGAAGGATGGTTGGACCAAAACCTATCCACGCAGGGTGGTTCCTGAGCCTGCCCCCCGTGCTACTCCTCCCCGTGCTACTCCTACTTCAACTTCTGATCCC
Organism: Papaver californicum; assembly: GCA_023531435.1. Classification (NCBI taxonomy): domain Eukaryota; kingdom Viridiplantae; phylum Streptophyta; class Magnoliopsida; order Ranunculales; family Papaveraceae; genus Papaver; species Papaver californicum. The sequence goes on along the minus strand of JAJJMC010010016.1, from coordinate 4,861,989 downwards.
GTTTCAAGTGTTGACCGAGCTCCTACCCTGATCCTGCTCCTTAAAGTTCTTCTTGTGTCTTGCTGCGTATCATTTTTGTTCTTGTAAACTGTGATAACATATAAATAAAAATAATTATTTTCTGATATTCTTTTCATTCCTTTGACATTTTACTTTTGTTCCTGCAATAAAAACATAAGATAAATTGATTAATGAGTATATTTTTTGAAACCTCAAGGATTTATTGTACCTTGGGCTCCTTTTGAGGGTGCGCTTCACATAGTAATTTCTCTCTTGCCAAGAGGAAATTACCTATGTGGCCCATGCTACTTGATATAATAATTAATGTCATATAAGGTATCTCTTGTTAAAGGATGTACCCAATAGTCAATGTTTAACACTTTTATATGGGTCTCCTATGAGATTTTGCCTTTATTTGCTTTACTCCGTATGAACACAAATTAGTAATGATTGCATAGAAAATTATGGATAGTATGGGTTAAGATATTGCGCATTCCAAGGATGTCGCATAACTTCTACATCCATATTTCGCAAATAATAGGATCCTTGTCCCGCAATGTCCTGTGTGATATAAGGACTTCCCCAATTGGGTGCAAACTTTCCAGCTTTTTTATTCTTTTGATATTCCGGAATTTGTTGCAGTACATACTGCCCTTCAACAAAATGGTGCAGCTTTACTTTTTTTCCATATTCACTCGCTAATTTTCTTTGATAATTCTCCATCTTTTGTAATGCAACTTCTCTTCTTTCTTCTAGATCATCCAACTTTTTAAGCATTAAATCTTCATTTAAATTCCTTTCCCATGCCTCTGTCTTGGTAGTTGGTAATATTATTCCCGTTGGTATGACTGCTTCTGCCCCATAGGTGACTCTCCAGTGGAAGATCTCCTTGTGGTGCGATAGGCCCATAGAGTATTATGAAGTTGCTCACACCATCGCTTGTGATGCCCTTCCAGAGTCTTCTTGAGATTAAGTGCAATTGTCTTGTTTGTAGCTTCAGCCTGTCCATTGCTCTGGGGGTAAAGTGGAGTTGACTTTCTGTTTTGGATATTGAAGGCTTCAAAAAACATATTAATATTTTTTCCCTGCAGCTGCTGTCCATTGTCTGAAACTATTGCCACTGGGATTCCAAATCTACAAATTATGTCTTCAAACAAGAATTTGAACACATGTGAGCCTCTAATGTGCGCAACTGCCCTGGATTCCACCCACTTGGTGAAACAATCTGTTGCTACAATAAGGTATTTCCTTTTCCGTGTTCCTTCAGGTTGGGGTCCGACATTATCTACTCCCCACTTTGCAAATGGCCATGGACTAAGTATTGAATTAAGTTCGGTTGCCGGCGCTCTGATTTTCTTAGAAAAACGTTGACATTCTTCGTATCTTTTGACCATATCTTCGGCATCCTTTTGCATTGTGACCCAATAATATCCCTCCGTTTTTGCCTTGAGGGCCAATGATCGTCTCCCACTATGATTCCCAGCGTCACCATAATGTATATCTGTTAAAATTCGATGTCCTTCTGGATGTGATACATACCGAAGTAGTGGTCCCATGAAGAGCTTTCCGTATAAAATTCCATCCCTTAATTGATAATTAACAGACTTTGATTGTATTTTCCTTGCTTCCTTGGCGTTCGCAGGCAATATATGTTTTAGCAAGTAATGGTGCAGTGCAATCCTCCAATCTTCTTCTACGCACCTATCCTTTGGTTTTTGGGGTATATTTGCGTCATTGTTTGTGGCCGAATCCTCAAGATATTCACTTATTTCATCTTCCACATTCTCAACTACCCATACTTTAATTGATGGTTCATAAATACGTCCAATTTTGATGGCAGATGTGTTCGGATCTTTGATCATTAAGGAGATAAACGCTAACACATCTGCATGACGATTCTTATCTCTGGACAAATGGCGAAAAATGATATTTGGAACTTGGGACGCTAACTTTTACACGAGGCCTTTGTATTGAATCAAGTCTTTATCAATTGCTTGATATTTTAGCTCAACTTGTCGGATTATCAATTGTGAGTCACTTGTCAACCGTACATCGGTAATTCCTAGTTCAATAATTAACCGGAGGGAATGAACCATAGCCTCGTATTCTACTATATTGTTGGTGTGCTCTCCAAATTTTAAACGAAAAGCATGTATCAATCGCTCTCCCGTGGGTATTGTTATTACAATACGATTCCTGCCCCCTCTTTATTTCGGGCTCCATCAACAAAAACTTCCCATCTCCGAGAGCTGACAGAGTCTAAAATGTCATGAGAGTCATCCTCTTCCATTCCTGGTAATCCCTGGATTTCGAAATCATCGTCTAATGGCAAATTTACAAGAAAATCCGCCAAAACTTGAGACTTTTGAGCAGTTTGCATTTCAAAAAGAATGTGAAATTGTTCCAACTGTGCATTCCACTTTGCAATTCTCCCCACTTTTCCTGCATTTTTAACACTGATTCCAATGGTGCCTTGCTTGGTATTCGTACATAGTGCGTTATAAAATATGTGCGCAGCTTCTGCATGGCAAATACCAGTGCTAATATTAACTGTTCAATCTTGGTATAGTTTCTCTCCGCAAGGTTGAAAGTTTTTCTAATGTAGTAGATTGATTTTTTCGCTTTATCATTTGTTCGTACCAGCACTGCGTTCACTGCATCTTTTGTTGCAGCTATATATAGGGCCAAGATCTCTTCAGGCTGCGGTTTCTGCAATGCGGGTAAAGTCGCAAGATATAGTTTGATGTTTTGAAAGGCTTGTTCGCAGTTTTCATTCCATATAAACTTGGTTCCCTTCTTCAGAGTATCAAAAAATGGTTTGCACTTATCCGATGACCTTGCAATGAATCTGTTGAGCGCTGCTAAGCATCCGTTCAGTTTCTGTACTTCCTTAACATTTCTTGGGGATGTCATATTTACGATAGCCTCTATTTTTGCTGGATCGACTTCAATTCCCTTTTCCGTAACTAGATAACCCCAAAACTTCGCTGATGTAACTTCAAAAATGCATTTCTCCGGATTGACTTTCATTTTGTATTTGCGCAGAGCTTGGAAAATTTCCCTCAAGTCTTGTAAATGATCCTTTTCCATCTTGCTTTTTACCAGCATGTCATCTACGTAGACTTCCAATTGTGCGTCCTATCCAAGGTTTGAAGATTGCATCCACTAACCGTTGGTAGGTTGCTCCTGCATTTCTCAATCCAAACGGCATTCTCGTATAACAATACAATCCTCGTGGGGCAAAAAACGCAGTATGCTCTTGATCTTCCTCGGCAAGTGCAGTTTGGTTATATCCAGATTGTCCATCCATGAAAGAAAAGGCTTCGTGTCCTTCGACAACATCTACTAATTGATCAATGCTTGGGAGTGGATAACTGTCTTTTGGGCATGCTTTATTCAAATTGGTGAAGTCTATGCAGATTCTCACACCTCCAGTTTTCTTTGGGACTATGACCATATTTGATATCCACGTTGGGTAGCGCACTTCTCGAATGAATCCTGCGTCCATTAGCTTCTTCAATTATTTTTCTATTGGATCATGATATTCAGGTGCTACTTTTCGCATCCGTTGCCGAAACGGTATAATGCCCGGATGTATACGTAATTCATGTTGAACAATGCTTGGTTCAATTCCTCGCATGTCTCCTATTTTCCATGCAAACACATCTGCATACTCTTCGAGTAATTGGATTAAATTTTGCTCCCTTTCTGGTCTCATCAGGGTTCCAATTTTAATTGCCTTTGGAAATTCTGGCGTTTCAATGTTGATGTTCTTGGTTTCTCTACAGCCGAAAAAACAGATTTGGGGGCTCCTAAGAATGTGGGACCCCCCTTGAACTTCTATTGTGAGGTTTCACCCCCTTTTCTTATTCCTAACTCATCTCATTTGGCTTTAGAATCTCTTCGTTCTTCATTGCTTGACTTCCTAGCTGCGAGTTCAGACAAATACTGATTTATTGCGCCTTCCTTAGCTTGGACTTTCCTTTCCTTCTTCTTTGCTTTCACTTGCTGAGCTTTTTCTTGATTTATGCGTGCTTCCGCGAGAGCGCACGCATGCTCTGATATCCTTTAATTTCCATTTCTCCCTAAGGTGTTGGAAATCGCAAGTACTGATGGTACGTTGATGCAACCCCTTTTAACTGATGGACCCAATGCCTTCCGATGATGGCGTTGTAAGGTGAAGGTGCTTCTACCACACTGAACTTGGTTGGAACATTCAAGGGTCCAGTCATTATTTCAAGTGTCACTTCTCCTCTAGGTTTCGATGTTACTCCATTGAATCCATAGATGGTGTAGCGAGATGGCTCAAACTGATCTTCTTTCAATCCCATTTCCAGAAATGTGTCAAAGAACAACACATTAAGAGAACTTCCTCAATATATCAAAATCTTTGTGATATTCCAACCAGACACAGGCAGGGTGAGAACCATAGGGTCGTTGTGAGTTTCTACTTCTTGATATACCTGTTCTGCTGAAAATGTTAGTGGGGAAGCCATCCATTCTTCCCATGTTTCAGTGATCCTCTCTGCAACTTTAAATACTTCATGGTTGATTATTCTCTTGTGCAGCTTCCTGTGAATTGCTGTGTTCATCGGTGATGGATTTGATTCAGAAAAGGAAATCATATTGATAGTCTGATTGTTGTGGGGGGTATTAACAACTTTCCCTTTATCAAGCCTCGAGAGTGGTGCAGGTGATTGAATGAATTCTTTCAATTCTCCAGCGTCAATCATCCCTTGGACTAGTAAAATTAAGTTTCTTCATCGATCGGTTGAATGCCCTCCGATAGCAATGATACTCACAATATTCTTTTGAGTTTAGAGTGTGCTCTGGTTGTCGATTTTTTGTTGGTTGCAATTGGAAGTCTGGTCTACTTTTTATTATTTTTAAAATTTCAGAATATGGAGTGTTAATTTTTGTAAACACTCGCTCCTGAAAATTTTTCTTCTTTCCCTCTATTCGTGGACGCTTTGGTTCACTAGTTTCAGCTTTATTTGGAAATCTTTTTCCCGAACCTAACGATGGTTCTATTGAATTTGCTCTTTTTGCATCTCCTTGCTGTTGCGATACTATCCTTGGACATTGCCCCTGTATGTCTTGCAGTCTTCTACATGTCTCGATTATTTCTCTAAGGTGCCCTTCAGTTTTCGGGTTGATATTATGAATATCAACAAAGAGCTGACTTTTTCGGTCAGCTATTCCCCACTTGTAGTTTTTAATGGCAGCATCTGGCTCAACATCTCTAATTGCTTGGAAGATTGCATGCCACCGAGCTGTATAGTCACAAATTGATTCTTCTGGCCATGAAGCGAGAGAATATAATCTATCCAATCCCGAGTCTACGGGCCTGTTGTACATATATGCTTCCAAAAATTTTCGAATCAGCTGCGCATACGAATGAATAGAACTTTCTTGCAATTTATCATACCATGCCAGTGCCAGTCCCTTCAAACTTGATGGGAAACATCGACACATTACAACATCATTTTGCTCCCAACTCACCATGATTCGGTTGTAGTATTTCAAATGCGGGGTCGGATCCCTGGTACCATCATAGCATTCAAAAACTGGAACGTTGCATTCTCGGGGCATTGGTGCAAATGCTAAGTGTGGTGCTAATGGTGTTCGCCTAGCTTCCTTTAACACTTCCTCTATTCGCCCACCTTTTTTATTCTTTAGGTTTCTTATTTCTTCCCTCATTTGCTTCATATCTTCAAAGCATTTTTGCCATTGATCATGTTGTGGTCCTGGGTTTGCCCGTTCATGCTTTTTTGTCCAGGTTACTGTGATGTGGATCTCAGTATCATTCTTTGATCTCGACTACTTCTTTCTCTTCTGCTTTCAAATCTACTGGAACTTACTTTCTTGTCCCCATGTTCTGGTAGCAGCTGGCTTCGCATTTCGCTGGATCGTTTCTTTCAACGCTTGATGTACTTTAGTTAATCGTGCGATTTGTTCGGCACAAACTCGTTGCTCTTTGTGCACCTTACTCATATCCTCCATTAAATTTTGTAGATGATCAATAGTATTCTGGGTATTATCCTGTGATGGAGAACGATTATGTTCATAATTGTTTTGATTATTCTCCTGAAGTGAAGAATATCCCTCTGAATTGCTTTGCTGACTCTCTGGGTTATTTACTATCTCCCTTTGTTGAAGAATTCCTCTTGCGTAACTCTCTTGATTTCGTGAATTTTCCGCTTGTGACATATTTTCTACCTTGTTTGATTTTCTTTCGTAATGTTTGGTTTTCTTCTAATACCAATCCTCTCCTGCTTTTGAGAATTCCTTTGGTAGTTTTCTATAAAAATTATATGATTTCAAAAAATTTATTTATAAAAACATAAGTAATTCAAACCATTTCAAATGAATATATACTTCATAAGATGAATAAATCTTTCATTTTCCTTTAATGTGTACAAATTCATACAAAAAAGGGGTAACAAGAAATTCTAAAGTTCAAAATTTTTCTTACTTATTAACGCTTTTTGCATGAATCAAAGATTTTGTATAATACAATAGATGCTTTGAAATGATACAGAGAATAAAATTGTAGCGACCATTACATGATCGACAACAACCAAAATTTATCTTGTCGAGAAATGACATTTTAAATGGTAAAATGATACAATAGATGCTTTAAAATAATATAGAGAATAAAATTGTAGCGACCATTACATGATCGACAACAACCAAAATTTAACTTGTCGAGAAATGACATTTTAAATGGTAAAATGGTAAAATGATACAATAGATGCTTTAAAATAATACAAAGAATAAAATTGTAGCGACCATTACATGATCGACAACAACCAAAATTTAACTTGTCGAGAAATGACATTTTAAATGGTAAAATGATACAATAGATGCTTTAAAATGATACAGAGAATAAAATTGTAGCGACCATTACATGATCGACAACAACCAAAATTTAACTTGTCGAGAAATAAAATTTTAAATGGTAAAATGATACAATAGATGCTTTAAAATAATACAGAGAATAAAATTGGAATACAGGGAATGAAATCAAAATTGTGATTCAAGGTAGGATAAATCCTTTATACGTGTCCTATTTCTAGCGCCAAATTGTGACGACCATTTTTGGTGGTCAATCACAACCAAATACTTAAGTTGTTTAAAAATGACAATATTCCAAGTGAAGTTGATACAGAAAGATTATAATACAAGGAATCGTCACTCAAATATAAATGAAAAAAAAGTCAATATATAATTTGGTTCAGCTAATAAGCCTACATCCACAGGAAAATTCAGTTTGTTATTTATCAACACATATTTTGTACACATAGTCATATAAAGAATTAAGATAATTTAGTTCAATAGAGTTCTTAACCTCGTCTTAGCTTTTTCCCCTTCTTAAATTTCCTTGAGAGTCTTCTCCTTCTATTTTTTGTTATCCCCTTCTTTCTATTTTGGGGTTGGTATTTATAGTAAAATATGATGGGTCCCTCTTCCTCACTCCATCTTATCTTTGTCCTTGGGCGCATCTCATCTTATTCCATTAGTAATGCTTCTTACTAGTTCCGCTTGCTGATGCGCAGCTTCCCTTTGGATTGAATATTTATTGGTCCTTTGTCTTTATTATGTGGAGGTTGGCATGTGTGACGTGTGGAACTTGACGTGGAGCATATTTACTCTTGCATGATTAAAATTTATAGCGCGTGCGTAGCAGAGCGCAGATGCCTATGGAGCGCAAGAGATGATCTGATGATTATGGTGCACAAGAGATAACCAGATGATTGTGGGGCGCAAGAGATAATCAGATGATTATGGGGCGCAAGAGATGGCCAGATGATTGTGGGGCGCAAGAGATGGCCAGATGATTGGGGGCGCAAGAGATAACCAGATGATTATGGGGCGCAAGAGATGGCCAAATGATTGTGGGGCGCAAGAGATAACCAGAACGCAAATGATTTTCTTGGCTATTGATGATACTTTTTCTTGTGTACTTTCCACGTATCTTGTATGCATTAATTTAGTCTCACTTTTCTGCTCCCGATGTGTAATAAGTGTTTTATAGCTGTCTTTCTTTATTATTTATTTTGTTCTTGTACTTCTCGGTGTAACATAATATGATACTTTCTTCTTATGATGTGAACACTTGGAATTGATGAATTTATATCCTTACATTGACAATGATAAGAAAGAAAGAAACATGGAAGAACAAAGGATCTCGAGTGGCGATGGCAATGGTAAGGCAGTCAATGGAGTTGGATCTGTGAAGTGAGGAGTAGATAGAGATTGAGATAGAGTTTGAGAAAAATTAGGTCATGATCGAGATAGGGTTGCGCTTGGAATTCTGGCTGCCACCATTAATGGAGATGGTTAAGTTGATGGAGTTTTTTCCATTGATCGGTGATGGAGGATTGCTGCCATTGTTAATGGTCTAAGCTCTGTGATGGAATTCTATAGTAAAAGATGTTGCTGCCAGGGTTACACAAAATGAAGAGATGGTTAAGAGGTGAAGCTTGAGTCTGTGGGTGAAGTAAACTTGAGTTTGACAGAGGTAGTAAGGTGACGACGTTGATGGATTTAGAGGTGCAGCCGAGATAGTGGAGCTATTGATGCAATTTGAAATAGTAAGGGGTATTTATGACATTTTACAGCCTAGTCAACTCAGTCACCTCGACCTGATTTACTGGTATAACGCCTGATAAACGTTTATTAGAAAACGGGATGAAAAAAAATGAAACCATATGTATTTTAGTAATTATGAAAAAGACAGATGTATATTTATAAACACTAATTCAAATAGATGTATTTTATCAAAAGCCCGTTCGTTTTACCCTTAGACGGTTAGACCTTGATCCATGAGCGGGTGTAAGAAATTAGTAAGTTTTTCCAAATGACAAACTATTTACCTTTACGGCAAAAAAGAGATAAGAATCAAACTTTTTGTTTTTCTAACGTCTAGTTAGAATTGTTTCAAAAGGCCCGTTAGATCTAAGGGATGCAACACCTCCGGCATTTACAACAAACTATTTTGGATATCTATGCTTTGGAAAATAACTTAGTCTATTTTTTTTAATCTAAAAAAGGGTTAACTTTGGTAGACGAACAACCAAGGACGACAACCTAAATCAATAGTCGCGCCTGTTTGAATTGTGCACTTTTGGATGTAAAATTTCGCTTGAATTTCGAACAACCAGTTACAATTGAGCAGACTCCCAATATATGTATTGGAGATCAATGGACATCACCACTGGATGCCTCACTTCCTATAAATACATGGGATTGAATGCTGGCAATATATAAAAATTTAAGAACTGAAAATTATAATAGTCCAGAAACATGATTATGTTATTGTTAAAATCAAAATCGTACAAATTTTAAATTCGATTATATTTTAAAAAAGTTTTATTATATCTTTTATTTTTTTTTCTGGAAAAGAGGCGAACCTCATACCATATATTGGTAGCACCGATTTTGAAAATCGGAAATATTACAGAGATTTTTCAAGTTCATCATACATTCATCAAATTTATAGTGTTTTCCCCAATTCTTAAACAATCCTATCCTTACAAACCCAACAACCATTCCAGAATTCCAAGAGGACCAAGCCTCAATAAAAGGCCAAATTGATTTTATAGAAAAATCAATATGTATGACTGCATAAAGCAGTGACTGGATCAGATCTAATCAAATGTTTTCAAGATCATGTACAACTAAGTACCATGATATGTTTTCAAGATCATATACAACTAGGTACCATGATATATTTTCAAAGTAACAACATCTACCTAAATCTAAGTAACAGTAACAGTTCATAATGTAACAAAGGTCATCTGAATCGTTTTTGTGTGGTCTAGATCGGGACGAATCAGACTGAATTGTCTTAGGAATCTTGGTAACAGTAGTTGCAGTTGATGTGGTAGATGATGATCTTGATCTAGTTGTTTCTGCCTTTGTTTCCGTAGATTGAGTTCTTGCTGCTGTTGTCGGTGAGTTTTCAGTGAAAAAAAATGGTCTTCAACTTGAACAACTTCAGATTGAAGATGACAAACAAAAACCCAAATCTAAAATAGCTTAAATAAACCTAAAACTATCACTGTGATCCAAAGTAAGAGAATGAGAAATCAAATCCTAACAAAGAAATCAGTAAAAGCTAAATAAAAAGGATTAGAAAAATCAAATCTAAAAACTAGTAACGCAAAAGTAGTAGCACTAAAGCAGCACTAGAATAGAAGAAGAAAGTAGAAAAATTAAGTAAGGTGATGGGAGCAGATCTGAGCCGGCAGAGATTAGATTTTGTTAGTCTCTTATTGCAGGTTTCGTGTACTTTAATCAATCACTAAGTGAGACTAAAATGATTATGAGAAGTAAAATAATATAACTAGTTTTTAATTGTTTAAAAGAATCTCATATTAGATCCTTGAAGTCAGAAGTATGCTAGACACAAATTTCGTGTCGGATTTGATCTCACATTTATATTGTTATTACTCAATTTTTATACTAATAATATTTTTTTTATAGATATTTTTGTGCATTAGTAATTGTGGAAAAGTTTTCTCTAAAATTGATAAAGGCACACAGAGAAGTAATAAAGGCACCCACAAGCTTGGTTAAAGGCACCCATGCCATGGATGAAGGAACACATTCTTTTAATTTGAATTGAAGTCTTGGCGGGAACAAATTTTTCTCAAATCCGTGAAGTTATGAACGTGATTTGGATGAGATATTTAAGGAGTTAAGACAAGAATATAAACTTGCCTTATTAAGAGAGAGTTGTACAACAATTAAACACATAAAAATCAACACAATCTCTCGAGAAAAATTCTCCTCGTCAAAAACAGGCGGAAGAAAATATTTGGAAACTTGGTGATATTTCTTTCTAAGCTTATATGATTTCGTCTCTATAATAATCTAGAATATACGGGATAAATAGACAAACTAAGGAAACTCATGTAATCAAGAAAGAAAGAAAATCAGGACAATAAGTTGTTCGTGAGAAAAAAATTATTGTCCGAGTAAAATTCATTGAAAGAAAAGATTTGTGTGAGATATTGAGAAGATATGAGGAGTTGTTGAGACAAGATTTGGATGAGTAGTATAAATAGGGGTCGAGCAAAGCTTCAGGGGAGGAGAAAAAGCATCATAGAGACGAGAGAAAAAAAAATCCAGATCGAGTTCTTAGTTTCAGGCGAGAGGTTGAAGAAGAAGAAGTTTAACACAGTTCCAAACTGTTGTTAAGCTCTGTCACCTATTCTTTTATATTAACACCTTTCGCAACAGTTTTCTACTACAGTGTATACAACAGTTCTGAAGCTTAATAGACCATTGAGCAGTCCTTCTAGGCGTTTCTCAGCAGTCTTATCCAGATGCACTTGTGAGCCGTTCTTTATTCGCTGCAACTCAAAGCTGTCGATTCGAACTTAAAGAAAAATTGTAAATTTCTTTTTATTAAAAAAATCTATGATTTCACAATTTTCTTTTGTTCTTTTTGCTATGAGTAGCTAAAAATTTTCTCTAAGGTGCAGGAGGAAGCTATTTTTTGATGGTTAGTTATTAGTTTTCAATTTCTTTGAGTTATTACTCTATTTTGTGCTTTTCAACGATTAATAATTTTCTCTTCTAAAAGAAGCTACAAAATAATTGTTCGAGATAGTCTTTACGTTATTGATATTTTATATGCGAAGGAGAATTAGATTTTTGGCTTAACAATAAAAGTTGTAGTATTAAGTTTTGAAACGACAAATCTTCCAAAACATGAGATTGGGTTCGAAAATTGTTTTGAGTATTTGAGAGTAATAGTTAAAGCAATGATTAATTAATTTTACAACCATCAGAAATAGTGGAATCTAAAACCCTAGAATTTTCTCATAGTTGTTAATCAACCAATTTATTTAGTAATTTTTTTTTAAATTTAATTCATAAAATCAACAACAAAAATTCTTATTTTAGCAAATAATTAAGGTATTAATTGAAAATATTATAATCAATTTCCGTGGGCACACCCGTACTTGCCGTTTCTACTTTGTAGTTTACATCCGATTACAGCTATAGGTTGTAAAAATCCTATCAAAGTACAATAATTTCTATTTTATTGTTTCATCCCCCAATACATAACCAAAATTTTCCAATAATTTTAGATAACAAATTATGAAAAAAGAGGATGAAACCTCAACTGCTACTGTCCAGTCGCTGGCTCGTTGCGAGTCATTAACCATAGTCTGAATAATTTAGAAAGTTTTGATGGAGATCTTTTTATTTGTTAGCATGAGGCGTAACATTTTTCTTGATCACCATAAAGTTGTGGTGCATCCTCGAAGATGATCCGGAGGAAACTCTCGCTGCACCTCCAACAAACAATGACCAATTAAAGGTCGTGCGAAAGAAACGCGAAGCTGATGACTTTATGTGTCGTGGATGTTATGGAATCACATGTTTACAGCGCATATCGAAGTATTACGTCTGTAAAAAAATTATAGAATACAGTTAATAACAAGTACAAGATTTCTAAATCGGGAAATAAGAAATTCCTGATATGTAACTTCTTGGATATTAAGATGGTTGGCAATAAATACTCCCTCCGTTTCAGGAAAAGAGTTACTTTTCCTATTTGCACAATTGTTAAGGCAAGGTGAGAGAAAATAACTTTTGTAATTTATTTCCAGATTTACCCTAACAAAAAGTTTAATACTACATATATCTTTATAATGAGAATAATAACATTTCTTAAAATAATAAGGGTAGTTTTGAAAGTTTGTTATATTGAAAATGAAAGTAACTCTTTTGTTGGAACAAAAATCTAAAGAGAAAGTAACTCTTTTCCTGAAACGGAGGGAGTATATTATTGCACTGGTAATTAAACTTTTATTAATAGTTAATCATCTTTAAGATGTTTGGATTAATCTTGTATTACCATTCACGGTTGGGGCTCTCATCTCTCATCTCCCCCCTTCTTGGAGAGGATAAAATCTTTACAAGTCTTATGAGGCGGTTAGTAGTGAAGAAAATGAAGTAACTTCGACTAAAATCACAGGATCAAACTGAACACAAACTTAATAACTCCATTATTTTTTGAAAAGACTCTTACTTTAACTAATTTGTCGTTGACATTTGTAAAAGCCAGAGTCCTTGTAAACAAAGAAGGTTTCAAGGTGACATGAATCTAATAAGTTTGTGTTCTCGAAGGATAATATGTTTGTTAGATATGGATAGATGGGGCAAGGAAACTAGATTTTGGGAAGATTATTGGCTCGGTGAAAGTAGTGTTAGACAATCAATAATAGTCAGGTCAAGTCGGGTCTGTATTAGTCAGTCAAGTGTCCTATATGACAGGTCAAGTGTCAGGTCAAGTCTTGGTCTATGGGCTAGTTAATGAGGCACAACTTTATAAGTATAAATACTAGGCGTGCTTCTCTGTAACAGGTACATTGAATATAATCTTGGAAATAACAAAGAGAAAGGAAATTGTTCGTCTCAATACATTTAGTCTTCTCAAAATTAATTCGTTCAACACATTTATCATGGTATCAGAGCAGTGTTTCGATTACTGTTCGTCTTCTGCTGAATAAATATTTTTTTTCTTCAATCGTTTACTCAAAATCAATTTCTTCTGTTCGTCTACTCAAAACTCATAATCATTCTCAAATCTTTCTTACCATTCTTAATATCATTCTTAACAATATAAGATCTTTCACATCTTTTAAAAAACCAATTTTCTCATCTGAATCTTGATTTTCTTGATTAATTCATGCCAACTACAAGAAGTATGGCAAACAAACCAAATGTTTGGAACACAAACTCAACTTCTTCTGCTGCTGAATCATCAACATTCAATAATTTCAATCTTCCATTTACAAACATATCAAATTTATTTCAATCATACTTGATTCATCCAATTATCTTTTATGGAAAGATCAGTTCGAGTCGATCCTTATCTCAACAGATCTTTATGGTTACGTTAATGGAGAAATCGAAGAGCCGTCTTTTAAGATTCTTGTAGATGGTTTTCCAGCACCAAATCCAAGATGGATAAATTGGAGGAAACATGATCGATTTGTTGTGAGTTGTTGAAAAGCTATTTTCACGTTAACTTTAGCGAGTGATGTGCTTGGTTTAGCTTCTGCAAGAGAGATTTGGGTTTTTCTTGAAACAACCTTCAAACAACAGTTTGTTGCAAGAAGAGGAATGCTTAAAAATCAAATAAATAATATTATAAGAGAAAATCAATCGATTACGGTATATCTTCAACAGATCAAGCATATTGCAGATTCACTGTCTGCTATTGGAGAAAAAGTTACTGAAGCAGATCTTACTATGCACATACTAAATGGATTAAGGAGAGAATACGATAATTTTGTAATCTCGGCGTATCATCGAGAAGAATCATGTGTTTTCTCTGAACTCAAGGCGAGGTTGCTAATTCATGAACAGTGGTTAAATGAGCAAAATCAAGTATATACAAAAATACTTGATTCACAGAATTCTACTGCATTTTATAGCAAGAATGCTTCTTCTAATGGTAGAACTGGTACTCTTCATAATTTTAGAAGATACAGAAATGCAAGAAATACTCAATATTGACTTCTTCTTCATAATCAAATAGATCTGTGGCTGGTAATACTGGTCCAGTACCGATCTTTAATTCTAATGGATTAAGAAGATCACAGAATGATTATTCGACTGTTGAATGTCAAATCTGTTGAAGGATGGGACATTATGCAACTAAGTGTTTCTTCAGATATACTCCACCAAAGAATGTAGGTTCGGATGGTGGTGTAACTGGTGTTGCCAATGTTGTTGAGGTAGAGACAAATTTTTCTGGTCTTACTGTCAACAATGATGAACTTAGAGATACTAATTCTTCTCCAACATGGATCTCGGATACTGGTACATCTGCATATATGACTGGAGACAGCTCGCTATTACAACATACCTCTTCTTATGCTGGCAAGGAGAAGGTGGTGGTGGGATCAGGTAAGAAACTACATATCACTATGCTTGGGACTTCATTCTTGCAAATACCTGAAACTAGTTTTAGGATGAACACTGTGTTGCTTGTTCCTGAACTTAAGCATAATTTATTGTCAGTTGCTAGGTTCACTAGAGAAAATTAATGTTACTTTGTGTTTTATCCCTGTGGTTATGAAATTAGAAGTATACATGACAACAGTCTTTTGGCTCACGGTATTATGGTCAACAATCTATACCCTATATCAAATCTTTACTCTGGATCATCTGAGTGTTACTCATCTTTAGCTTCATCTGTTGATTCTTCTTTATCTACTGTGTGGCATTCTAGACTAGGTCATCCTTCTTCTCAAATTTTACAACTATTATAATCTCAGAAACACATAAATACAACTTTTAATCTCAATCTTTTACCTATTTGCCATCCATGTCAGCTTGCGAAAAGCAAAAGGTTACCATTTCACTTGTCTAACTCTCATGCAACAACTCCTTTAGTGCTCATTCACTTTGATATATGGGGACCAACTCCTGTATCTTCTCTATCTGGTTATAAATAATACATAATGTTTATTGATGATTATAGTCGATATCATTGGATTTATCCCCTGACTTACAAGTCATATGCTTTGAATTGTTTTTCTCATTTCAAAAACCAAATAGAAAACCAGTTTTCAACAAAAATAAAGAGTTTTCAAGTGGATGGTGCCTCTGAATTAGTTAAAGGTCCATTCAAAATTTTTATGGATAATAGTGGAATAACAATAAGGATCTCATGTCCTAAAACCCCAGAACAAAATGGTCTACCTGAAAGGAAGCATAGACATATTACTGAAATGGGGAATACTTTACTTTTTCATGCTTCATGTCCTAAAGAATACTGTTATGAGGAATTTCTTACTGCAACCTTTCTTATAAATGGAACACCATCTAAAATCTTGAACTTCCAGTCTCATTATCAAGTTTTGTACAATCTTGTACCAGATTATGGGTTTCTTAAAAATTTTGGTTGCATTTGTTATCATTTCTTAGGACATTCAAGAGCTGATAAACTATCTCCCAAGTCGGTTAAATGTGTGTTCATTGGTTATAGTCTTTTGCATAAGGGATATAAATGCTACAATCCAGTTTCTAAAAGAACTCATATCTCCAGGCATGTAGTGTTTTGATGAAAGTAAATTTTATTTTTCGTCTTCACAGATATCTTCTGTTTCTGATCAGATAATTCAACCATTATCTGTGGTTTCTGAAACTTCAGATGTTAATGTTTCTGGTTCTGAACCTCATAGTGCAATTCAAACAAGATCCAAAACAGGAATCTCCAAACAGAAGTCTTTTCCTAATCATGTGTCATATTCTGCTGTTAAGCATCCTATTGATGCTGCATTCTCATCACTGTTGACTACTACTTGTGAGCCAAGAAGTTTCAAAGTTGCTTCTAAAATTCCAAAGTCGGTTTCTTCAATGAAAGAAGAGGTTAAAGCTTTGGTGGAGAATGATACTTGGGAGTATGTTTCTCCTGAACCTTGGATGAATATTCTAGGATGTAGTTGGATTTACAAAGTTAAATTAAAGGCAGATGGAACTGTAGACAGATACAAATCTAGGTTAGTAGCATAAGGAAATAATCAACTTGCAGGGGTGGATTACTATGCTACTTTTAGTCCTGTAGTCAAATTTACAACTGTCAGAATAGTGTTAACTCTTGCTATTACTAAACAATGGAGTGTATGGCAATTAGATGTGTCTAATGCATTTCTGCATGGTCATTTAGAAGAGCCTGTTTACATGACTCATCCTCAGGGATTTATTCATTCGGATTACCCATCATATGTTTGTAAGTTGAAGAGGAGCCTATATGGACTGAAACAGGCACCGAGAGTCTGGTTTAAAACTTTCAATTCTTTTTTGTTATCTTATGGGTTTTCGAAATCAGTGGCTGATAATTCAATGTTTGTTTACAGTACTACATCTGATATGCTTGTTCTATTAGTATATGTGGATGATATTATCCTGACTGGAAGTAGTGATAGTTTAAAGAATGACTTGCTAACAACCATGCATTCCAGATTTTCTATGAAAGACTTAGGTCATTTGAACTATTTTCTTGGTATTGAAGCTCAAAGAGATTTTAATTCCTTGATGCTGACTCAAAAGAAATATACGGTTGATTTGCTAACAAGAAAAAACATGCTAGACAGTAAACCATGTTCGACTCCTGTTGCTAAAGCAAATATAGTGTCTGTTAATGATGGAAATAAGCTGGAAGATGCTACTGAGTATAGGAATGTCGTGGGTAGTCTACAATACTTGACTCTAACAAGGCCAAATATTTGTTTTGCTGTAAATTATGTTTCTCAGTTTATGAATGCGCCAACAGATGTTCATTTGCTGCTTGTAAAACGGGTTCTGCGGTATTTGAAAGGGAGTATTGGGACTGGTATATGTTTAAGGGAAGGAGACTTAAACAAACTGACAGCCTATTGTGATTCAGACTGGGCTGGCTGTCCAGATACAAGGAGATCTATGTCTGGCTATGTGGTTTTTCTAGGTGATTCAATCGTTGCATGGTCATACAAGAAACAACAAACTATATCAAAGTCTTCTGCTGAGGCAGAATATAAGTGTTTAACTCATACTGCTGCGGAATTACAATGGGTGACTTATGTTCTTAAGGAGTTACATGTTGCTTGGCAAAGTCCAGCTATTTTGTATTGTGATAATACAAGTGCTATTTATTGGCAACTAATCCAGTTTTTCATGCCAGGTCTAAACACATAGAAGTTCACTATCATGCTGTCCGGGAGCTTGTTGAGTCAGGATTTTTGAAGCTTCGGCATGTGGTTAGTGAAGATCAGTTAACTGATTTGTTTACAAAGGGAATGTGTTTTCCAGCGTTTTCCAGGTTGCTGCATCAGTTACTTGGATATCCATCAGTGCAACTTCATACTTCTGAGACTACTACAGGGGATCCAGATGTCTCGTGACTGCTTTATCAGAGTTTTTCTGATCTGTGTACCCTTATTCCTTTTATGTTCTTGTTGGACTCTTACTATTTGTTTTTGGCCTTTCCTATTTTTTACAACTAAACATTTTCTGTGTTTCTGTTTCAAACTGATTTTGTTGGCACATATCAGTTTGAGGGGGTATGTTAGACAGTCAATAATAGTCAGGTCAAGTCGGGTCTGTATTAGTCAGTTAAGTGTCCTATATGACATGTCAAGTGTCAGGTCAAGTCTTGGTCTATGGGCTAGTTAATGAGGCACAACTTTATAGGTATAAATACTAGGCGTGCTTCTCTGTAACAGGTACATTGAACATAATCTTGGAAATAACAAAGAGAAAGGAAAATTGTTCGTCTCAATACATTTAGTCTTCTCAAAATTAATTCGTTCAACACATTTATCAGGTAGATTATGTGATTTGTTTCTTTTGGCTTACAATGCTTCAAGGACTAAGGAATTTGTGGTGGCAAGCATGTATGAAGTGGTTGATGGTGGCTTGAGATGGAGGTTTATGTCTAGACAAAGATACTATGAAACCGTTTCAAGTGAAGTTTTATCCATATCAAATCTTCTTTCTTCCATTACTATTCAAGAAGGCTGCCTGGATAACCGTTTTTGGGTCGGAAATGATCATGGCCATTACATGGTCAAGGATGGTATTAGGAATGAAGAAGATCAAGATGAGTCTACTTTTCCAACCAACGTCATATGGAATCGTAAATATCCTCACAAAATCAAATTTTTTCTTTGGTTACTCTCTCATGATAGGATAATGACAAAGGACAAATTACGAAGAAGGGGTATGGATGTTTTTAGCTTATGTTGCTTTTGTGGCGAAGAGGATGAACATAGATCGCATCTATTTTATGATTGTTGGAGGACCCAGAGAATTTGGGATTACTTTGCGGAAGACTTTAGTAGTCGTTGGACTTATAACTCGAATGTCACCACGAATGTCAAATCTTGGAGCTTTAATTGGGGAGACGAAAGACTTAGTCGAATATGGAACAACATACCGGTCGCAATATGGTGGTGCATATGGAAAGAGCGAAATGCAAGAATATTTGAAAACAAAACGAGAAGTTTGGTAACCCTCATTAGAAACGTTAAACTTCAAGTGTTTTTTTGGGACGAATCAAACACAAGGATGTTAGGCCTAAAGGCAAATATGGTGATCGCTCTATGGGATTCCTTATTTCGCTACTCTTGATTTTGTTTTTACACTTTAATATCGATTTTAACGGTTTATAGTTGTTTCTGTTCACTTTTATATTCATTGGGTTGAGGTACCCCTCTTAAGTACATTCTCTTTTAGATATGGATATTCTTGTAGTAGAATGGTTATACTGAATTTAATAAATTAATGTTTTTTTATGTTGACTACGTAGACTTGGGTGTATGAATCTTAGAACAAGCGCCATAGAAAAGTGTATTTCAGTGTGTTAAAACACATATTTCTTTTCGCAATGGGTTAGGGAGGAGGCGATAGGGTGGCTATCCCACTGCAGAAGTGATATAGTTAGACAGAGTTCTTTAACTCAAATTAGTACTAGTGAGTCTTCTCAACTCCCGTTGTGGGATCAAATTTAAATGTTTAACTCATTTTAAAGTAGGATCCTGCTCCCCTTTTCCCTTGCTCATTCTGAGGGGAGTTGCCTTTGACCCAATCTTAGTACAATTAGAATTTTCTCAAAAATTATAGTCATCTTGATAACAAACCAGCCCCATGACTAGCGTTAGGCGGTGAACCCAAGTCCATTATGTAACTTAACCGATATCTCCTTGTGTAACTTTATCTCCGAGGCTTTGCGCTTTCGAAGAGAACGTTCAAACCTTAATATCCTTCGCCATCTGAGTAGCCATGACACTTGGGATCTTGATTTTCGGGAAGAACCTCGACAGTATCGTCACCCGAAGTCCTACTAGATTTGGGCTTCTACATGGGCCTATGGATAATTCAAAGAGTTGAGGAGTCAGTAAAGCCGTAAAGGGAAAAATATGAAGAGACTAATAAGTAAAAAAGCAGTCGCATATAAGGATTACCTTCCGGTCATTCCGGAAAGAACTATACCCATTGACAGCTTAATAGTAGTAAAAAGATAGAAAGTGGATGAACAAATGCAATACTTACAGGTTTTCTGTTTTCTTTTTCCTTATTTATTTTTATGATGTGGCCAATTCGACAAAAATAATGGGGAATTTCACATCCATTTTCCATCGCAAGAAAAATAATCTCTAGCTGGATGTTTACTTTATGCCTGTTAGAATCAACACTTTTTTTATTTTATTATTAATTAGACTTTGGTATTTAGGTTTCGAACAAGTTTAGTGTTTGATCTAACATTTGTCCACCGTTAGTGTTTGATACCTGGAACAATGTTAACTATTAATTATTTATTTATTTTAAAAAAGAATTTAAACGATAATTCTGATCAACCGTCAGTCCAGATACCAAACACTAACGTTGGACAAATATTAGACCAAACACTAAACTGACCAAACCTGAGTACCAAAATTTAAATAACCTTTTTTTTTTCTCTTAATAATGATTAAACCCAAAGTGTTATAAAAGTTGGATATGGATGTCAACCTGGATAATTTTTTTTTCTTTTAAGTTAAATTTGTCTCTCTATGGGTCATTATGGTGGAAGAATGTATATCACACAACTACTACTTTCTTGTGAAAGTACATGTTAAGTGTCGGTGGATATCGATGCCATTTCTACTAATCTTGGCTTTCCACTGTGCGTGATATATGTAAGATAAAACAAATTTATGCTTTGGTCACTGGTGATTATTTTAGGTGTTTGTTAGTGGATCAAATATAACACTGCATTAGTATGAGTTATGACCCTCTCATTTCATATATCACATATGTGCTAGTTAATTGGAATATTTTATCTGATTAAATTAGGGTCTACGAAAATTATTTTGGCCTTATTATTAAAAGATAAAATAAGATCATTATAAAGTAAATGCTAAAACCTCTTATCCAACTATTTATGTCAATGCCTAGTTTACCCCAAAATTAATTAATGTTAATTAATTTGATTAGTAGTTGTTTAATCGTGTTAGTTGTGAAATCAACCAGTGTTAAGAAATCATCAAAACTTATAAAAATCTCAGAAATTTTGATTTTCTTAAAAGTTAATCAACCTAGAATCCGTGGATACGATGGATAAGTATGCTGATTCTGGGTTGATTAACTTCAATCACGAAGAACATCAGAATCGGTGAATGTTTCCTTTCATAAAGGACGATTCTTATAGTCGTTGGATGTGGGTATTATTATGGAATGATTCTGCTACATTTTCGTAAAAGACAAATTTCATTCATAGTTTAGAAAAATAGTGCATTGCATTACATAGTTTAGGATATTAGCGCATTGCGTTACATGATCTAGTACGCATATTCTTGAAGCTCACACATTAATACGTCGTTAATGAACCTCTGAGCATGTTGGTTCAACACGGCGTATTCCCTCGCGTGCATGAACATTCTTTCTCCGTTTCGAATTCGCCATAGGCTATGAAATCGTTCGGCCTGAAATCAAATCGATTACACGTTAGTATGCGAACATCAAATGATGAGAGAGGGAGAAACAAGCCGAACTACTCACTTTCTCGCTATTAGAAGCTTGCGGATGATGCTTGTGAACCATTCTTCCAATTTTACGGAACTCTTGCATTTCACTTTTGATGATGTAGAATCTAGACGCTAGGTCTCTCCATTTGTGATGGTTAGGGTTCCCGGTGTGGTATAGAAGAATTCTTTGATTCTCTTCCAAAATATCGAATAAATTTCAAACGGGCGTCCGTGGAAGACGGAAATGAACGACTTGACGAGCTCCAAATCTTCATCCGGTTCCCAATCCATTTTCCCGGATCTATTTGAGTAGTGGATGAAGTGGGAGTGAGTAAAAGGCGTAAGTTTGGGGCAAGTTGGGTCAGTGATAGAGGTTCTTCTTATATAGAAGTAGATCCAACAACTATTTTTTACAAAAAACTCAAAATTTACGTAAAATATTTTGTATGAATCGTTCGATATGTAATACATCATCGAACGATTCTTGGATTATCGAAAATGTCAAAGACTAGGCTTGATAGAATCGTTCGATATGGTTATCCACATCGAACGATTCTAGTATAAAAAAGAAACAGAAATGTTAGTTTTTTCTCCACCTAGAATCGTTCATTATGGTTGTCCATACCGAATGATTCTAGTCTAAGAAAACAACAGAAATGTTGGTTTTTTCTCCGCCTAGAATCGTTCGCTATGGTTATCCATATCGAACGGTTCTACGCTAAAAAAAAACCCAGAAATTTTGGTTTTTTTCCACCTAGAATCGTTATATGTGGATGCCCATATCGAAGAATTCTAGGCTAAAAAACCAACAGAAAGTTTGGTTTTTTCTCCACCTAGAATCGTTATATGTGGATGCCCATATCGAAGGGTTCTAGGCAGAGTTTTGGTTTTTTCTCTTCCTAGAATCGTTCGATATGAACGTTTACATCAACCGATTCTGAATACCTGGAAAAAATTCTGGTTTTCCTGTTCAGGATCGTTGGAAAAAGATCTGGTTTTCCTCCAACGATGAGACACGTGATCAACTGCACATCGTTTGGGGCTATTGTCATTTCACCAAATGGAAGATGAAAATTATCCGTTTCCGCGTAAAATCTCTCGAGAAAGGCAGAAACAAATGGCTTGTCATCGACTCCAAACATCAACCCCGTTCTTTCGACGATACTTTTTACTTCGGGTGCTTCTCCATCCAGCGACCATAACTCCATTTTTTTGATTGACGATTGGTGTTTTAGAAGACGCATGCCATCGACGTGATCCTTAATAACATATCATGCCAAATTAAAAAAATGTATTAAGCTTAAATAAAAGTAGACGATATATACAATAAAGTTGAGATACTTATTATAATTGCACAGATCTGAGAATCCCAACTGTGCTCGTACCCCCATAACAACTCTCATTCGTCACCCGGTAACCCATGAATGCGCTCATTGGGACCACAACTTAACAACATCTCAGGCTTTGGCAAGTATTCCTCCTTTCTTCTTCATTCCTGGCAGTGGTGCACCTTTATCTCCTTTTGTGCTGGTGGTTCTCCTCCGTTACTGCTCTCGCTATCTTCCTTATCACTTTCCCCTTCACCTTGATCTCTATCATATTCTGTATCAGAAGATGAAGAATCTTCTTCTCCTTGATGCTCCACTTCAGGTGGTTCATTGATGGAGACCGCTTTAGCTTTTCCCACTGAATCCCTACGGTGCTTAGCTCCAAGTTCTTACCTCCCTTTCGACGAGGTCCCAACCTTTGAGGAGTATCAAGATCATGTTTTTTCTTCGCTCTCTTTTCCGGTACCTTTCTCTTGCCCTTATCCCTAAAGAGTACGAAAACATACGATAATCAACAATCGAATTCAAGTGAATTTAGGAATTCCAATAGTAGAATCGGCCACCACGATACATCCACATCCAACGATACTAATATTATATACTAACGAATCGTTCGATGTTGGTGTTCATATCCAACGATTCTAGGCTAAAAAACCAACAAAAACATTGGGGTTTTTTTCGATCCAGAATCGTTAGATATAGATGTCCACATACAACGATTCCAATACAATTCAGAATCGTTTTATGTTTGTGTTCATATCCAACGATTCTAGGCTAAAAAACCAACAAATACATTGGGTTTCTGCTCCACCCTCAATCGTTTGATAGTGATGTCCACACCCAACGATTCACAGAAATATTCAGTTTCTTCTCGACCTGGAATCATTAGATGTTAATTTCCACATAGAACGATTCTGGGTCGATCTTTCATGTTTTTAGTTACACTGGAATCGTTCGACGGGGGCATGAACATCAAACGATTCAATTTGGAATCGTTCGATGTGGACATGAATATTGAACGATTCTGGGTTTCACAGAAAATCCACAAATAATTTTTTTCAATATTTGAGTGTTGGCATGTGATTGAAATCTAATTTAGAGTTATGGGATGATTGAAAAGTACCTGATTCGAGCCATTTGCTTTATCGAGTTAAGAGTTTCTTCGTCTTCCTCCTCCGTAACCGTTAGTTTTTTTCAAATTGCTAATCCAATTCCTGGATTGCTTCCACTAGGTTCAATTGATCCTCCAGAGAGAAACTTCATTCGTTTTGGCACTTTCGTTATGTAGAAGAAAAAAACGAATAATCATTTTTTGAATTGTCGATTTTTGACGATGTTTTGGTTTGAAATGAAGAAGAAGAGGGATAATAGAGTAGAAGAGAAGAAGAAGAATCAGTTGAAGAAGAATAAGAAATGAGTTAGATTAATTAGTTTAAGTAATTGATATTACTTTTAATTTGTAATTTTAGGTTTTTGTAGAAGATAATTTAATATTTTTGTGTAAAAATACACCCCTTATCTACTAATATAGATGGACACACAATTCGGTAGGACCAAAATAATTCGTGTAGGCTTTTATTTAACTAAGACATGTCTATTTCACCGAGCCTCTCTCCGAGACAGTGCCCAAATCGTTAAGCCTTTCGTGCAGGTCGGAACTTACCCGACAAGGAATTTCGCTACCTTAGGACCGTTATAGTTACGGCCGCCGTTCACCGGGGCTTCGGTCGCCGGCTTCCCTGTCATCAGGTCACCAACTTCCTTGACCTTCCGGCACTGAGCAGGCGTCATCCCCCATACATGGTCTTACGACTTTGCGGAGACCTGTGTTTTTGGTAAACAGTCGCCTGGGCCTGATCACTGCTCCTGACCCACCTAACTTAGTAGCCCTTTTTTCACTTCACGATGGCGGACCAGATAGAACTGACAGATCTGAGGGGTCAGACCATGAATTTAATCACTTCAACCACGAGATCTATCAAAGAATTGGATCTTTTGTTGCACGGAAAAATTGTACTTTTGAGAAGACTTGCAAAATTATTGAGCACTCACGCGAATCAAACAAACTTGCCGACGTCGGATCTGGATGGCAAAAAAGAAGAAGAAAACAAACAAACTTGTCAAACCACAATTCTGCACACAAGCTGACACTAAGGAAGCAGGTTAAATCGTCTTTACATGCTCTTTGCTAAAGCTTTTTTATGGCTGGCCGGCTAACGCATTAGCAAATAATTCCAGACGTTGTTTACGACAGCATCATTGCCTAACTCCCAGTAGTTATCTAGTTAAATAAGCATTTAGGTTGCTTAATCAACAGACATACACACACGATGGCAAAACCTAACTGGTTTGCACATGCCTGTGATGGCATGCCACTAGGTGCATGATTTTCATTTCTTTTCTTTTTATAAACAAGCTCCGGTCTTTAACCGAAACACTTAAACCTAAATTAGAATATAACAAGTACATCCACATAAGAAGGAAGCTGCCTAGTAGAGCTTCCAAGGTACATTAACATATGATATACATATCTTCGTTCGTACGTAACAACAAAACCGACACTTCCTTTATTTTTTTTGGTTATCAAATACACGTGACCATAAATTGTACTTTAGATCCGATCTTTATTAGTTTATACTCCAACTAAATTAAAAGAATAACAACTTAAATCGTACTTTGATTAAAGAAACTCAAAAATGGGATCCATGACTAGGAGTTTCGTCAAATTAAAGAACATCGAGCCGATATTCCCGGGCGAAAATAGAACGACGATTATTGAATTTTTAATCTTGATAATGCATAAGAAAACATGTGCAATTCATAGTCATTAGTGTTGTTAATATCAAAATAATGTTTTCCACCCAAGAATTTTTGGTCCGCAACAATTAATTAAGCCCAACAATCAAACTAGCCTAATAGGAGCACTCCATTTAAGTTCGAAGCCCAATTTGGATCGAAGCGACGTCATCAATTCCCGAAGCGACGTCACCAATTACGTCCCGAAGCACGTCATCATTTCCCGAAGCGACGTCATCATCCCGACCGTTCCATCTTGACCCGATGTACCAAGTCAATCCCGATGCACCAAGTCAATCCCGATAGACCAAGTCAATTCCGCACCAACCTTTGGGTAGAAGTCATTTTGAAGATAAGGACAATAAGAACACGTGGCGGATCCCGTTGATACATGGCGAAATATGGTGAATCCTCTTCGACACATGGTGAGATTAGACGAATCTCCATCGACACGTGGAGAACTTTGATGACATGTGGCGAAAGGCATTATAGTAATTATCATCTTTTTTGTACCTTTAAATACCATTTTTGAGTGAGAAAGAAGAGGACTTTTGGCCGATTCATGGCCTCCTCTGCTTCATTTTCAACTGTCACCTAGAGATTAATAAAAACTCCAACTTTTATTACCCGTGGATGTAGGCTAATCATGGCAGAACCACGTTAAATCATTGTGTGTTAATGTCATTTTTGTCGATCTTAGACTATGATCTTTGGTTGTTTTTGCCCATGAGAATTTTGGCATAAACAATTTGGCGCTAGAAACAGGGACTGTGTCAAAGGATTTATCCTACCTGATACATAAATTGATTGGAGCTTCAGAGAGCATCCAGTTTTAAAGCAGAAAATGATACAGTTGAACAATGGAGATAGAGTGGAAGAAGAAGCAAACAACAGTTTACAGTCTAACCAAAAACTTTGATTTCATCTTGATTACATGATCTAAAAATCTCATCCACACCTCTATTTCGAACAAAACTTTTGAGAATTTTACTCTTTTCAGGATTTCGAATTAAATTTTGGCTAGGAATATCGTCTGATTTTGAGGATTTCGAACTCAAATTTTGGGGGTTTTCTCACAGAATCTTCTTTTTGCTCTTCACACAATTTTGGTTTTCTCGAATTTTGAAACCGAGTACTGTTTCTGTTTTGAAACCAAGTATTGTTTCTGTTTTGAAACCAAGTTTTGCTTACAGATTTGCAGCAATCGAATTATGTTTTACAAAACCATTAAATTGATTTTAAAACATTAAGCATCATAGTTTCAATTTGATTTGGGAATTTTTCTCATTAATTTGATTAGCTTTTCTTCATGAATTAATTCCTACAAAGAACGATTTGAATGATTGGGTTTTGTCTTGAATGAGCATAAGATTGCAGGGAAGGAGTTTATGCTTGAATGAAATCACAACCAATTTCATGATGGAATCATTCATAAAGTTGCACTTAAAATGCTCGAAAAAATGCCTGAATGATCAATTTTTCAGAATTGAAAATCTACATCATTACCAGCCTGATACTACAAGTTTGCTATGGATTCTATGAGGAATTTAGAGTAATGGTTCAATGGAATTTCGGCTGAATATCCACTCAAGCCTGATGGTGTTCAACTTTAAACTCAAGCTCTTAACTCTCAAAATTTGCACCAAATTTTCAACTCTCACCAGAAAGGGATGCCACATCAAATTCAGTACCTCATATCTTTACAGATTCTACACATGTGGAATTTTCATTCTTTGGTGGTTCTGATGTATTGAAAGGGATGCAAAGGCATTCATGGAATCTGTGCTATCTGCAAAAATCTCAACACCACAGATGAAGTCTCCCGTATCATTTATGGCATCACCAAAGTCCGAGAAAATTATATACGAGATAGTTCTTTGTTTCATTTTTTGTGCAGGTCGGTCTCACTACACGCAAAATATAGAGCTTCTCGTAGAAGCAAATGATCATTAGCATTTCCCCTCGTAGAAGGCACCAAGCAAGGCTATGGTGTAGATTTTCCATAGCAGCATTGGCAGCAGTTCAGGTGACGGTTAAAGTGATAGCATTTGGAACGTGAGGCTGTGACAGTATTAAAGCCAACAACAACGAGGAGAAGAAACGCAGTGACATAAATACATAGAATTGTATTCAAGACAAGAAAATATTGATTAGCTTTCGGTTGGAAGCAATGTACTACCTGAAAGATCAGTACACAGCTCACGAGGTCCACATTCAAGAGTGGAGAGTACCACCTTCTACCTTACGAGATCAAAGAAGGAGATTCACACTTCAAAATGACCAGTTGACGATGCTCCCCATCCGCGGTAAAAAAAAAAGAATTTCTAGCCCAAGAACTGCTCAATCGTAGCTTAAGAAGCATAGGCAGCTGGAAGGATCAAGCACCATAAGCCACCACCACTTTAAAAATTGTTTCTAATTATTTCTAATTAATTATATAATTTTAATATTATTGATATAAAGAAAGCTTGAAGACTCAAAATTGGCTTGCCAATAGAACCATTACATGAAGAAATCAAGCTCGCTGAATTCCCATTATCTCGCTGGCCTAGTTACGAGCGCACTCTCATCTTCATTTACCCACGAGATCGAAGACTAGAGCTAGCAGTTATGGCTAAGTCTTGCCTCGGTTATGGATCCCTGAACTTGCAGCCATGAAGTGAAGAGAATGAGACTAACAGATGCAATAATAGACGCAGATACAACAATGAAACGTAACTTTAACGCCACACCAATATCAAGTGACGAATAGACATATGGATTGAGCTTCTCAACTGGATTGCTGCAGCCGACTAGCCCGTCACAGCCTAAAGCTCAAAGTTCAGTTTAAAGAAGAAGAAACTGTATATGGGTGCTTTTTTCTTTAATGATCACAGACATGACAAGTACCATGTCAGTTGACAACGAATAGGCTTTTGGATGGCTTCAGCATTTCTCTTGGGCTTCTTCTAGCGGTTCTTCATTTTTTTACCCGTTGTACTTTTCACATCTTTATCACTCTCATCTACATTGGCACTTATCTCGGGACTACAATTTGTGATATCAATCGGCAAGATTCTCGCAAAAAGAGGTAAGTACCCCATATCTCTCTTGATCTAAGATTTTCTCTTGATTTAATTATTCCTGTTTGTATAAGTCATGAAGAGGAATCTTATTGAAAGGTGAACATGCTAAATGCCACCCACCACAATTAATCGGAATGTCTGGCGCAAATAGGCATTGGCGCGTATAAAAAAATTTACGCTCAATGAATAACCTGACATGTGACCCGTTCCGATTGCTACTTTGAATTTGAATTCCTGATTGACTTATACATTTTTGCAAGATTCAATAATTTATATTATTGGATGAGTGATAATTCATTAATCTATTTATCATTTCTGCTTAAAACCCATAGAATGATATTATTACGCTAATGTGCGCTTATGTGTAAGTTTTGTAGCAAAATTCTATTTTTCAATGAATCAGGTTCATACTCTAATCATGACAAGGCCAGGCTAAAAGTAATTGAAATAATTTTCTTAAGATTTATTCTTCAAAATAAACTTAAGAAAAGGGGGCAAGTTGTTAGTACCAAAATGATGCTTTCCACCCAAGAATTCTTGGTCCGCAGCAATTAATTAAGCCCAACAACCAAACTAGCCTAATAGGAGCACTCCATTCAAGTCCGAAGCCCAACATGGACCAAAGTGACGTCATCAATTCCCGAAGCGACGTCACCAATTACGTCCCGAAGCGATGTCATCATTTCCCGAAGCGACGTCATCATCCCGACCGTTCCATCTTGGCCCGATGTACCAAGTCAATCCCGATGCACCAAGTCAATCCCGATAGACCAAGTCAATTCCGCACCAACCTTTGGATAGAAGTCCTTTTGAAGATAAGGACAATAAGAACACGTGGCGGATCCCGTTGATACATGGCGAAATATGATGAATCCTCTTCGACACATGGTGAGCTTAGATGAATCTCCATCGACACGTGGAGAACTTTGATGACATGTGGCGAAAGTCATTATAGTAATTATCATCTTTTTTGTACCTTTAAATACCATTTTTGAGTGAGAAAGAAGAGGACTTTTGGCCGATTCACGGCCTCCTCTGCTTCATTTTCAACTGTAACCTAGAGATTAATAAAAACTCCAACTTTCATTACCCGTGGATGTAGGCTAATCATGACCGAACCACGTTAAATTATTGTGTGTTAATGTCATTTTTATCGATCTTAGACTGTGATCTTTGGTTCTTATAATAACTGATTAACAACCCTTCTTCATATTTAGGTTCTTTCTCTCCTCGTAGACATCCTTATAATGACCAAGCAAGGTCTTCCAAAAGGAGTAAAGCAAAAGCCTTTCATGCAACGGAGGGTCATTTGCAATTTCTATGTTTTCTAAAATTAAATCAAAAAAGATTCTTGTTATGCTCTTTCTTGGAATTTGGAAGTTTCATATCCAACTCATTTAGAAATTATTATTATTACATGATTTAGAACAGTTTGGAGAAATAGGTGACACAATTGAATTTGTTAGAATTGTCAAATGTCTTTGAATCCAAACTCATTCGGAAGGATAGTTTAATACAATTACACGAATTTTGTTAACGAACACACTGAAGATCATGAGTGACATGATTGGATTTGTTATAATTGTCCATGCCATTTATTAGGCACCTTAGACATTCATATCCAACTCGGTTTTTCAAAATAATTTTAAGTCCATTGGTATTAATTATATGGTATGGTCCTTCGGGGGACATCCGATAACACTGGAATGGAATTCATTTAGTATGGTCCCTTCTGGGACGTTCGATATCAATATGGTATGTGATGCATTGGTTTTTCTTTTTATGATCCGTAAAAGTTACTGTATTAGCTGAAACCACTGACGACGAAGCCAATTTTTACGTCGTAGGTGTGTAAGTTACTGATGGCTCGATTTTGAAAGGTGCAAAATGGGCTAAAATAGCTAGAATTGACCTAAAATAGAACGATTTTTTAGGGACCCCTCAGAGTTTGATGGGACCATCCTCTGTTTTGTTAAGGTCATTAAGAAATAATTCCTGGCTCCCTGTATCCATAGAATTTGACTAATGATAAAAATACCCTCATTTAATTAGGAGGTAATAATTAGAGCTGTTAAATTTAGTTAATTTTAAGTGTTAGATGAGATTAAATATTATTAGATGGTGAATGTGTTCTTCCCCAAACCCAAACTGAACCTGGTTTTTCGAGATTACCGAGACCACAATTAAGAAGATGAAGATTATAAGGTTTGAGATACCCAGGTATATTTGTTAATGTGTTTTTTGGCATAAATTTGACTTAAATTTGGTGAAAATATCAAACTTTATAGCTTGGCTTCGGCAAGCTCGATGACAGTTCGACTAGTACAATGAAAAACACAGATAGCCGAAATATATGAGTTCATGGTAGTAGCCGAACTATTAGTTAAAACTATTGGTAATAACCGAACTTAGATGGTTATAATACTAATGGTAGTAGCCGAACTGAGATGTTAGGTTAGGACTTCAATAGACTTTCAAACCGAACAATGTGATTGTTAACCGAACTTTCAAAATAACAAAGAATTTTATCAAGTATAAAGTTCTTCGGCTATCTCGATAATATGATTTTATAACCGAACTTGTATGTCTAGAACCATCCTAAAAAGTTCGGTTAAGCTTATATTTGATATTTTAACCGAATATTTTCAATTTACCAGGTTATTTTGTGTCAGAAGTTCAGTTAGATTATTTATTTCAGGCAGCCGAACATTTATGATTTCACCAAGGATTGTTGGTGTCAGAAGTTCGGCTAGGGTTGATATTTTACTCCCTAGCTGAACATTACTCTGGATTGTGCTATCCGAACTTATTCTCTAGCCGAACTTTACACAAAATATCAATCAATTTTACCATGTAGAAAGTTCGGCTAGCTCGATAATAAGATTTAATAACCGAACATTTCTCTCTAGCCGATCATTACACAAAATCTCAAAAATTTAATCAAGTAGAAAGTTCGGCTAGCTCAATAATAGGATTTAATAACATAACATTTCTCTGTTTTTCATAGTTTTAAATATATGTCGACCGAACTTTTTTTTAACAACCAAACTGTTTGTTCGGTTTTTTATGTAATAGGTTTTATGAACCGAATTTTTTTACTGAACTTACGAAATTCATTAACTAAAGTTTCAAACTAAGTTACGAAGTATTAACGTCAAATACAAACCAACTAACTAAATTCAAACCATGTAATTGTTCTAAAATGAAAACATACTGAATTGAAGCACTCATTCACCACGTCGACGAGTGCGACGAGCTCTTTTACCATGTCCAAGTTCTTCGTTGGATGGGGTCTCATCTCCACTTGGTTCCAACATAGTAGCAGCAGCTGCACTTGAGCCTTCCCCACTCGGTCCCTTCTAGTAGCAACAACAACAGTTGAACCTCCACCTTGTACACGACTCCTCTTGGGCTCCTTCTCCTTGATCATCTCAACCTCATTGTTCGTTATGACCTTGTCCCATTCGTTGTAAAGGGATGTCTGTTCTTCAGTCGACATAGGGTCTCCTGTGCGAATTTTAACCATCATTTTCCTTAATAACTTTCTACCCGCCTTAACCTATTCAAAGTTAAACATAAAAATACGTTATTTTAGATCAAAATTTATAACACTTCAAAAAAATAAGAATTATTTATTTACCACACTCTCCAAATCCTTCGCCACATCTTTGCCACAAGTAGGCGTCTTCTCGGTTTCAACTTCCTTATCCTTCGGCTTATCCGCCTTAGCCTGTTCAACATGATTTATAACATAGGGATGAGTAATACCTAGATACCAATCCATGTACCCTTCTCCATAAGCACTTTGGGTACCCTCCTCCAAAGATATACACTCATCTTCATCAATAAGGTATTCATCCTATGTCTGGCGTTGGCTGTGGGTCATGACAGGGCTTAAAGAAATTGACGGTGTTCTTCGTACCCCTCTTCAACAATATAAAATTTTCATTCACCATAGTTGAGATAGTCTACACACAATCGAGTTGGCGAAATTGTCTTTGAGGTTGTACATCGAGTAACCGCCAAGGAAGAACAATGGCCCTTAGTAAGACGCGACTGGCGAAATATTAACCTCAACAAAAGAGTATGGGTGAAAAAATACTTTATGCGCTCTCAAATCATCCAACACTCTCCTCGTGTATGCCAACGGATTCTCTTTAGCCTTCAACTGTGTGCGCTTGAACTCGTACTTTCCGGCCGTTGGCTGCCCATCTTTCCAACCTGTCTTCTCATCAGGCAATCATTAAAGGGAAGTGTTCGTACACCCATACCTAAGGGAAAAAAAACTCAAGTTTAACAAAAGATCGGTTAGAACAAAATTTCAATTCTCAACCCAAGAGAACTTAGTAGCCTCTGATTACCTGGTAGAGAGTGTAGTAGCCTCCGGTTTATGAAGTATTAATCCGATTAACGCTCCTAAGTTGGTCTTGAAGGAAAGCAAGGACCGTAGTGCTCCAAGAATAATCATTAACTTCTTCGAGGGATACAAAAGCTAGATAAAATTGGCATCTACCCTGTTTCCAGAAGTGTCGGGAAACATAAGGCTTCATAGATGATACAACAAGTAAGCGGTGACATATTTCTTAATCTTGTACTCGTCCATCACCAACTCTCCTCTCTGTAATTTCTTTCTTGTCCCTCCTAATTCCCTCTTCAAAACGACCAACTTGAACTTCCTCAGCTTCTTGATCGGACGATCCTTGTTATCGATCTCCATCAACTTCATACCAGGTTCAGGCTCCTTAACAGAGCGTTTGAACTCCATTTTGGTCTTACTTCGGCTCCACCCAAGCCTCTTCTCCGCTAACACTTCTAGATCTTCAAAACTAATCTTAGCTTGATAGCCTTGTGCAACATATTTTCCATCCACTCAAAGACCGGTGATCCTGCGCACATCGTCAGAGTGATATACATCTCGCCAAATGGGAGGAGCATGGTATCCGTCTTTGGGTAGAACCTCTCGGTAAATGCTAAGAGGGTTACACTGTCAAACTCGGCGTGTGCATAATGGATAACAGACCACAAAACATATGATTTGACTCTCTCCACCACCTGTTTACACTCATCCTTTATATCCCATGAAACCGCCTTTTGGCGTCTCAAAAGTTTAGTCGCATTGTTATGATCCTATAAAATTAACATAATCATTGACTAACTAACATACACAAACATAATTAAGAGAACATAATATATAGTTAAAATTCGATACCTTGGTCGAGTAGGTTTTGGCAGGCCATGAATGTTTGTAGACGAACAACACTTCACCTCCATCTTCTGGCATACCACGAGGTGGGTTAGTAGGAGTTAAACACAAATCATCATCAGGAATATGTGCATATCTAGCACAAGGTGTCTTAGGCGTCTTCTTATCTTTAACAACAACAAGAGAAAGATTTCGTTGTGGATCTTCCTTATTATCTTCCTTTTCCTGCTCTTGATCTTCCTCTTCCTCCTGCTCTTGATCTTCCTCTTGCTCATCCTCAACTTCCTGTTTTATTTCTTGATTCATTTCATGGATTACGACTCCCGATAACGATCCTGATTTCTTTGTAGATTTAGCTTCACGCCTATTTTCCCCTAGGTGTTTACCGTGGCGAGGGGTCGGAGTTCTAAGATCTTCCACCACCGTATGCTTAGCTTTACCTTTCGACTTGCCCCTAAAAAAAATAAAGACTACTTAACTAAATTCGAACGACAAAGCATAAAGTTGGGATAAAATAAAAAAATTCGGCAAATAATAACACGCAATCAAGTTAACCGAACAAAAAGTTCGGTCAACAATAAAAAAGTTTGGTTAGCATCCATAAAGTGTAATTTTCGGTTGGAATGTTAATTTTGGAGTATAGCCAAACTTTAAGTTTACATTTTATACTAAAAACATTGGTTGAAAGAACAAAGTATCGATAAAGCCGAACTCCTAAGTTCGTCTACAAAATCTAAAGAAAAATCAGTTCGGCTAGCCCTAAAATTATTTCTCAACCGAACTGTTCTTCGTGTTCTTGAAAAACAGAAAGTTTGGACGAGACGAGAAGGATAAAAAATTATGTGTCTAGCCGAACTTTTTACTAAACCTACATTTTGAACCCTAAAAATCATGATTTTCTACTCGAATCAAAAATAAAAAATGCATGCAATAGAAGGGGTTTTTCGGGAATTACCTTCTAATTTGCATGTTGGGTTGATTATGGATTGGTTCTTCTGTTTGGGGCTCGATTTCGAGTTGAAGAACCGTCTCTTCAACTTCTTCTTGATTTACTTGATTCACTTGATTTGCAATCGTCGCAATCCCAGGATTAGGTTATACATATCTTTTACAATGTTTAACACAAGACATTTGTAGACGACAAAATTAATCGACGATGAAATTCGTTTATGAATCGACGATTAATCAACGAATGGAAGATTAAGAAGGAAATAGGAGGAAGAGTTTTTGAAAAAGAAAATTCGGTTATGATTTTTTTTTTTAGGGTTATATTTGTTTTGGTTTGAGTGGTTATATTAGATTAAGATAAATTTAATAAAGGGTAACTTAGTCATTTTATGATATTAGGATACCCCTTAGCTTTATAGGGCATATGACCGAAGTAGATAAGAATCCCCTAAAAAATGGGCCCCTTAGCTTTATAGGGCATATGACCGAAGTAGATAAGAATCCCCTAAAAAATGGGCTGGTCCCCAAAAAATCGTTCCTAAAATGGAAACATTGGGCTAGGAAGCCAGCTGGACCAGATGTGCAACTACACACCCATGTTTCAAGATGGTTCCACCCCTGCATTAACCACTATTTATTATAATCAACTGATGATTAAATAAAGAATCAATTGTTCCTCACTATACTAAAATGATGCATCCGGCTTTATTTGATCAATAATTTGTTATAATTTAAATAGTTTTCTACTTAATTTCTCCACCATCAGATATAAATGGATGGATGGTGAATTATATTTCTCTCATTTTAAAAATTTTATCTTGATCTTGATCATCTATATATTTACATCTGATGGTTAAGAAATTAAATAAAATATTAAGTCATGAAATTTAAATCAATGGAACAGCCCCTAAATTAATTGGTTTTTACAATGTTTAGCCATTTTTGTTGCAATTGTAACAATGTTGTTACAATATTGTGACATTTTCTTAATGAAATTTCCCTCTTTTCAGTCTAGACAAACTAAATGGTTTTGACGATTCCAAGTTGCCCAGCAAATTGCACCTAGTAGTCTCTTTCAAAGGGCTACATCAGCTGGTTGCAGATCTCTCACCATAGTTTTCCATATCGGGTGATACGATCTTGTATTGGCCAGTACGTATATGTGTCAGTAGCAGATGATACAAGATCTTTGATGTATCAAAGTTCATCTTTTACCTATTTTATATGGGTTATCATCAAGATGATACGAGCCCGTATCAATTCAGGGCTGATTCAAAATTGGAAAAATCATGTGGATGCTAGGTCATCCATAAGTTTCCACACCGACTTAAAAAATGAGTTGTTATTTGGTTCCAACTTTTAAAACGGTTGACCAGTTTACAAGTTTCCGTACCATATTAACATACATGAATTTTAACAAATTTTTTGTAAACATTTATGTTAGATTGAAGAATAAAGTCAAAAAGTGGAGCAACACCAATTTATAAGTAAGACAAATTATGAAAGAGAAACTCTGAAAACAAAAGCAAAGAAACCCTTGAGGGATACCCTAACTGTTTCTGATGAGGGGAAAACTATCATATATCTCATCAACCTGAAAAGTTTCAATATTTTATCATTACAATGGATCGTAAACGTTTTAAAGTCAAGTTTAGAAATAATTTTTGATCGAAAGCCTTAAATATCATTGAAAATAATTGTAACTGTTAAAAATCTAAATCTTTGGATCACAACCATTAGAGTCAGAAACATAGTCGGATCAAATCTCAAATAATGAAATCGAAACATGTTAACAATTAGTACAAGAAATTGAAACATGAATCAACACAATGATTTAACGTGGTTCGAAAACGGTTTATCTACATCCACGGGTGGTAAAGGATTTGGATGATTTTTATTCATGATAATATGTTACAAAAGGATAAATTCAATTTACATCAAGTAAAATTTATCAAAGAAATATTGAACTAGGATTATAATTTACACAATATCCATACCTAAACCCTTTGCTATGATCCTATTCATTTTGTCCAATTTTTCCCAAATTGTTTCAGTCCCTCTTTCTGTTTTGGAGTTCGATATTTATAGTAAATATCATGGGTCCCTCAAATCCAAACTTTCTACTTATTAGTTCTTATCCAAACTTTAGAATAAAGCTTATCCCGCATTCTTATTGGTATTTCCCGCAAGACTTGTCATGCGTATTTCTTATTTCCCTTAGCTTCCCGCTCGGTGTCCCGCTCCTCTTCTGCGGACTTGTATTCAAGTTATTATTTTTGGATTTGGATGAATACTGTGGTCTTCTTAAAATTTATGGCATGTCTGACATGTGGCTATTGAAAGTGACTTGTCATGCTTTAGTTTCTTTTGTTCCGCAACCTGTACAGCTGAGACGTGTCCATCATGCATCGATGTTTGTCAGTTCCCTTTATTGTCTCAGGCTTTTCCGCAACTTGTGTGTCAGTCATGCAACGAAGCTATCTGTTTCGTACAGTGTGCCATGCTTTCCCGCAGCTTGCGTGTCGATCATGCAACGATGCTGTCTGTTCCAGATGTCTGTTTCAGTACTATCAAAAAGCTTTGTTTCAGTGTTTCTCGTTCCATCATATTCTGATACTCCTTCCATAGTATTTGAACACGTGGTGTTAGGGATTTTATACCCTCACAATTTGCCCCTTTTTTCTTTTGAATTTTGACATATGGTAAAAATTTGAAAAAGGAAAAATAATTATTACTTTTCCAATTTTCTTGCCACTAATAAATTTACTTCCCACGTTTAGCTTTTCTTTTCCCGATTTTCACGCCACTAATAAATTTTCTTCCCACGTTTACACGTTTAACTTTTCTGATGGTTTCGAGAAAATCACGTCTCTGATAAAGTTTTTCTCTCTCCCACTTTCTTTTTTCGACGGTTTCGTCAGTTTCAATCCTCTCATATTTAATACAAAGCTGGTCACATCTCTCTTCTCACTCTTCATCTTCTTTGTCTTTTTCTTCTTAAAGTTTTTGTTGCTTTTCATTCTTCTGAAACTGAACTTTTCAGTGATTCCTCTATGATTCCTCGTAATTTGATTAATCTAATTTGTGTTGATTAAGGATTTCTTGTATTGGGATTAGGTAATCTTTCCATCTGGTTATCTGAGTTGATTGCCGTTCTTCACTTTGTTGCACGTAATACTCTTAACTTTAATGTGTCTGTTTATCTAATGATCTTCTTAAATGAGTTTTTTAGTGAATGTTGATGATGATGTTATTATTTTGATTTCTGATGGTTCCGTTGTATCCATGAATGTTTTCTCTTCTTGATCAGAAAGTTGTTTATTTGCTTACATTCTGGTTCAATGATCATCTTGTTGTTCTTCTGTTTTACAAATTTTTTTGTTTTGTTCTTGATTTTCATCATGGTGAATTTATCTTTTTCTATTTTCTCATATGTAGATAAAAATTCATCATGTCTGGGAAAACTGATAGTAAAGCTGCTGGTGGTGCTTCTCATCATGATGATCATCCTTTAGAAAGGAAGTCATCTCGCTATGCTGTGAAGAAGAAGAAAGTGGTAGATGAATATGGCAGTTCAGGAGTTGAACCTTCTAACTTAGTAAGGTCCGATGACATATCTGTTGCGGCCAACAGACCAACCTCTAAAAATAAGCGTCTAAATGAAAACTTGGGCTTTAGGTCAATGAATATTGAAGAGTTTAAAGAGAAGCACAAACTTCAACAATTTAAAGTTTCCTTTTGCGATCCTACTGAAGGAGATGAAATCACGCTTGATATGATAAGGAAATTTGAGTACAACAACAACAAACTGTTAATAACTACGGGAGCGTTGGATGCGGGCTTGAAGCTTCCTCTATACAAAAGCGGGGATTCTTTTCAGTACAAGGTTCTCGCAAGCCGAAACAAGTCCAAGCACGGTTTGGTCCAGTCCATTGCCCAATACAACGGGAATTGGTGGCGCGTGCTGGATGAATGTAATAAGCGCAGCAGGGGAGAAATAAATTTCTCATGCTACGTTCCCAACCCTGCGGAACGTGAGCACTATACAGTATATAACTTCCATGCTACGTATGCCGAAAATATAGCCGTGAAGAATTATTAGAAGTGGAGTGTCGGTCCGGGTCGTAGAGGTGGTGAAGGATTTTGTTTGCTATGGGAAATGGATAATTCTAAATTGAATGTCATTCCTGGGACGCAAGAACCTTTACAGGAAAGGATTCGGGATGATCATGATTTCAAGTGGTATCGCACTCCCCTGATAATTGAAGGACCGTGGGTTTACGGGTTCGTTCAATAAAGTGTGGTCCACAACCTGTCATCGCGCCTTCATCCTTACTGCCCTTGGCTTCGCTTGGTGATGTGGTATGTAGATTTCTCTATATTATTCTTTATCTCTCTTTAAACATTGTTTAATTGTTTTCCTTTTTTTTTATTTTTTTTTTATATATAGCCGCAAGCTGAAGGAGGCTCGAAAGTTGATTCGGGTGTTAAGCGCAAAATGTAGCTTTAGTAGAAAAGGTATTGATTTATTCAAAAATGTGTGTGCATAATCCTTATGAATTATATTTAATGAGTTCTTGCAGTACATTGACAGGGTCGGAAAAAAGCTAAAGCTAAGCCCCGCGTTTCCACCGATAGGGAGGAAGGAGAAACCTGTGATTCTCCTCATTGTCAACCAATGTTGAGAACTGAGGATAACTCTGTTGATCCTGAAAGAAATGAAGAGCAGAATGTCCCGCTTCATGTGATAAATTTTGCACCCACGGAGTTAGTTACTACTGAGGTAGAAGCTATGGGTGTTGCGGACAGTTTTCCGAACCAAGCTGTTGTTCCTGAGTTTTCCTTTCTCACTTCCCAGTTTTCTCCTTTATTTGAAGATGATCTTCTCGTACCTTCTACGAGTGAAGATGATTTATCTGATAAGGAGGATCCCCCCGTTCAGAATAAGCCGACAAATGCTGCGGTAGAAGAGGGTGAGCTGGCAAACGCTGCGGTAGAAGAGGGTGAACCGGCAAACGCTGCGGTAAAAGAGGGTGAGCCAACAAACGCTACGGTAGAAGCTGCTCCTACCGAGATGTCGTAAGCATGGCTGTCACTGATGCGGTCAAAATGAATGAAGAAATCCCGCACATGGATAAAGGTAAAGGAATAACGGAAGATACAAGTCTTATGGAAAAGGAGGAGGAGGCCTTCCGCTGGTTTATGTCCAAAGAGTTGATGTCTGTTCCATGCGATTTTCAGCTGGTGGAGTCAGATAACCCTTCGGTTGCTAATCTGCGGGAATACATGCGGTCTGCACCGTATGACATAGTGAAATAAGCCTGGTTAAAAGTCTAAGGCCATCCCATCAATCCCTCATTAGACATAAACCTTCCTTCCTCTCTTGCGGAGACGATTGCCCTTGCGGATGGTGAAGCGTACTCTTTCCCGCAATAAGCTTTATTGCAGGTATTTTTATTATTTTGATGACCTTAAATTTCGTTTTATTTTCATCTTTACTTATAACTTTAATTTTATCGGGGTCAGAACGCCGCATATGTGGCTTATAAATTTTATAAAGGACGATCCATGAAGATGGAGACCCAGTTTAGGACTGTGGAAGGAGAAGCTGCGGACTTGAAACGGGAAAATGATATGCTTCGTCAGCAGTTACTTGATCTTCAGAATCAAGGTTTAATACTTCTCCTATTATGTCAATTTTCTTACTTTATTTGCATGTTTCTGAATTGCTTTATTGGACCAGCGGGGGATTCAAACCTTGTGAATAGGCTGCAACGTAGAGATGTGCGTCTGACAGAACATGTTTTAAAAATTAATAATGAAAATATGGAGATCAAGGAAAGATTCAACAACCTGGTTGATAGGATATGCCAAACCAAATCAAAGTATGATGAATTAGAATCGACGCACCAGATTTTATATGTAGATTATATCCGCAAGAAGAAAGAGTATAATGCTACTTTGCTATGGACTAAGTATTGTGTTCTTGAAGAGCGGGCACAATCAGAGAAATTAGAAGAAGAAAATCAGAAGCTCTGTGTGGAGTGCCAGAATATCCTTGCGGGATTTTCTCGTTCTGGGTCACATCATAACTCTCAGCTTTCTTCTTTTATAGCGCAACTGATCAAAGACAGAGATAATTCCGCTTCCGAGGCTCATGCTAAAGGAAATGCACTTTCAGAAGATCAGGTTAAAATCCACAGCTTATCTGATACCATTTTTCTGCGTGAAAGTAATTTTTCCGTTTACATAAAGATATGGAAAGGTGTACAAATGAATCAAATCAGTTGCGGGATAATGACTCATTGAAACAAGCGGAGTTAGATCGATGTCGTCAAGATCTTCAGCAACTTACAGACAATTATCATAAACTTTCAGAAGAATATGATTTCCTTGATGTTTCTAAAGACGCAATGACTCACGAATTAGAAGAGTTTGAATCCCTCGCAAGAGGTATCTTATTTTATTGCATATTTGAAGTCGAATATTATTTCCGCATTGATTAACCTGTTATCTTTGTTGTAGGTTTTGAAGAAAAATTCAAAGATGCGTCCTCAAGAGCTGCTAGGGCTGAAGGAGAGCTTGATGCTTCCAATGCTAAGTTGGAAGAAATCAAAGGGCAGCTGAAACTTGTTACTGTCAAGGCTGATGAGGCACAATATCAACTTGAGCTTCTCTCCTCTAAGACTAAAGAAACGGAGGACAAAGTTAATAGCTTGACTCGTGACTTGGCTTCGGAGAAAGGGAGGAAAAATTATTGGGAAGAGCAAGTACAAAAGTCTGCGGCCGAGGTGAACATGTATAAGCAAGAGCTTGAAGCCGCAAAATCTAGAATTTCTTGGTTGAAAATTGAAGCTCGTGTTGGAGTTGCTAAAGTGATCAACAACACGCTTGATAAGGTTAAAGCTGATGGATTCACCAAAGTCTATAGCCGCAAGGAGATCCCTCAACACCCTTCTCCTAATGCAGAACCTCCCGCTCCTTAGTTTTTCCTTTGTTTTCCCGTTCCTTAGTTTTTCCCTTCTTTTGAACTGTATTTGCATGTTTCCTCTTTGTCTCGTATTATTGTTCCTGCAAAATAATTTATATATATATATTCATTGTAAGTGCACTGATTGAATATGTGCATTGATTAACCGCTAGGAAGTTTTGTACCTCGAGTTACTTTGAGGGTACAGTCACATGTCTAATGTCACGGACCGGAAAATTCCGCCTCCTGGCGCGTTGCGTGGGGAAGGCCAGAACTCCCCGATGCGCGATTAAAAGAGATTAACTGGATCTTAGAGCTTAATTTCTCACTGCGTATGCAGGTAATGTCCGTCCTTTGAGTCAAGCAGCAAAGCTAATTTGGAGACCAATTGTTCATCCTGCACTTGCTGCTCAAGCCTGGAAGGTAATAAATATTGATTGTTGTGCTACTCTCGATAAGGTAACTAGCAGGTTTAAAGTCCTGCTATGTTCTATATGCGCTTTCTGCAAGGCTAAAGAGGAATCGATGCATCATATAACCTGGAACTGTGTTTTCGCTAGGAGGGGCTGGAAGTGGCTAGCTGAAAATTTTGAATTGGCCCCAGATTATGATCTTATCACTTCTTATGCTGAGTCAAAATGGAAGAGAAGAATGGTCAGCGACCTCTGGATTGTGGCTAACTTGGCCATGAGAGTGGAATTATGGAATCTCCGCAATAAGATGGTGTTTGAGGGGGCTAAGCTCAACTGGACTGAATTCAAAATGCGAGTTTATCAACATATTAATGAGA
This sequence comes from Papaver californicum, assembly GCA_023531435.1. Classification (NCBI taxonomy): domain Eukaryota; kingdom Viridiplantae; phylum Streptophyta; class Magnoliopsida; order Ranunculales; family Papaveraceae; genus Papaver; species Papaver californicum. The sequence goes on along the minus strand of JAJJMC010010016.1, from coordinate 4,819,368 downwards.
ACTCAATGCGCATGAAGGGTCACATGCATATTACTTGTTATGATTTGCGCATCATCAAGTACTTCAAAGTGACCTTTCGTTGCGTTAAGTTCGCGCTCCCAATAGGTTGTGCTTGGAGACCTCCGGAGTGGGGGTTGATTCTTTTATGTTGTGATGGGGATTATTTTGGTAATCCTGGCCGAGCCGGGGCGGGAGTAGTGGCTAGAGCTTATAACGGAAGCGTTGTTGGAGCTATCTCAGTTGGGCTAGGAAATGCCTCCAACTATATAGCTGAATTACATGCGATTCTTTATGGATTAGAGTGGGCCCAACAATGGAATTACACTAGTGTTCTAATCAGGTCGGACTCAAGTAGTGCAATCATGGCTTTCACAGGGGACTCGATTCCTTGGTTCATGAGGAATAGATGGTTAGCCGCCAAGTCAAAGTACTTTTCGGTGCGCTTCGAACATGCTTATCGAGAGAATAATTTTGCAGCAGATAATATGGCTAAGCGAGGTTGTCTTTTAAATTGTGGGGAAAGAGAAAGCTATTTGGGTAGGCCAGGTTTTCTCAATTTAATTGAGGTGCCGGACAAAATGTACCTTCGTTTCAAATAGTTGTTTTGCTTTCTCCTTTTAGGAGCATGGTAGCTCCCAAGTTTTGTAACCTCCATTTTTTGTAGATCTTTTTTCTTTAATACAATGGGACTTAACAAAAAAAATCGCATTTCTACAAATAAATATAAGAATAGGAAGTGACATCCATCGACTGCACAAGGCCGAAAATGAAGTTTTCTTTCCAAAGCCAAGCGAAACATTCTCGGGTAAGCTACAAAAAGGAATGCTTTCATATATTTTTTTTGGCGTTCTTGATCAATTTTTTGATCAAGTATGCCGGAACAAACCAATTCCGACCCTGGTAAAGTGTTATTAAACCCTAATACATCTACAAATTCAAATAAACAATCTTTTTTAGATGCTGTGAAGAGACGAACTCATGGCAAAAATAAATATTGAAAACCTATGCATGGAAAGGAAATCTGCTGGTCGTTTTATTATTGATATTCATGATGATATTTTTGGTAGGGCTAAAGTGAAGATGAAGTTTTCGCTGATAGGTAGGTTGGATTTTATGGATTTAAATTTTTTAGAAGTTAAAGCTAGCTTGCTTAGTCAATGGAGATTAACAGGTTCGCATCAGTTTATCCCAATGACTAAAGGTTTTTTCACCATAGTTTTATCTAACGAAGATGATAAAAGAAGAGTTTAGAGAGATGGTCCTTGGTTTGTAAGGGATCAAGCATTACGCATTCGGGATTTTGATCCTAACTTTAATCCAATTAATCAAAAAACATCTAGAACTTTAGTTTGGGTTCAATTGCATGGTTTGCTTATTGTTTATTGGACTGAAGAGATTTTGATGTCAATCTGTACTGCTTTGGGTACGCCTGTTGTTGTGGATTCAAGAACCCTTAATCAGGAATATGGGTATTTTGCCAGCGTTCTTGTGGACGTGGAATTTGCTGAGGATATTCCAAAGGATGTCCAGGTCAATGCTGGTAGATATGGCTTCTTGCAAACAATTTTGATTCCTAAGAAGCCAAAATATTGCAAGAATTGTAAGATGGTAGGGAATGTTTTCGCTGAATGTAAAGAGGTAAAAGAAGTTAGGAAGGAGAAGATGGTTAGTGGTACTGAGAGTAAAACTGAAGCTAAACCTATAATTCAGCGTGGTACTGTGACACAAACTACTAGTAAGGTTACTGAGAATGGAACTGTCTTGAATCCAGGTTCAGTGGGAGGTGATAAGCGTAATAAATTTGGCGAAGTTCAGCATCTTGGTGCTGAGGAAGTGATCAAGAAGAAATTTGTTGATAATATTAAGAAGGCGGAGGCGGCAAAGTTGCTAGCTGCTGCTCAATGGGCTGGTGATATGCAAGAGCAGTTAGATTATGAAAAGTTTCTTGATGCTAAGAAAAAGAAAGCGGAGAAGGCTAATATCCATGAGTCTTCAAATCCGGCAACTCAACTGAAGCATGATGCTGAGATGGCTGGGACTATGCAAGCTGAGTTGGATGCTAGAATTATTAATGGTAAGACTATTGATAGTGCTGTTAATTTTGAATTAAAAGAACACTGGAAAGAGACTCCTTTTGTTACACAAAGGAAGAAGCGAAATACCAAGCCTAGAAGGGTCGGTAAGACACCAACAGATTCTGGTGGAAATAGGTATTCAGTTTTGGCGAAAAATACTGATGTTGATGTTGATGCTGATAACACATCTGAAGAGGTTGACTCTGAAATTGATGCGGATAATCAAGCTTTAACTAAGACTAATACTGGAAAGTTAGTTTGGGCAGATGTAGCTGAGATGGAGGATAAAAGGAGATTGTTAGAGCAAGAAGCCCAGAAAGCTATGGCTTTGGCAGCTATGCTGAAATTGATCAGTTAACTGGTACAAATTCAGTTCCTAAGAAGGTAAAGAAGGTGAAGGAAAAGAAAGGTTCATACATAACTGATGGTGAAAAGGTGGTTAATCCAGATTCTGTAGAGGCGTTACGAAATGATAATCAGAAAATTAATGTGAAGTTAGTAAAAAGGGTAAGGAGGGATCAACACCTCCAACTGAAGTTAATTAATGTGAGTCTTATTCTGGAATATCCTTGGTATAGCAAGATTGGAATCTAGATCAAGGTTAAGGGAGTTAGTTAGAATTAATAAACCGGATATTATTTGTATTGCAGAGCCTCTTCTGCACTGTAGTAGGAAAGTTATTCAAAGCTTAAGACTGCAAGATATGAGCATTGAGTTTATAGAGAATTATGTGGGTTATATGAAGAGTAATTTATGGATTTTATGGGCTAGTAATATTGGCAGGCCTAATGTTATTAGCAGTCGGAAACAAGCTATAATAATAGATGTGGAGGTTTTTTTTTTATCTCTTTTGTCCATGCAAGTGGGTTACAAGTAGTTAGAAGGAGTTTATGGCCTGCTATAAGTCTCGGAAATATCACAATTCCTTGGTTAGTTATGAGGGATTTCAACTGTGTCTTAAGGACTGAGGAAAAGAAGGGTGGAGGAGCCCCAAGACATGCTGTAATTTTAGAATTTGGCACTTGGGTTAGTAATAATGCTCTAGTTGAGGCTGAAGCCTTTGGAAGGAAGATGACTTGGTCTAATCGAAGGTCGGGTGCGGGCAGAATTGTTGAGAAGGTAGATAGGGCTTTCACTAATGATGCTTGGCTCATGCGTTTTCGTAATTGGAGGTATGTGGTTATGAACAGAGACATTTCTGACCATGCTCCTCTGTTTGGTTTTCCTTTTGAAACCCATAGACCTACTCGAGCTCCCTTTAGAATTCAGAAAATATGGTTCAATCATGCTGGCTTTATGGAGGTAGTTAAGCTCAGTTGGATGTCTCCCATTCATGAAACTGATGCCTTTATATTCAATAATAAACTTAATAGATTAAAGCAAGTTCTAAAGGAGTGGAACGTGAATCTCTTTAGCAATGTTCACGTTAGAATCAAGAAGGCTGATTTGAAGTTGGAGATAGCACAAGATGCTTCTGATGAGAACCCTCTAGACTCTAGGAAATTTGATGAGTTAACAAAGGCCCTGATTGAAGTGGAGAAGGCTAGACTTGATATGACTATCATGTTAAAACAAAAGGCAAGGACTACTTGGATGATGGATGGAGACATCAACACCCACAACAATATTAGAATACGAAGAAACAACTGTTTTATCTCTAACCTTGTTTCTGATGCAGGTACAAGGATGGTGGATCCAATTCAAATTCGTGACCATATCTTACAATACTACATGGATAAGTTTAATGGTGAAAGAACTGTGATTGAGCCTTCAATCTTCAACTATGCGCATGAGTCAATTTCTGAAGCAGAAAGTATTGCAATGGATGAAGTTCCATACATGGGGGAAATAAAGAGGGCAGTCTTTGATTTAGGGGCTGAAAGTGCTCCAGGGCCTGATGGTTTTTCTGGGATTTTCTATCAAAAGTGCTGGGACATTATTGAAAAGGACCTAGTCCTTTCAATACAGACTTGCTGGAAGCATCAGTACATTCCAAATGTATTAACTCTAGCTTGATCATCTTACTTCCAAAGGAGAAGGGCGCTGATAAGCTTAGAAACTTCAGGCCAATTGGCTTAAGTAACTTCTTCTTTAAAATTATTACCAAGATTCTAGATAGTAGGCTTGGTAGTGTTCTTGAAAGACTTATTTATGAGGAGAAGGTGGCTTTTATGAAGGGAAGAAGTATCCATGAAAACATTAGTCTAACATCTGAGATGATCAATGAGATCGAAGTGGATAGGAAGTTTGGTAATGTGGGATTAAAGCTGGATAATTCCCAGGCTTTCGACACTGTCAGCTGGCAGTTTGTCAATTATGTTTTCAGTATCTATGGCTTTTCAGATTGGTGGTGTTCTTCGATAAGTACCATTCTTAATTCGGCTCGTATTTCAGTTCTCGTCAATGGAAATCCGGAAGGCTTTTTCAAGATAAACCGAGGTTTGAGGCAAGGTGATCCTTTATCCCCATTGATTTTTGTATTTATTGAGGATGTCTTGAGTAGAAATATTACTCATTTGTTTGAGAAAAGGAAGATGTCATATATGGTTACAAGAAAAGGGGTCTCTCCAACGCATATGTTCTTTGCTGATGACATCCTTATCTTTTGTAAGGCCAATATGAAGAGTCTGCGTAATTTAAGGGACCTTCTAGCCTAGTATCAAGCTGTTTCGGGGCAAGATGTTAGCACAGTCAAGAGAAAGTTTTAATTTGGGGGAGGAAAACAAGCCAGGAAGAGACGAATCGCAATTTTTTTGAATTTTTAACCCTTTACCTTTCCTGATAGATATCTGGGGGTCCAACTTATGCCTGGATCAGTCAGGTATGCTCATGTTCGACCAGTAGTGGAGAAAATCATAGAAAAATTAGCTGGTTGGGTTGGTACTTTACTTTCTTTTCAGGCAAGGTTGGTTCTCGTAAGATCAATCATCTCTAGTTACGATATTCATTCCATAACAGTTTATAAATGGCCTCTTAGGATCATTGCAGACTGTGAAAGAGCTATAAGGAACTTTATTTGGACAGGAGACTCAAAAGTTAGAAGAAAAATGGTGGTAGCTTATGATAATCTTTGTTTCCCGTTGATTGAAGGGGGTTTAGTTATCACAAGGATGGAAGTGATGAACAAAGCAATATTAATGAAACTTTGGTGGAATATTAAGAATTTTAATAAGAAGTGGGCTAAGTATTTTAGACCTAAATTCTTTAAGGTCAATGGGGAATTGATAGATTATGGCATTAAGTCCTCCATTATGTCAGGAATTAGATGGATTTATAATAAAGTGGAAAGGAATACTAGATGCATGATTGACAATGGGCAGGAAACTTCCATTTTCTTCGATAACTGGTGTGGTCAGAATAGTTTTGCCATCTCGTGGGGTATACCACAGGCTACGAGGAATGACTTTACCTCTAAGGTAGCTCTCCTGATAAGAGATGGTTCTTGGAATATCCCTTTAAGTGTTAAAGAAAGAATGCTTGAAGCTGGAATAGATATACATTCTCTGCCTGAGCCAAACATGGAACCTGACAGAAGGGTCTGGGTCCCAGAGAAGAAGGGTAACTTCACTGTCCGATCTGCTAGACACCTGCTCAGAAATGTCCGTCATTTGAGTCAAGCAGCAAAGCTAATTTGGAGACCAATTGTTCATCCTGCACTTGCTGCTCAAGCCTGGAAGGTAATAAATATTGATTGTTGTGCTACTCTTGATAAGGTAACTAGCAGGTTTAAAGTCCCGCTATGTTCTATATGCGCTTTCTGCAAGGCTGAAGAGGAATCGATGGATCATATTACATGGAGTTGTGTTTTCGCTAGGAGGGGCTGGAAGTAGCTAGCTGAAAATTTTGAATTGGCCCCAAATTATGATCTTATCACTTCTTATGTTGAGTCAAAATGGAAGAGAAGAATGGTCAGAGACCTCTGGATTGTGGCTAACTTGGCCATGAGAGTGGAATTATGGAATCTCCGCGATAAGATGGTGTTTGAGGGGGATAATCTCAACTGGACTCAATTCAAAATGCGAGTCTATCAGGCATTAATAAGAACTTAATGTGCATGAAGGGTCACATGCACAATACTTGTTATGATTTGCGCATTATCAAGTACTTCAAAGGACCTTTCGTTCTGTTAAGTTTGCATTCCCAATAGGTTGTGCTTGGAGACCTCCGGAGTTGGGGGTGATTCTTTTATGCTGTGATGGGGCTTCTTTTGGTAATCATGGTCCATCCGGGGCGGGAGTAGTGGCTAGAGCTTATAACGGAAGCGTTATTGGAGCTATCTCAGTTGGGCTAGGATATGCCTCCAACTATATAACTGAATTACATGCGATTCTTTATTGATTAGAGTGGGCCCAAAAATGGAATTACACTAGTGTTCTAATCAGGTCAGACTCAAGTAGTGCAATCATGACTTTCACGTGGGAGTCGGTTCCTTGGTTCATGAGGAATGGATGGTTAGCCGCCAAGTCAAAGTACTCTTCGGTGCGCTTCGAACATGCTTATCGAGAGATTAATTTTGCAGCAGACGATATGGCTAAGTGAGGTTATCTTTTGAATTGTGGGGAAAAAGAAAGCTATTTGGCTAGGCCAGGTTTTCTCAATTTAATTGAGGTGCCGGACAAAATGTACTTTCGTTTCAATTAGTTGTTTTGCTTTCTTTTCTTTGAGGAGCATGGTAGCTCCCAAGTTTTGTAACCTCCATTTTTTGTTGCTCTTTTTTCTTTAATACAAAGGGACTTAACCAAAAATCGCATTTCTACAAGTAAATATAATAATATGAAGTGACATCCATCGATTGCACAAGGCCGAATATGAAACTTTCTTGCCAAAGCCAAGCGAAGCATTCTCAGGTAAGCTACAAGTGAACACGCTAATGCATCACGGGGATGCATTGTTGGCTCGGTGATGTATTCTCAGTAATACATCACGTCATAATAGTGCATTAACACTATGATGCTCTCTCTTACGCATCATTGGCTTAGTGATGCATTGAATCATGCATCACGGCATAATAGTGCATTAGCACTATGATGCTCTCACTTACGCAACTTTGGATCAGTGATGCATTGAATCATGCATCACGGCATAATAATGCATTAGCACTATGATGCTCTCACTTACGCGACTTCGGCTCAGTGATGCATTGAATCATGCATCACGGCATAATAGTGCATTAGCACTATAATGCTCTCACTTACGCGACTTCGGCTCAGTGATGCAATGAATCATGCATCACGACATAATAGTGCATTAGCACTATAATGCTCTCACTTACGCAGCTTTGACTTAGTGATGCATTTTCAATCATGCATCACGGCATAATAGTGCATTAGCACTATGATGCTCTCACTTATGCAGCTTTGGCTTAGTGATGCATTTTCAATCATGCATCATGGTATAATAGTGCAGTAGCACTATGATGCCTCCTCAAATACGCATCATGGTATAATAGTGCAGTAACACTATATTTCGGGGTCAAGGCATCAACACCATGATACAATCCTAAGCGAGCTTTATAAGCTTAGGGTGAAGCTTCAACCCAGGCCATGACGCGCCCTTGAGTAAGCTTCATGCAAAAATAACCGGTGTTACATTCTTACCACCTTCAAAGAATTTCTTCCTCGAAATTTAACTCAAAAACTATTGTGGACAAGCTTCATTGATTAAGGTTTTTTATGCATATGTACCATTCCATAATGCACAGAAATCTAGCAAGGGTCCCATGTTTGTTAATGAGCATAAATTAGAACCTTCTGAATATGCGTCCCATACCGCATATCCCAGAATACTAATAGGGCCCATAATTGCCATAAACGTCAATTGAGACCTTCCGAACATACGCCCCATTCCACATGCTCGAGGATCAGCAAAGGTTTTATAATTCTACTGAGAAATATCAAGTTGGATCCCTAAACATGCGTCTCATACCACATGCTTACGAATGCAAAATAATTTACTCAACACGAGATCTTAAGTGTCGTCCCATTCCATACACTTAAGAATCCCCAAAGTTCACAGAAGATGAAAAAAGTCATCACAAATTGATAAGCAGTTCCTAGCATAGTACTGTGAGGACCAACTCTAATGCCAGTGCAGTCGGATGCAAGCCATCGTCCTGGACGATCTTCCACTCTTAAGTGGGTGGTAGCCATCCTGACAACGCACACCGCTCCAGCGACGGGTGGGGATGACCAATCCCGTGCCAAGGGTAGTCGGATACCAGCCACCGTTCCAAACGGGTTTTCTGGCAAAGTCACAGAACTAGGTGAAGCTCCTCCAAATCTTAGCGGAGTAACTAGCAAGTTACAATTTCTTTTTGTATAGGCACTTGGCCTGATTTATCCACCCTATTTTCGCACAACAGTTGGCCTACTCTTCCAACTTTTTCTATTTCCTTTGAAGGAAAATTTTGTAGTCATATTATAAATGCTCACCGACGAGTCCAAAACTCACAGTCCCTAGTGTTTTCTCGGAACTTGCTCTGGTACCATCTGTCACGGACCGGAAAATTCCGCCTCCTGGCGCGTTATGCTGGGCAGGACAGAACTCCCCGGTGCGCGATTAAAAGAGATTAACCGGATCTTAAAGCTTAACTTCTCACTGCGTATGCAGGTATATTTGCCTTCCCAAGCATTCCTTGTAAGCATTATACTCGAAACGTAGTTCCCACATCATTCAAGTTACGTTTATACCGTTCCACCTCACCCTTGTTCTGCTAAGGGTGCAAGGCCATTAAAGCCTATGGTGAATGCCTTTGGCAAGCATCACATAAACATGATCATTTTCTAGGCCTCACTCATGCCTTGGACTAGCACCTAGGCCATTTCAAGCCTAATTTTCCGCCTTATCAATTTAGCTTCGACTAAGCACTGGGTACATGCACTGATCTTGCTCTTGCTAAGAGTGCAGCAACCAGGCATATTCCGTTCATACCGAATAGCTTGATAGGAAGTGTGAACATCCATCAAATGGAATGTAACTACCTCATCAAGTGCGGCAACAATCATCTCTTGCTTAGCATTGCCGAGCTAGATGATATGAGTTACCATAATGTCGCAATCACCTTTAAATTAGATGATATGAGCGACAAGGTGCTGCACCTCAATGAATTGCATTGCGGCTGCCTACGTACCCAACCCGTACCTTGAAGGGATCAAACATGACCGTAGTTCATCAAAGGGTCAATTCGAAAGGAACAAGCAACTCAAAACTTTTAAGGCAAAGCCACCATTATTTCCAACTTCATTGCAAGGCCAAAGGCCAAGAAAATCCTAGACCGTATAGGACGAAGGACTTTCGCAAGGTATGCACTAGCTTTTGCATAACTATCGCTAGTGATTATGCAAATATGCATTCTCAAGTACGTAGCACGATTGAATGATGCTTTCGCATAATTCAAGCTTTATAGGCTAAGCTATAAGCATATTGATGCTTATACATGAAGTATGCTCCAACATATAGGCCACATCGCGTATATTTATATGTGCATTACCGTTCATGCATATTTAAGCTTCATCAGTTAAGCTACAAGCATATTGATGCTTTAGCATCAAGTATGCTCCAACGTATAGGCCATATCGCATGCATTACCTCTCATGCACATCTAAGCTTCATCGGTTAAGCTACAAGCATATTGATGCTTATGCATCAAGTATGCTCCAACATATTGGCCACTTCGTATATCTAAATGTGCATTACTGTTCATGCACATTCAAGCTTCATCGGTTAAGCTACAAGCATATTGATGCTTTAACATCAAGTATGCTCCAACGTATAGGTTACTTCGCATATCTATATGTGCATTACCGGTCATGCACATTCAAGCTTCGTCGTTAAGCTACAAGCATATTGATGCTTTAGCATCAAGTATGCTCCAACGTATAGGCTACGTCGCATTTATATGTCCATTACCGCTCATGCACATTCAAGCAAACAAATGTGTTTGCTTTCTACAAATAAATATAAGAATAGGAAGTGACATCCATCGACTAAATAAGGCCGAAAATGAATTTTTCTTACCAAAGCCAAGAGAAGCATTCTCGGGTAAGCTACAAAAAGGAATGCTTTCATTTTTTCATCCAACGTCCCCTCCATATATATGACTTACTCGCATTTCTACAAGTACATATAAGAATAGGAAATGACATCCACCGACTGCACAAGGCCGAAATGAAACTTTCTTGCCAAACCCAAGCGAAGCATTCTCAGGTAAGCTATAAGTGAACACGCTAATGCATCACGGGGAGGCATTCTTGGCTCGATGATGCATTCTCAATAATACATCACTGCATAATAGTGCATTAGCACTATGATGCTCTCTCTTACGCAACACTGGCTTAGTGATGCATTGAATCATGCATCACGGCATTATAGTGCATTAGCACTATGGTGCTCTCACTTACACAACTTTGGCTCAGTGATGCATTAAATCATGCATCACTGCATAATAGTGCATTAGGACTATGATGCTCTCACTTACGCAACTTTGGCTCAGTGATGCATTGAATCATGCATCACGGCATAATAGTGCATTAGTACTATGATGCTCTCACTTACGCGACTTCGGCTCAATGATGCATTGAATCATGCATCACGGAATTATAGTGCATTAGCACTATGATGCTCTCACTTACACAACTTTGGCTCAGTTATGCATTAAATCATGCATCACGGCATAATAGTGCATTAGCACTATAATGCTCTCACTTACGCGACTTCGGCTCAGTGATGCATTGAATCATGCTTCACGGCATAATAGTGCATTAGCACTATAATGCTTTCACTTACGCAGCTTTGGATTAGTGATGCATGCATCACGGCATAATAGTGCATTAGCACTATGATGCTCTTACTTACGCAGCTTTGGCTTAGTGATGCATTCTCAATCATGCATCACGGCATAATAGTGCAGTAGCACTATGATGCCTCCTCAAATACGCATCACGCATAATAAGGCCTTAACACTATATTTCGGGGTCAAGGCATCAACACCATGATGCAATCCTAAGCGAGTTATATACGCTTAGGGTGAAGCTTCAACCCAGGCCATGACGCGTCCTTGAGTAAGCTTCATGCAAAAATTACGGGTGTTACATCAAATTTCTCTCTGGCCAGAAGGAAATTAGGATGCGGTCCCTAGAGTACCTCCTGAGATGGAAAATACCTGATACAATAATTAATGTCATGTTAGGCATCTCTGTGGCGAAAGATCCAATAGTCATACACTCATAGATATTTATATGGACTTTCTAGAGAGATTGCATTTGTTCTGCTTTACCTAGTATGAAGCCAAATTATTGTATGATTGCATTGTTGGTTATGGATAATATGGTTTGAGATACTGTGCGTTCCAAGGATGTCGTAAGATTTCTCCATTCATACTCCGCAAGTGGTATGAGCCCTGTCCCGCAATATCTTGTATGGCATATGGTCCTCCCCATGTGGGCGCAAATTTTGTTGCTTTTTTGTCTCATTGATATTCTGGTATTTATCGCAGAATATACTACCCTTCAATAAAATTCCGCAACTTGGCTTTCTTATTATATTCTCTTGCCAGTCTTCTTTGATAATTCTCCATTCTTTGGAGCGTAACCTCCCTTCTTTCTTCTAATTCATCCAACTTATCAAGCATTAGATCTGTGTTTAAATTATTTTCCCATGGTTCTGTCCTTGTTGTGGGTAAAATAATTTCCGTCGGAATAACTGCTTCCGCTCCATAAGTAAGAAAAAATGGTGATTCTCCAGTGGCTTCTCTTCTCGTTGTGCGATATGCCCATAAAGTATTATGAAGTTGTTCGCACCATCGTTTAAGATGTCCATCTAGAGTCTTTTTCAGATTCATGGCAATAGTTTTATTTGTAGCTTCAGCTTGTCCATTACTTTGGGGGTAAAGTGGAGTGAACTTGTTCTTTTGGATATTTAATGCTTCGAAAAGCATATCAATATTTTTTCCTTGCAGTTGTTGCCCATTGTTCGAGACTATAGCTACCGGGATTCCGAATCTGCAAATTATATCTTCGAATAAAAACTTGAAAACATCCGTATCCCTAATGCGAGCAAGAGCTTTGGATTCAACCCATTTAGTGAAATAATCAGTTGCAACGATCAAGTATTTTCTTTTTTGTGTGCCTTCCTCTAAGGGCCCAACAATATCTACTCCCAGTTTTGCAAACGACCATGGGCTGAGTACAAAATTGAGTTTTGTTGCGGGAGCTTTAATTCTTTTTGCAAAGCGTTGACATTCTTCGCACCTTCTTGCCAGGTTGTCCGCATCTTTGTGTATAAATGGCCAATAATACCCTTGCGTCTTTGCTTTCAGTGCGAGTGATCGTCTTCCACTATGATTTCCCACATCTCCATAATGAATATCTGTGAGAATACGATTTCCTTCTTTTTGTGACAAACACCGAAGCAACAGTCCCAAAAAAGACATGCGGTACATAATTTTATCCCGCAGTTGATAATTTACGGATTTTGATTGCACTTTTCTCGCTTTTTTAGTGTCTGCGGGCAATATCCCACTTTGTAAGTACTGATGTATCGGGAGCCTCTAATCTTCCTTGGATGATTCATTTTCTGGTTTCTGCGGAAATTTTGCATCATCTTTAACGGATGCATCTTCAATATCTTCACCTACTTCTTCTTCTATGTTTTCAACTGCCCATGACTTAATTGATGGCTCATAGATTCGCCCAATTTTGACTACTGATGTATTTTGATATTTTATCATTGAATAAATGAATGCTAATGCATCAGCATGGCAATTTTTCTCTCTGGATAAATGTCGAAAAATTATGTTTGGAATTTGAGATGCCAATTTTTGAACAAGATTCTTGTATTCTATCAAGTCTTCATCAACCACTTGATATTTCAACTCAACCTGCCGTATTATCAATTGCGAATCACTTGTGAGCCTTACATCACTTATTCCCAATTCAATGATGAGCCGAAAGGCATGAACCACAACCTCATATTCCACTATATTATTTGTGTGTTCACCGAATTCAAGACGAAATGCATGCACCATCCGTTCTCCTGTTGGGGTTGTAATCACAATTCCAATTCCCGCTCCTTCTTTATTTCGTGCCCTATCAACAAATACTTCCCATCCTTGGGAGTTTACAGAACTCAGAATATCTTGGGAATCATCATCTTCTATCCCGGGCAAACCTTGGATTTCAAAATCGTCATCAGTGGTAAATCCGCAAGGAAATCTGCCAAGACTTGTGATTTTTGTGCAATTTGTATTTCAAATATGATATGAAATTATTCCAATTGTGCATTCCATTTTGCTATTTTCCCTACTTTTCCCACATTCTTTAGTACAGATTCTAACGGGGCTTTACTTGGTACCCGCACATAGTGTGTTAGAAAATATGTGCGCAACTTTTGTATGGCAAAAAATGTGCTAATATCAATTGTTCAATTTTGGTGTAATTCCTTTCTGCAAGATTGAGAGTTTTACTGATATAGTACACTGGTTTCTCTACTTTCTCATTTGTTCGTACCAATACCACACTTACAGCATCTTCTGTTGCAGCTATGTACAAGGCCAGTACCTCTCCAGGCTTCGGTTTTTGTAATGCAGGTAGTGTGGCGAGATAAGCTTTGATGTTTTGAAAGGATTGCTCACAATTTTCATTCCATACAAATTTGCTTTTCTTCTTCAGTGTGTCAACATATGGTTTACATTTTTCTGATGATCTGGCAATGAATCTGCTAAGTGCGGCTAAACATCCATTTAATTTTTGTACTTCCTTTCCATTCCTTGGAGATGGCGTATTAACAATCGCTTGTATTTTTGCTGGATCAACTTCAATCCCCTTTTTTGTGACCAAGTAACCCAAGAACTTACCATTTGTAACTCCAAAAATGCATTTGTCCGGATTAACTTTCATTTCATATTTGCGTAGAGCTTCAAATATTTCTCTCAAATCTTGTAAATGATCCTTTGAAAGTTTACTTTTTATTAGCATATCATCTACATAGACTTCCAAGGTGCGGTCTATCCATGGTTTAAAGATTGCATCTACCAGTCGCTGATAGGTTGCGCCTGTATTCCTTAGTCCAAATGGCATTCGGGTATAGCACTACAAACCATGCGGGGTAAAAAATGCAGTATGTTCTTGATCCTCTTCAGCTAAAGCAATTTAATTATACCCTGAATGTCCATACATGAAAGATAAAGCCTCGTGTCCTTCAATTGCATCCACTAATTGATCAATGCTACGAAGCGGATAACTATCTTTAGGACATGCTTGTTCAAATTGGTGAAATCTATACAAATCCTTACTCCTCCATTCTTCTTTGGTACAATTACCATGTTGGATATCCAGGTTGGGTAGCACACCTCTCGAATAAATCCTGCATCCATGAGCTTCTTTAGTTCCTTTTCAACTGATAAATGATATTTGGGTGCCACTTCGCGTATACGCTGCCGAAATGGTGTAGTACCTGGATGTATATGTAATTCATGACGAACGATACTTGGATAAATTCCTGGCATATCCTCCATTTACAAGCGTAAATATCCATATAATCTCTAAGTAGAGTAACCAAATCATGTTCCCTTTCTGTTTCCATTAGTGTTCCAATCTTAATTATTCTCGGGAATTCTTCTGTTCCTATATTGATATTTTTGGTTTCTTCAACTGCTGAAAAAGTAGATTTGGGAACTCCTAAAAATGTTGGAGCTCCCTTTAATTGCTATTCTGGAATACTGCCCCTGTCAGTTTTTGGTATGATTCCCGTCGATGGAATGTTTTCATTTGTTTCATTCACCAATCCTCTACCTGCAGTCTCAATCAAATATTGATTTATTGCATCTTCTTTTGCTTTAATTTTCGTTTTTTCTTTTTATCTTGTTGTTGTTGAATTCATTCCTCATTCATGTGTGTTTTTATAGGATGCAAGATCTTGCAACATTTTGATCCCCCTTTATTTCCATTTCTCCTTGTGGTGTTGGGAATCGCAAGTATTGATGATAAGTTGCGGTTACTCCTTTTAATTGGTGAACCCAATGTATGCCAATGATTGTATTGTATGGGGACGATACCTCTACTACACTGAATTTGGTTAAAATGCTTATTGGCCCCGCTATAACATCAAGTAAAATATCTCTTTTTGGCTTTGATGCTATCCCATTAAACCCATAAATAGTGTAACAAGAGGGTGTGAGTTGATCGTCCTTTAGTCCCATTTTTTGGAATGTGTCATAAAATAACACATTAAGTGAACTTCCCCCATCAATGAGGATCTTCTTTACATTCCATCCTGACACTGGTAAAGTGAGTACCAGCGGATCATTGTGTGTTTCGATTTCTTGATCAACTTCGTCCGCTTTCATGGCCATCAATGGGGAAGCCATCCATTCCTCCCATGTTTATGTGATTCTTCCCGCTACTTTAAAAACTTCATGTATGTCAACTCTTTTTCTCAGCTTCTTATCAATGGCTGCGTTCATAGATGATTGACTTGACTCGGTATAGGAAATCGTATTCATGGTTCGGTTATTCTGTGGAATATTTACAGTTTTTCATATGTTGAGCCTTGGTGGTGGATTAGGTAAATTAAGAAATTCTTTCAGCTCTCCCGCATCAATTAATTTTTGAACTTGCAATTTTAAATTCTTGCATCTGCTTGTGGGATGTCCATGAAAGCAATGATATTCACAATAATCCTTTGAATTCTATGCGTGTGGTGGTTGCCTTCATTTCGCCCATGGCCATCCAAAATCTTGCATGTTCTTAATTGCATTTAGAATTTGGGAATATTGGGTGTTGAGTTTAGTAAAAACTCGATCCTCAAATTGGCAGCTGATCCTTCTTTCCTCATCCGCTCTGCCTCGCTTAAATTCAATATAGGATTTTCACCCGCAACCCGCTTTCCAGAACTTGTTGATGGTTCCACAAAATTCGCCCTGTTGGAAACTCTCTGATGTTAAGAAATTATTCTTGGATGTTGTTTTTAGATGTCTTTTAACCTTGCATATTTTTTAATAATTACCCTTAGATCCCCTTCAGTTTTTGGATCTTCTCCATGAATATCTACAAAGCGCGGGCTCATTCGGTTTGGTATTCCCCATTTATACCAATTAATAGAAATTACCGGACTAATATTTCCTATTGCTTGATAGATTGTCTGCCATCGATCTGTATAGTCTTGGATAGTCTCATCTGTCAAGACGCAAGGGCAAATAACTTGTCCATTCGAGCATTTGCTGGTTTATTATACATGTACGTCTCCAAGAATTTTTGGGTCAACTTTGCATACGAGTGTATTGACCCTTCTGGTAGATTATCGTACCATGTTAATGCTGATCCTTTTAAACTTGAGGGAAAATATCGGCACATAATAATATCATCTCGCTCCCAACGGGTCATATTGCGGTTATAATATTTTAAGTGAGCCGCTGGATCCTTTTTCCCATCATAACACTCAAACATGGGGAGATTGCATTTGTGCGGGATAGACACATGCGCAAGGTGGGGTTCCAATGGTGTTCTAATGGCTTCTTTTAGTACTTCCTCAAGCTGTCCTTCCTCTTGTTTATTTTTCAAAGTTTTGATTTCTTCTCTCATTTGTTCCAAGTCCTCAAAATATTTGTGCCATCTGTTGTTTTGTGGCTCTGAATCATCAAAATCTAGTCTATCATGCTCATACCGCTGATTATTGTTGTTTTGTTTTGAATGAAAATATGTATCATGTGCGGGTTCCACTATCATCACTCTTTGATCTTTATTGATCCTTGCTTTAATTTTTGCAGATCTGTTTGAGCTTACTTCTTGCCCCTGTATCCTGGTAACAGATGCTTCCGCATCTTGTTGGGCTTTTTGTCTGAGCATTTGATTTTCTTGGGTTAAGAGAGCAATTGTTTCTGCTAATTTTTTTGTGCCTTACGCATTTCATTTAATTCTTCAAATAGTTGATTAATGGGGTCAACCCTGTTTTGTGATACTTCTTCATGTGGTTGGTTAATTGATTGATTTACTGGGATGTTTGCCTGAGCATCCAAAAGTTGTGGTCCCTGGGACTCCTTTACTATTTCTCTTTCTGGAAGAGTCTCTTCTGTTTGATTTCCCAGATTTCTTATATCAACATCTTGTTCTTGTACGGTTCTATTTGCAATTGTCTCCATTTATGTAATTTCTTTTGGAATATTATAATATCTTCTTTGTTCAATCTAGTGTTGTTGTAGAAGTTTCTTGGTTGATGTTCTAACAAAAGTTCAGATAATGAGATATGCGTTTCATAAAATTTTAACATCCGTAATATATATATATATATATATATATATATAACAATTTGACTGATAGAAGACATCTATCTTTAATTAAAATTTGATGTATCACATATAAGCTAGACAAATTTCCAATTTAATTCAGGTTTTATAGGTTCATCAAATCATTTGTTGCAAACAAATCAGAAGCAAGTTCAGAAATCCAGTTCAAAAATTATTTTTCTGTTTGGACGAGAATCAACACTAGGTAACTGCAATACAATTTTAATCCATACAAGCAATTGAATCAGAGACACGTAAATTTAATGATTTCAAGCCAAATTCTTTTGCAAAATCGTTAAAAAACACAGTATTTGGTGGGAGTTTATGAACAAAGTTTTCAAACCCATGATTAAGAGAACATATAAGGTAATCAGGAATATTAATATAAATGAGATGTATCAATTAAAGAAGTGTTGTGTATGATTATAACAGTTAAATCTATATAGACATCAGTTGAAAAGAGCTCTTGATAAAAAATGTTGTAATAGGGGATTTTATAGGATAATAAAATTCAAGGTTTCTAAAATGAAGATTTTGACAGGTAGAATAAATTCTTTTACCTATCCTTGTTTCTAGCGCCAAATTGTGACTGCCAAAAATCTAAATCTTTGGATCACAACCATTAGAGTCAGAAACATAGTCGTATCAAATCTCAAATAATGAAATCGAAACATGTTAACAATTAGTACAAGAAATTGAAACATGAATCAACACAAAGATTTAACGTGGTTCGACAACGGATTGTCTACATCCACGGGTGGTAAAGGATTTGAATGATTTTTATTCATGATAGTATGTTACAAAAGGATAAATTCAATTTGCATCAAGTAAAATTTATCAAAAAAATATTGAACTAGGATTATAATTTACACAATTTCCATACCTAAACTCTTTGCTCTGATACTATTCCTTTTGTCCAATTTTTCCCAAATTTTCCCAGTCCCTCTTTTTGTTTTGGAGTTCGATATTTATAGTAAATATCATGTGTCCCTCAAATCCAAACTTTCCACCTATTAGTTCTTATCCAAACTTTAGAATAAAGCTTATCCCACACTCTTATTGGTATTTCCCGCAAGACTTGTCATGCGTACTTCTTATTTCCCTTAGCTTCCCGCTTGGTGTCCCGCTCCTCTTCTGCGGACTTGTATTTAAGTTATTATTTTCGGATTTGGATGAATACTGCAGTCTTATTAAAATTTATGACATGTCTGACATGTGGCTATTGAAAGAGACTTGTCATGCTTTAGTTTCTTTTGTTCCGCAACCTGTACAGCTGAGACGTGTCCATCATGCATCGATGTTTGTCAGTCCCCTTTATTGTGTCAGGCTTTCCTGCAACTTGTGTGTCAGTCATGCAACGAAACTATCTGTTTCGTACAATGTGCCATGCTTTCCCGCAGCTTGCGTGTCGATCATGCAACGATGCTGTCTGTTCCAGATGTCTGTTTCAGTAATCAAAAAGCTTTGTTTCAGTGTTTCTCGTTCCATCATATTCTGATACTCCTTCCATAATATTTGAACACGTGGTGTTAGAGATTTTATACCCTTACAATAATAGTAGAAAATATGTTATTTTCACCTTCCCCAATGACCTAGCAACTCAAATGGCTAATGTTTTTTTATGAGGCTTCAAACCTATCCAAACAAGAAAAATGGCGCATGATATGCTTTGTCTGATTCGACAGCTGAAACCTAGTCTTTTTTCACACCTGCTGATTCTCATGATTATGGATTAAGATGGCATGTGCAATTGATGATTCAATGAGTTTGATAAAGTAAAATACGTTCTCTCCCGTCATCTCTTATGTCCCTGAAAAAACGTCTTCTAATTTCCATAACCCCTCTTCCAAGCCATCGTTTCAGCCACCACCATCTAAACCCCAACCTTCACCACCACTTCTCCCAATTTTTTCTACTCTGCGAACACCTCTTCCTCGCCATCTTCTCACCCTATCTCCCCTTTTACAATTCTCCCAACTCCATCCCCTACCACTACTTTTTTATACCACTTACCATCATCTTTGTCTTTTTCGCATAATTCGAGCTCTGTTATTCCTTTTCCTTTAGATATGAAGTACGGTAACTCTTTTGCCTCTCTTTTTCAACCTTATTCATCATCTCTATCTCTTCTCTTCCCTTCATTCACTCTAAACCTGTTCCATCATTTCTATTCTGGCTACGGGAAATTCTCGTGAACTG
Source organism: Papaver californicum (assembly GCA_023531435.1). Taxonomy (NCBI): domain Eukaryota; kingdom Viridiplantae; phylum Streptophyta; class Magnoliopsida; order Ranunculales; family Papaveraceae; genus Papaver; species Papaver californicum. The sequence continues at coordinate 4,799,817 of JAJJMC010010016.1, read as the reverse complement.
CAGGCTCATCCTTTCCAAAAAAATTCAACCTCCAATTCCATCTTTCAATGTCTCTCATCCCACTTCAACCTCGTTTCGTTTATTTCCATGTGATGCTTACGCTATAAGGTATCCAGCTCTAAGGTTTAAGGTACATTTTATAAAATAATCAATCCATATTACGATGATGCTGGTAGTCACGGCCTATTAAATAATGCTTTTGTTATCTCCTCCACAGTTAAAATGACAGATTGGTCATCAGTTGGCAAAACCATCTATTCACATTTCAAAAGTTGATTTCATTTTGATATTGCTCTAATTAACTATTTCAGTGCTTTATTTTTCTTGCTTTCAACCCTTCCATTCAATATTTAAGGCCTTTTAAAGATCTCAACTCTCGACTTTGATGGTATGCAACTATTTATTAACTGGTGGAATCATTGTTATTACGCAATTGTTTTTTTCTAAAAAAGAATCCAAGTACGATATTTATTTTGTGGGTGTTTCTGTGCGTCTATGTTCCAGCCATATTATAAAGGTGTATATGATGGGTTTTTGATAAAAATAAAATAGTAAAATTACTTCTCAAGACTTGAGTCTGAGAAAATATTAAATCTCAAAGTTCTGTAAAAGAATTTTTTGGCAGGCGTTTATCCCTACTCTTTCTCAAATGCTTATCCATGTCTTCTCTTTATATGTATGTCCAACTACATATATGATTAAAATTAATGAATGGAATCAATATTCATCACTGTACAAAATCATCAGAATAGCGTTGCGCTTACTACGACATTCCCAGATGATCTATGATTTTTACATAAAATCTCAAGCTCCTAAATGGATTGTCCACTAGTATAGAGCGATTTGAGTATTATTTGGTGCTATACTCCACAACTGGACTCCCAAAAAACTACCTTATGTCAGTATCCATGCTCAACTGAACAATACTGACTCACTAAAATACCTATATAGCTTTACATAGAAGATTACATATGAATCTATTTGATCAAAGTACCACAACTGTGGTTAGATTCAAAGTCAAAATTGTGCCAAGCACAATTTCATAGCTTATACTAGCTAAACCCAGCCTCGGTCACATTAATTCTTATTTAAAGAGACAACTAATGTGGATGGGTGAAAAGAATTCAATTTAGGGTTTTTGGAACGCTTAAAAATAAGTTCACAACACTTATAAACGTCTCAAATGACCAAAACGCCTTCAAACCCTAATTGATAAAAAGAGACGCTAGATCTTAAGCGTTATAAAAGTCTATAGCATAAGACTAATGCGTTTTAGTTCTGTAGCACAATCCATATGCATCTTTTTCTAAATACAAGATTGATGCGTTTTTATCTCAAAGACAAGACTAATGCGTCTTAGCTTTGCCACAGTCCATGTACGTCTTTGTCTCAAAAGACCAAACTAAGGAGTTTACTTTTTTTCCCCATACATGTGGGCCTTAGTTCAAAGGTAAAAACTCATGTGTCTACCTCTTTATCCAAACTAAGCGTTTTACTTTTTTGCCTTGACTTGTGTGTCTTAGTTACAAAAGTTAATCTCGTGTGTCTTGGTTCAAAGGGCTCAACTCGAGCGTCTTAGTTACAAAGAGCTAAACTCGTGCATCTTAGTCCAAGAACAGAACTAATGCACCTTAGTTCAAAACACCAAATCTTGTGCGTCTTTGTTCTAGGAAAAAACTCTTGTGTGTTTGATCAATAGACAAAACATGTGTGCCTTACCTCTCTTGCCAAAATAAGGCGTTGTACCCTTTTTACCCCCAACCTGTATGTCTTAGTGCAAAGAGTAAAACATGTGCGTCTTGCTTCTTGACCGGCGTTTACTTTTTTGCCCTAAACTCGTGCATCTTTGTTCTAAGGAAAAACTCGTGTGTCTTTGTTCAAAGATCAAACTCATGCGTCTTATGCTTTTGCCCAAAAATAGGCGTTTTGACCCTTTTGCCCTGAACTAATGAGCCTTAGTTCAAAGGAAAACTCGTGCATCTTAGTTAAACAAGCAAGCTCGTGTTTCTCAGGAAAAACTCATGTAGCTTAGTACACTCCTTTTAACTAAGGAGGCTTAGTTAATCCTTTCAACTAAGGAGCCTTATCATTAGGTCCCAATGCTTGCCTATTTGGGTTTGCTTCACATATATAAGCATCAAAATCCTAATTTGCATATCAAAGGCCATCCTAGACCTCATTCGTATGTATGGTCTCTCACTCGTATATTTTCATATGTGGCCTGACACTCATAAATTTTGTGGCTTCATATACATATTCTATGCTCAACATCATACACTTATTTCTACAAAAATAAGCATGTCAAAGCAAAATTGATGAAGTTGAACATATTGTTCCTTATACAGTCGGTTAGACTCATCAGCCTAGTCAAGCAAGACAGATCTTCAGTCAAGAGACTAAGCAAGTTTCATTCGACTTAACATTATTAGTAGTACTTAATACTTCATAAATTACACGAGACATCAATTGTTACAAATTGGGGGGTATTTTTTAGGGTATTGGTCTGGCGGTCTACGACACATGGTGCAACAATGAACCCACTACAGAGAAAACTCTGGAAAGTACGATCAACATTTGAGTAGAAAAGTGGTAGGTTGAGTAACCGTCCATTCATTCCCAAACAGAGTGGGGAGAAGTTTTTAACACTTTCGACACCTTCTCCACTTCACCACTACTCAACCATTGACACCTTCTTCCAGAGAATAGGTCAGGTGAACGGTTACAATAACTATGACTACAAAATAGATTTATCAATCTATTGAACAGACGACACAACGAAAGTCTAAAACAAGTCTAAATCGAACAACTCGATCATTCAACCTTCCCACACAGAGAATTGTTCATAGCATTCACACCAATTACATCCCACAAAGTCTGATACTTTGACCTCAATCCTTTTCTTGCTTCCCTCCTAAGACCAACCCTTCTCCTTCTCCTTTGTGACTGAAGCAAGACCGGAACGACCACTGCTTGGTTTAGGCCAGGATTGTACAGATTGATCTCTCGAATCTAAAAAAATTACTCCAACATTATAAATATTTAAATATTGACGAATTATCACTTGCTCACCCCACTTTTCCTAAATTACCCTTTAGTTCGTTTTTCCCCATAAATAAAAGACATTGAAAAACTGTTGTGGATTTTTTGTAAAATTGAAAAGAGCACTTTGAACTTAGAAGATCTCCTCAATCATAGTGAATGTGAAGACACTTAAAGGTATTAATTCCATTATGTGACTTATACAGTTGAATGCTCACAAAGGTAATTTTGGAGTAGCGGTGGTGGTAAATCCTATGCCTTTTATGAACACCCCTCAACTAAGAAAGATTTCTTTTCAAAACGTTGCTAGTAACTCTCAAGCATTTAAACTTGCCAAAAAAAGTTTTTGTCTTCGTTAAGGATCGCATACAATTTCCAAATAATACGAAGAAACAGAAAGTTTCAGCTCAAATTTAGGTGAAAAAAATTAAATCAAGTTTTCAATTAGTAACTCCCTATTTTGATGACTCTTGCTCCTACAAATGTCCTTTCTGATGTCTCCTATGTTGAGGGGTATGATAATATGGAAATTGATCTAATTATCTCCAAGTCTGGTCAACCTACCTCCTATTTTAGTAATGATGATTGATGGGTTTTGTAGATGTGGTAGAATGGGTTTCAAACTCTCGAACTTGTGAAGATTGATTTTAGATTTAAGAACTAATTTTAAACTAGAAAATATATACAAAAGATGAAAATAATATTTATAAATACTGAGGTTATGGATTTCACCATTAACCAATTAAAGTGATTCAAGTAAATGAATATTCATGCAATTCTTTATGTTTAAAGTGATTCTAATATGTTGCAAAAGTAGATTTTCAAAGTAATAATTGTAAATCGAAAGTATAGAACATCAAAACCCTAGGATAATCATGCTCTATCAAAAGAAATCACAACTGCTTGATAAAAATCCTTAAATCAATTTTTAATCAAAGCAAATAATCAAAAAAGAAATTACAAAAATCAATTAAAATAGAAATATACCACTTTTCTTGGAACAATGGCTTCCTCCGTCGCCTCAGCAAAGGGCTTTATCTCCTCATATTAATCACTTGCTCAAAATAATGATTCATGGCTCGAAGTGTTTACAAAGGTGAAAAGAAGAGAAAATAATAAAAGCAACGAGTTTGCAATGGTGTATTGGTGTTATAGAATCATTGTTACAAGGTAAGTGTTGCAAACTGAAGATAAATGTTGAAAAGTTAAAAGATTTAGCAACAAAATCTTCAACTTTTTAGCCACGAAAACTTGAACCTTTTAGCAACGATTTCTTCATCTTCTTCATCACGATCATGAACAGATTTTCTGATTTTTTGAGTTCTTTGATTCTGGCCAGAGCCAGCCTCTCTGATCCTTTCCTTGAGCTTACTATTTATACTACACCAACCCAATAACTCCAAATCTTCTCTCAAATATCTTGTTTTAATGAATATATTCTCGGCAAATAATTTTTTTTTCTCATGATCATCATATCTTGATCTGATTTTGTTTGGATGATTTTATTTCCTTCAAGAAGTATATTCTGTATATTGTTGCCTCATTCAATCGTGAGATAATATCTCAAGAAATATTTCTTTTAAAGTAAACCCGAGAGAATTTATTTCTTTCCTTTTTAATTATACAACCTGTTTATGAAGAGAGATGGTTTTCGAGTTTCCTAAACTTGTACACGATTCCTACAAGTAAGGTAATAGTATCTTCTTGTCTTAAAGGCCTTATAAATCTCCAAAATAATCGATTGCCAATTCGCAGACAAGAGAAAGAGTTCCCGCTAAAATTTGATTTTTAAAATGGAAGAGAAGTGGGTGCCTTTATCCACTCGATGGGTGCCTTTAAAAATTCTTGAGGTGGGTGCCTTTAACACTTTTCGAGTCGATATTTTCATAAATATTTATTTTCTAAAAATACCTACAAATACATAAAAACCCATAATAAGTACAAAATAAGTGATAACAAAATAGAGAATATAGGACACTGATATCATCTATATCCCCCCATCCTTATATGTTTTTTCTTCAAATTTACTTGTTTCACTTTTATTTTCCCTTCTCATTACTCATATTCCTACCACTTATTATAATTCTTTAACTATTACCTTTTCCTTGTTCCTTTCTCTCCTCAATTTTTTAAATACTCAAACCTATCATGAAAGTTGGACTGTATTCTATGAACCAAGTGTCCAAGCGGAAGCGAAAAGAATTTTTAGGTTTGGATTTGAACTTGGGTACTTGAACTTTAGTCGAAGAGAACAAATATGCACAACTATATTAAGCCATTACACCAACAACTAAGGAATTATTATTTCTATTGAGATGCAACCAAATAGTCAGAGAAAAATTATTACTAATAGTGGAGTAATGATAACATAACTTATTGAAGATGAGGATGATGAGTAACTTAAAGGTATAATTTCGTTGTTTTCCAACTCTGACACGTGCAATTTTACGTCTAATATAAATTTGTTTTTATGACCCAAACAGATTCCATCTTGAGGAGGAGTGATGTGACATGACGATCTCTCAAATGGTTGCTGTTAGGTGCACTAGTTGCACTAGTTTGGTACTTTAATTCATTGATTTCATGTTAGTTTTTATATTATTATGCTTTGATTTGTTTTTTTTTTTTTGAGTTTCTTAGGATTCTTGAAGTGTATTCAACCAAAGAAGAAGAAAAGAGTTCATTACAAAATAAAATGAACAAGGAAGTCAAGTGCTACAATTGGAGCTAGAGAAAGGACAAATGGAACTCATTCAAATATAAAATTTCTTCACTCTATCTTTCAGAAAATTGAAAGACTAAGACAACGCAAAAAGAATGAGGTCATTCCGAGTTCGGAAGAAGAATTTATGGACAAAACAGTTAAAGCAAGAAAAAGGTCATCTACATCACAACAATCGGCATTGTTCCCAACTATGTCGAGCGTGACACTTTTTCGGATATAAAACTTGGATTTTTAAGCCTTAGAGTCGGCTCATTCATTGGGAATCGACCATGCCGATTGTAGCAAGTTTTGGGACAGAGAATTAGAGATATTTTGGTCCTAGAGTCGGCATGGTTCATGGAAATTGACCATGCCGACCGTGGCAAACTTACGGAGTCCGTGTTGATGTGTTTTGTACTTTAATTGATAGAACTTGGTCTCAATGGGACTCTAATACCTACATTTCATGAAGATATATAAGGAGGCTCTCTAGGATGTTAAAAGACACCATATACCTTACAACAACAAAGTGAACAAGGAGCTAGGGCTTGGAGTTGAGATTAATCATCATGATTTCTAGGGTTTGCTTTACTTGTTTTCTTCAATATTTTCCATGGATTTTGAGAAATCCATGATGAGCTAAACCTTTCTTATTGGTTAAGAATATATAGCTGGATATCAGAAACATGTTACTTGATTAACATACTAGTTTTGTTATCTTAATCAAATCATTAACATTCTTGTTCTACTAATTATTATCGCCATGTATGATTGTGTGAATATTAGTTTAGGAGCGCTACTAAATAACCATGAATTCATATCTATTGGTAGAGTAGGGTTTTGAGATACGTAATTGTTATAAACCTTGTCATAAGTAGTAATTATGTGATTACCAATTGTATTCAAAAAAATTACGTGATTGCATGTAGAAGCTTGACCTATGTAAAATATAATAATCATAGTTTATCTATTGCATTGATTAGTCTAATTCATAGAACTTAATGTTCTTGGAGGATTAAACCTAATAGCACGTTTCATTAGGTTGTTTTTTGAGTAGTAGTTTCATATTCATCGTTATGGTATGTGATGATATAAGGAATTTATAGGAGTATGCTCTCGATGGGATACTCTAGGACTCTTGATAATGGATGATTAAGTGAAAACTCTAGTTATTGGAGATGAACCCTTAACTAGTATTCTCTACCTATTGATTTCTTTGCTCATTCTTTGCTAGCATAGTTAATATAATTACTTTAGTCTTAAAACACAAAATCCCCCTTGTTACTTAAGTTTTGAAATACAAATAACAACCCATACCTCTCTGAGGAACGAACTTTTTCTTATCATTGTACTCTAATCCATATTTTGTGAAGTAAAAGAACTTAAAATATATTTTTTTGCTGACAACCGACCAAATTTTGGCGTCGTTGTCGGGGAGGCATAGTGGATTGTTATTTTGTTTTTGATTTCTTTTTTTAGTTGTTAACTTGTTTTGGGAATTTTTTTTTTAGATACTTATCTTCTGGCTCCTAAACTGAAACCACTCGGGTACCCACAGATTGGAATTGAGACTCGGAGAGGAACTATACTGAAAAGTAAACCGGAAGACAAACAAGAGGAAGCAATGGATGACTCAAACAGTACACTCAAGAACTTAGCTTCTCACAAGATGGATACACAACAATGGTGTATTCAAACAACATCTACATTTGAGAACAAGCCAGGGTTGATCCGTGAGCTACCAAAATTTCATGGAATGACTAATGAAGATCCAAACAAACATCTAATGGATTTTCATAACATAGTCATGGCCATGCTACCAAAGGATACATATGCAGATGGAGTTATGTTACGAGTTTTTCCATTCTCGTTGATGGACACTGCTAAAGAATGGTTATACTATTTAACTTCTGGTAGTGTCACAATTTGGAATGATTTGAAGAAACTCTTTTAGAGAGATACTTTCCTGCATCGAAGGCAACTCAGATTCGTAAAGAAATTTATGGCATTAAGCAGATGGAAGGAGAGACATTGTATGAATACTTGGAACGTTACAAGAGATTGGTAGCTAGTTGTCTGTATCACCAATTTAGTGATTTATTGATCATCCAGTACTTTTACGAGGGTCTTCAAGCAAATGACATAAATCTTCATGACGCTGCAGGCGGTGGTGCACTAGTGAAAAAACAGTAGCTTAAGCTAGAGATTTAATTGAGAACATGGTAGCAAATTCTCAACAATTTTCAAGTCGTGGGTCAGAACCATTCGTCAGGAAAGTCAATTAAGTGAGCGAAGTTTATGGACTTAGTCAGCAAATGAGCAACATGGCAGCAATAATGCAACAAATTGCATCTGTGGTGGTGCCATCATCTACCCCAAGGTTATGAAGAAGAAAATGATCAAGTCAATGCTATTTTCCCAAATCAGCAAAGTCAATGGTATGACCCTTACTCCAATACTTACAATCTAGGGTGGAGAGATCATCCCAACTTCAGTTATGCAAACAAGTAAGATGAAATTCCAGGACCGGTTTTCAATCGTCCTAGTGGTTTTCAACAACCACAACCAGTTCAACAACCACAACCAGTTCAGAACTCAGAATCATCAGAGATGCTTACCATGATAAAGAATATGACTTCAATGATGCAGAAAAATCAGTAAACAAATGATAATGCAATCAAAGAGCTACAAACGCAGATGGGTACTATGATAAGAGAGATCAATAGTGAAACGCACAAAATAGTGGGAAAACCCCTTCTCAACCTCTTAACCCGAGAGAAACTTTCAACGTTGTGACATTGAGAATTGGTACACAAACTGTGCAACTAGAAGAGGCTGAGAAGAACAAAGACCCTAAGGGGTCGGTTTTGGAGAAAGAGATTACTGACTCATCGCAAGTTGCTAACTTTAAAAAGGCGGAACAAGATAAGGAGATTTTAGATATTTTTAAGAAGATTCATGTGAATATTCCACTTATAGATGCAATTAAATAAGTCCCCAAATATGTTAGAATTCTGAAGGACTTATGCACCAAGAAACAACGGTTAACCGGTAACGAGGTAATGAGTGCGGGGAAAATTGTTTCAGCTATCCTCAAAAAGAAACTTCCACTCAAGTGTAAGGATCCTGTAGTTTTGATATACATGTTGTGATTGTTAATAAAAGGTTTGGAAAAGCTATACTTGGTTTAGGAGCATCAGTTAATGTAATTTATTTATGAATCTTTGAATTTGGGTCCATTGAAAAAAAACTGGAATTGTTATACAACTAGTTGATCGTACTAACGTATAAACTAAAGGTATTATTGAAGATGTGCTTGTGCAGGTTAATCAACTAGTATTTCTATTCGATTTCTATGTTGGAAATGGATAGCGAGTCTAGCGCGTCTATTTCATTGTTACTTGGTATACCATTCATGAAAACGGCTAAAAACGTGATTGATGTTGATAAGGGAATGCTCACATCGGAGTTTCAAGATGAAAAGATTTGTTTTAATATTTTTGAAGAAATTCGTTATCCTAGTGATGTCCATTCAGATGTTCCTGCTAATGTGTTAGACGCATGCTAAGGAATAACGAGAAAGTCTACAGTCGGGCTGATGACGAAACCAAGCGTTGAATGGGAGGCAACCCATTGGTTTTGTATTCTTATCTTTATCTTTTTAGTTTTATTTTTCTTATTTCTTCATCTAATTAGTAGAAATTTCCCACCTTAACTTTACATTGGATGAATCAATTTATATTGAGGACAATGTAACGTTTAAGTGTGCGAGTGGTGAGCTTTTGGATTTTTAGTATTCACTTTTATAGATAGAATTTTTAAATTTTTGTATATACTTGCATGAAAACCTCCAACGTTTAGATATTTCAGAGTCACTTAGTATACTACTAGCTAAGCTTACATACGGAGTTCTTACCGAAACAATTGAACTTAGAATTAATAGAGAATGACATTTTGGTTTCTTAGTTGTTGAGATTCATTATTGGACTTAACAGTGTCGGTGGAAAACTAGGTTCTTGAAAGGAAACAATATTAGAGAAGTTGACTAATCATTGGTGGAGACTACCCATATATGAGTGAGGCACCAAACCTTCAATATTGTCTATTTAGAGTGTTTCATCTGCACAAACTCCGGGCAGAATGATGAGCTACTAAATCTCGTACCCCTTCAACACTTTTCTGATCTCTTGAGTGCTAATTCTATCAATCATTAGGTTCGATATGCATGTTGATGCTAAGTTAGGTAGGGAAATGAGACGTTTGGATTGTTCTTATATGAGTAAGCTGCTCATGGGTTATCAATGGTAACTCCATATCAAGGGTGAAAAATGGTAAATTATGAAGCCAATAATCATTACTTGGAATGTTCATGGGTTAGGTGATCCTACAAAAACAATAGTGAAGTTTTAGATTTATTCTTCCAAAGAAAATTTATCTGTTTATAAGAATCAACGAAGTAAGATTTTTCTTTTTCAGAAATGTCAGACTTATGTGGTCCTCCAATTTTTGAACAAAATTTTCTTCCATCTATAGGTGCTCCTGGATGTATAATTTTTCTCTGGAAGTAGAATGATTTAGAAGTTAATTATTTTTTTCGAGGGGTTCATGCTCTTTCGATGGTTGTTAAGAGCGTCCACAATGGGATGATTATAATTCGGACTAAAGAGCAAAAGAAGTCTTTAGTCCGGAAATTGGTGGCGCAGTGGGACAAGTGTATTTAGTGGATAGTCCGGAATAACCAATATAGCAGACTAGATTTGGGTTTTTTTATGGACTAAACATGGTTTAGTCGGGCGGGCTCGTAGTGTTCCGCCTAGCATCAAGCGGCATCGTAGTGAATCGCCTGGCACCAAGCTTTATTCTGGGACAACGCTCAAAAACACGGGCGGTAAGATAGAAATACGCCTGATCAAGCGTTATTCTGGGAGTACACCTGATGAAACGAGGCTCTAGGATCACGCCCACTAACAGGCGTAACGCTAGAATACCGCTCAGTTGGAGCGTAATCCTAGGATACCACATACAATTAAACGCGTTGCTAGGACTCCGCTCAGATATAGGCGAGGCGCTAAGACGGGCGCGCCCCTAGGAGTCCGCCTGGATAATTCGTTACCGTTTTGTTACCGCTGTCAACGGATATAATTTGTATTCTGATACACCTATAATAAATGAATTTATATCTATCATTCCCATTTCAAATCCACATCTTTTACATTTCATAGAAAATTTATAATCTATCGTTTCATAATTATGGCTTACGAAAATTTTAGGCTTAATGCAGAGAATTTTACCCTAGAGGAAGATTTATCCCTATGTCGAAACATAGTATTACATTATCCAGCAAGGGGTCATGAACGTCGGATGAATGGTTCAATGAGCATGCAATGGTTAGAATATATTCATGCTAACTTTTGTAATGAAACCGGTAACCCCAATAAACGGAATAGAGCAGGCATTTTTTGTTGATATGTGGAAATCACAAGGGCAGTACTAGAATTTTCTTCTTTAACCGCTAAGGTGAATGAAAGAAGAATTAGGAATGAAACTGATGATGAAGTTGTTGCCAGATCTCTGGAGGAATGGAGAAGATGGAAACGTTCAGATTTCAGGTATCAACCTCATTTCGAGATCCTAAGGGTGATGGAAGAATACAATCCTTTTGTGTTGATTATTCTCCAAAGATGTGAAGAACATCGTCCCGGGCGTCATACGACCCGTTGAAGGTTTCATAATAGGTTTGCTTAAGTGTTTAAATCTATTGATTTATTATATTTCATAATGTTACGCGATGTATTCCTTTTTGATTCAATGAAATGATGTTACAAAATAAAGTTACTTCCGGTTACAACCAAACTCTGAGAGAATATTTGAAAATTTTCCAGAATACGAAGATAAAGTTAAAAAATTACTACCGATTACAACCAAACTATAACAAAAGTTAGAAAAAATCTCAAAATCGGTTAATAAAGTTAGCAGTTACTTCCGATTACACTTTGGACTTAATGAACTCGTAGCTTTCAACAAATGTGAACTCTTCTCCTTTTTCCTGATAGTAGTGCATTTTTGCGAGATCCTCCTACAGAAGCATAGGAAAAAAAAACATAATTCATCAAGTTAACTATGTTGATATTGGAAGACCAAACAACTTAGCTTATGTAAAAGATACTTACAAATTGTTGGATCGATAAGCCTAAATGGGTGGGGTTAAAGATCCGTTGTTGTATATCTATATAATCATCTATCCCTATTCGGATAAGTTGGTATCTATCATGAATTTGTTCAAGAGATCTTTGGTTTGGATTTCCATATTCTCTAGCATATTGGATGTAGATCCTCCCCCAAAAGGTTTCAGGTTCAACCCTTCCAGCTATGACATCTTCACGTAGGGTTTCGTTATGCCAGGTTTTGGTTATAGTCAAATCTTCAGCTGAATCAAATGTTGTCATGTTTGTAGGTTGAGTTATAAGTGAATTACAAAGATGAGATGATTAAATGAAATTTGTAGAGTGTATGAAACTAGGTGTGTGTGGTATTTGGTAGAGAAAACAGATGTATTTATAGGATAAAGAGAGAGACTTAAACGGCTAGTATTTTCAAAAACTTACTACTTAGCATGAATTCTCTCTGAATACATAATTGTTCATGAATTCTCTTTAAATAACTCAAACTCATTACTCCATTTTCAAATGAGACAACTCTTCGGCTAGCAAATGAGTTTGTAATTTATGATAAAAAAAATAACATGAGCTAATAAGTAGAGCTAAACTCACTTTCACAGGAATTACGGCTACAGTTAGCATGTGCAGCAAGCCTTTACACCCCTAGGTGCCCCTAGCGGCCGAGTTGTGCCTCGGGGGGGTTTACAAGAGATTTACCCACAAAACCTATCCAGAAGATTTACAAATTTTTAATCCTCATCAAAATCTGACCATAAGTGTTCGATCAAGTCATTTTGCAAACGAATATGAGTATCTTTGTCGAATATTGCACGTCGGCGTTGGTCCATTCTCATTTTTGAAAGTTCAGCAGTGTTGTGTTTAGAAATATTTACCGGTGCACCGTGGCTGCGTTGATCATACTCATGCGGTCAATCACCGGGTAAATGCTCATCCTCCACTATCATATTATGTAGAATGATTATATTTTTCATTATATATGCTAGTACGTCTGGATTCCGCATTCGTGATGGTTGCTTGATGACTGCAAATTGATTTTGCAGTACTCCGAAGCCTCGTTCTACATCTTTTCGGCAACCCTCCTGCATAGCAGAAGATTTTTGTTTCTTCTGAGAATCTGGATGTTTAATCGACATCAAAATAGTATTTATCTCCGTGTATATTCCATCACCAAGATAATACCCCATATCGTACTGATATCCATTGACAACAAAGTTCACAGCCGGTGCTTTCCCGTTGATTAGATTTTTGAAAATATACAAATTGTTCATCACATTTATATCATTGTTAGAACCAGGCATACCAAAAAATGCATGCCAAAACCATGGATCATATGACACCACTGCCTCCAGGATAATACTTTCACTACCTTTGTACGCAGTGTAAGCACCTGATTCAGCCGATGGGCATTTATCCCATTTCCAGTGCATGCAATCAACACTACCAAGCATTCCCGGAAATCCCCTTTCCTTGTTCTCAGCAAGAAGCAGTTCAACATCACGCTTAGTTGGTGTGCGCAATTATTATTTCTCGTACAGATGGACTATCGTCTTACAAAACCTACGAGTTGCTTCCAAAACTGTGGTTTCTCCGATCCGTAAATACTCATCTATTGCATCTGCCGCACATCCGTAAGATAACATTCGTATTGCTGTAGTAACTTTTTACTGAGGGGTTAATCCAAGAACACCACAAGAATCTTTTTTTCGAAAAAAATAATTATTTACGGCTACGACATATCCTAATATACGGTTGAAAATTTCTCGCCGCATTCCAAATCTTCTACGAAATACATTAGGAGGAAACGTCGGGTTTCTGCAAAAGTAATCTCTCCATAAAGTTTTGCACCGGCATCACATTCTCTTGGTATTTGGATACGGGTATGTGGCCAGTTCATACTTGAAACAATTAATCCCGCAGTGACTGCTTGGTTATTTTGGCTCAATGCAAGTGAACCTTCGTCTGATGAGTAATTACTATTGTTATCATCATCACCTGATGAATAAGAAGAAGAAGAAGAAGAAGAAGGAGGAGGAGGAGGAATAGAAGAACAAAAACCATAATACTGATTGTTATTTTGATAGTATGCCATTTGCTTTTTGATGTTTGTATTTTTGGTTTGTATAATTGGAGAATCGAGTGTTCAATTTATATGCAAATTAAGATAAGATTTTGAGTTTTGAATTGACAATACACGGTTGGTATTTTAATGCAAAAACAGAGTTGAGGCAAGTGGGGTGGACAGACGCATCAGAGATATGAAATGTCGGTTGACAAGACAATACCAAATGACCAAAACGACAAAGGAAAAAATTTCAGAGTTTTGAATTGACAATACAAAACAAATATAAAGTATAAAATAAACGATTATAAATATTAGGAGATGACAACAAAAAGTAGGTAAGAAAAAGCGGGTTCAGGGTAACAAAAAGCAGGTAACAAAATAATAAAATAAACGATAATAAATGTAAGAAAATAATTTGAAAACACAATTCAAATCTGACAAAAGAAAAAGTTTTCTGTTCAACTAACAATTCAATGCTAATGAATTACTACTCTTCCGTATCTTGATTCCCGGATGCCGAGCGCGAGGGAATAAACGGAGGCAAAGATGATCTGGAATTATAGTTATTTGATTTCATTGTTGATGACGATCCATGACCCATGGTGTTCCACATCGGTGGTGGCATAGTTTGAGCATACGTTCCAAACCCAATGTATGGTTTTTGTTGACGAGAATGGGCAAGCGGTGAGTTCAACATGCTGTTTTCATGTCGTAGACCCTGTATTTTTGCATCTTTTGCCATGAAAAAGTCAATCCTATCCTTAGTTTCATTTAATGTAAAGTTACGAAACTCGTCGGTAAAATCAACATAATCTTGAACTAATCATAAGCCGCGACCTGTTATGAAAAAAATAAAATAAAATTTTGAACCATCACTGTATACTAAAATCAAATTTACAGTGTTTTGCTGTATACTTACGTATGGTAGCTATTGTTGAGGCGGAATGGGTACATGTTCACGAGGACGTTGGATGTTGTGTTTAATACGGTCACCAGCATAACCGTACGTTTCAACCTCCCAATCGACTTTCTTGGCATATTTCTGCAGGTTAGTCACATGTCGCCAATACTCCATATACAGATCATAGTTAATGACACGTATTAATTCACTTGCAGGGACCATACAGTTTTCGCTCATATCCTCAACCTCGTCGTCACTGAAGTTGGAAATACGACTAGGCGGGTTTCTAGGAACGCCCCATGTTTGATGGTGCTGCCTCCAACACCGATCTCCAAGATACATGTTATTCTTTATCCAAAAAAATTACAATAAACAAATACACCAATCATTTAACCGAAATTCAAAGAAAATAAATAACACTCCAATGGAAATAAATTATAAACTCACAGTGCCTAGCCAAGAGAATATAACCCTTTTCTCTAAGAGCTCTACAGCTTTCCGTCCAATTTCAGAATCCAGGACCATGATCGCAGATTCCCACGGTTGTCAAGTCACATCGTCTACAGACAACTGATTCAGAGAATTCCTTGAACGAACAATATCAATACTCTTCCTTCGACTTCCCGTCCACCGAAAACATCTAGGCCACATTTTTTCACTTTCAGGCAAGGGTTCTTTGGCCGACAAATGCCCAGATATTCGTACCCCCAAAACTAGAATGTCATGACAACCAATGGAATAAATAACTGAGCAACAAAAAAAAAATTAAAAGAATTATAAATAACACTAAGAAATTTACCTCCAATATTCAAAAGGGTCCGGCCAATGACTTTTGTCCCCTGCCAGATGCGGCGAGACCGGAATACAATTTCGAAAATACAGCAGTACCCCAGTGATAGACACATTTTTTGTGTCTGATTTAATCTTAATATTATATATTGCTGGTATTCGATTTTGTATTTATTATGGTTTTTATTGCTTTGTAGGTGTTTTTGGAGAATTGTTAAAGGCACCCTCAACTTGGATTAAGAACCCACACTTTAGTTAAGGGCAACCACGCCCAAAATTCAAATTTCAAAAATTGGCGGGAAGACATTTTCTCTTCACGGAACAGCGTGAAAAAAAGGAAACCAAGACTGAAATTTGGAAACTATCGTGATTATGGAATTTTCTTGATTAGGAAACTAAAGTTAATTGGGAAAGAATTAAAAGAGATCAATTGATTCTCTTTATAGCATTGCTAAACCAAGGAAGAAAAAAAAATCAGGAAAAAGTCTTTCTCTTTTGGAAATTCCTGATCGGTGATTCAGTGAAGAACTAAAGGAAGTTTGAGGAGGATTAGGGCTGTGATTAGTATATATATGAAGCTTAGAGGTGTCCATAAGGAGAAAAAAGGATTGGAAAAGCTCAAAAAGATAGAACAGCGAAGAACATAAGTGAACAGAAAACAAAGCTTGCTGCTGGTGCACAGTGAAGAAGAAGAACAAAATACATCCAAGAACTGTCATTCATTAGCGACAGAATCCGTTCTTTATTTCCATTCTCTTTAAACACTTTCTGTAACGAACTGAAGTACTCACAGCAACACTTATAACCATATCAAAGTGTCTGTGAGCATTTCTATTCTCATTGTAAGCCTTATTTGAGTTATAAAAAAGATTTTTGAGGGTTTTGCCATTACAATAAGGAGCTAAACTTCATCTTTGAGGCTACGGAGGAAGCTACTTTTCCAACAAATATGTGGTAATTATTTAATTAATTTATGCAATTCATTTATGATTAATTGCCTTGATTAAAAATTGATTTAAAAGATTTTTGTTAAGCAATTGTGATTCCGTTAGATGGTGCATGCCTCGGCTTAGGTCCCTAGATGCTCCATGCTTTTGTTATACAGTTGTTGTTTTGAAAATCCATTTTTGCAATGATTTAGAATCAAATTAAAATGTTTAAATTGCATGATTAAACTTAATCACTTTGAAATTGGAAAATAGTGGAATCCTAGTCTCAGTTTTTCTCCCTACTTTATAAAAACTATTTGAGTTTTCATACTTTTAGTTTTAGAAATTAAATTTAAAATCAATCTTCACAAGTACGAGTAAAGAATCTTTAATTACCTCTTTAAAATTACATAAATTTTTGGCGCCGCCGACGCGAACTTGTTTTTAGAATTGTTTTTAGATTTTTTGTAGGTTAATTAGTTTAGTTAGATTTTTTTTTACTTTGTTCTATTTTACGTTTCTTTTGGTAATTCTCTTTTTGCTACAGGTTTTGGATTTTGGATCGAAAGGAAAGTGAGCCAAAGTTTTGGAATTAAAGTCAAAGATTTGAAATTAAAGCTAAAGACTTGGAGCTAAAAGCTAAAGCTTAAAAGAACGAAAAAGAAGACAAAGATTTTTCTTAATTAGATTTTAATTAAATTTTATTTTTTTAGAGAACTGTATTAGGATTTTAATTGTTTTTGTATTATTTATTTCTGACACTTCTCTTCGGACTTTGAACTTTTTGTAATTTATTATTATTTTTAAACCCTACGGAAGGGCATTAAATATAAACTGCTACAGGGAAGGACGACAATTACGATATTGTCTCGGCCCCTCGGGTTCGCACACTGATACAGGAGTCGGTGGCCCGAGTCGACTACAACCGATTCATCGCCCGTCTGGTAGGGAGGTAAGACTCGATCAACCCACGAATCCCCTGCAAGTGGGTTTACTCCTTCGTATGCATATATGCTGAGGAACTGAAAACGGACTTACTTTTCTAGTAAAGGGAAAGAACTGGCCATACAAGATATGACTCGGATTTCATCACCGTTTCCTTCTTGCCCGCCTTAGGAACACGTTACCTAACGTGAACCTAATCCTTAAAATTTGACTAGAAAGAAGACCGATAGGGTATCGAGCTTATTAGAAAATCATTCAAAAGAATTGTATTGGTTGCTTTGTTAGCCTAACTCGAAGTTCGAAAAGATTATTTTAAGTTGATTAGCGCCGCCTTGTAACCCAGGGAAACGTTGCCAAAGAGGCAGGGTTATCAAAGCTCCTTAGATCTTTTCCTGTTTCTCTTCGACTTAATCTAATTTGGATCGTCCTAAGAGGTTTGCTAAAACTGTAACTAGTTGTCTTCTGAAAGAATAGAAGCTGGTCTAGAAAACAATCTAAGTGGAGCCATCATGCTTTTTGTTTGCTAGAATCAATAGGT
>JAJJMC010010016.1:4700971-4779891 GCA_023531435.1 Papaver californicum | reverse complement strand
ACATTTGTGTGTCTATATTGCGCCCGAATATCTGCTTCGATAGTACTCGATTTTACATTTTTTATGTCTTTTGATGTCTTTGTAGGTATTTTTGAGAAATAAACATTTGCGGAAAAATTGGCTCGAAAAGTGTTAAAGGCACCCGGGAAAATGGATTAAGGCACCCACACTTTGGATTGGGGGTACCCCTTCTTTGAATTTTGAAACCGATTTTGGCGGGAACCCTAATCTTATCAAAGAGAAACTGCTGATAACCTATTTGTACGTGATTTTAGGGATTTTGGGTACTTCTATTTGACCCAAAGACAAGAAGATATCAAAACAAGATCAAACACATCAAGGAATAGTGATTCATGCCGTGAAAATTGCTTCAAAACCGTGTTGTAGCCGGAGAAGGAAAATTCACGCTGTAATAAGATCAAACACGTATTCAAGTTGGATTTGGACTCTTCTTTGAGTCCTTATCAATTGAGGAAGATCCCTAGGGTTAGAAAAGGCTATAAATACCAAGAGAAACCAAGAAAATTAACAGACAGAATCGCCGGAAAAAGTAGACAGTTGAACTCTTTTTTCTGCTCCTGCTCACGTGAAGAAGAAGGTGAAGAACAAACAAGTCCAGCGAACTGTCGTGCATTATCGCTAGAACTTCGCTGCTTCAGCTGCTTCAACAGTTGTTTATTTGCTACACATATTATTTGTCCTTCTTTCATGTACCTTGTTCTGTTGAACACGCTGAACCACCTCACTGTAACGCTTATAAGCGTATCAAATCGGCTGTGTTACTCCTATTAAGCCATTGTAAACACTTTTTGAGCAATGAAAGATTATTTTGAGCATATTTTCTCTACAATAAGCTAATCAGCATCACTGGGATGACGGAGGAAGCTTTTTCTCTAATAATTAAGTGGTATGGATTTAATTAATTTATTTATGTAATTTATTTATGATTAATTGCCTTGATTGAAAATTGATTTAAAAGATTTTTATTAAGCAGTTGTGATTCCGTTAGATGGTGCATGCCTCGAATTAGGTCCCTAGATGCTCCATGCTTGTGTTATACAGTTGTTGTTTTGGGAATCTATTTTCGCAATGCTTTAGAATCAAAATAAAATGTTTTAATTGCATGATTAAAATTACTATCACTTGATTTATTGGTTAAAAGTGAAATCCTGAATCCTAGTTCTTCCCCATATTTATAAAAAGTCATCTTTATTTTAATCTATTTTATTTTTTTTAATTAAAATTAGGTCTGAAATTAAATCTTCACAAGTCCAAGAATCGAATCTATTTAACCACTATATTTTATCTCATCAGCAAGTGTGGAACGCAGGATCCATGGGAACTATCACGTAAGACGCTGATAAGAATCATGCAGTTGGATTCAATTTGATCCAATCATGTTGTCAATATATTTATCGTTTTATTTTCAATAAATCGATCGCTGGGACCCTTGTATATATCAGTTGAGTCGATATTAGTATTAGGCTTAAGACCATGTATCTCAATCCATTAGGATTCATCCTGGCACTGACCTTCAGACAGATATGGGAAACACCGTTCACCTTAGTCAACATGTGCAACCTTCATATTTTCCATGTTCATCTTCTAAATCTTTTCATGTGATTGAACTGTGATAGATTCTGAGCCTTGTGGTCAGACGATTATCTGAGTAGAGCTCTGTTGTCTTATATATGAATTTTAGTATGCTTGAGTAAACACTCGCATACAGCAATTGGACTCATATAGGGTAATGATTTCCATAGCGAAGAATTGAGTAAGCCAACTAAATAGCTTGTTTAGTGTCTATCCTTAATCGCTCACGAGTCGCTAAAATCTGGAGTAAAGGTTTTGTGGGTGTACCTCTTGTAAACTCTCACGAGATAAAACTCGTCCACTAGGAAAACCTAGGGGTTTAACGGCTTATTACATATGCTAAATGTAGTCGCGATTCCTGCGAAAGTGAGTTAGGATTTTATTTTCTAGATTAGATTTGCTCGAGGACTAGCAAATAATAAGTTTGGGGGTATTTGATACATATTTTTTGTGTCTGATTTAATCTCAATATTATATATTGTTGGTATTCGATTTTGTATTTATTATGGTTTTTATTGCTTTGTAGGTGTTTTGGGAGAATTGTTAAAGGCACCCTCAAATTGGGTTAAGGCACCCACACTTTGGTTAAGGGAAACCACGCCAAAATTCAAAGTTCAAAAATTGGCGAGAAGACATTTTCTCTTCACGGAACAGCGTGAAAAAAAAAGGAAACCAAGACTGAAATTTGGAAACTATCGTGATTATGGAATTTTCTTGATTAGGAAACTAAAGTTAATTGGGAAAGAACTAAAAGAGATCAATTGATTCTCTTTATAGCATTGCTAAACCAAGGAAGAAAAAGAAATCAGGAAAAAGTCTTTTCTCTTTTGGAAATTCCTGATCGTGATTCAATGAAGGATTAAAGGAAGTTTGAGGAGGATTAAGGCTGTGATTAGTATATATGAAGCTTAGAGGTGTCCAGAAGGAGAAAAAAGGATTGGGAAAGATCAAAAAGATAGAACAACGAAGAACAGAAGTGAACAGAAAACAAAGCTTGCTGCTGCTGCACGGTGAAGAAGAAAAACAAAATACATCCAAGAACTGTATTCATTAGCGACAGAATTTTTTTATTTCCATTCTCTTTAAACACTTTCTGGAACGAACTGAAGTACTCACAGCAACACTTATAACCATATCAAAGTGTTCGTGAGCATTTCTATTCTCATTGTAAGCCTTATTTGAGTTATAAAAAAGATTTTTTAGGGTTTTGCCATTACAATGAGGAGCTAAACTTCATCTCTGAGGCTACTGAGGAAGCTACTTTTCCAACAAATATGTGGTAATTATTTAATTAATTTATGCAATTTATTTATGATTAATTACCTTGATTAAAAATTGATTTAAAAGATTTTTGTTAAGCAATTGTGATTCCGTTAGATGGTGCATGCCTCGGCTTAGGTCCCTAGATGTTCCATGCTTTTGTTATACAGTTGTTGTTTTGAAAATCTATTTTTGCAATGATTTAGAATCAAATTAAAATATTTTAATTGCATGATTAAACTTAATCACTTTGAAATTGGAAAATAGTGGAATCCTAGTCTCAGTTTTTCTCCCTACTTTATAAAAACTATTTGAGTTTTCATACTTTTAGTTTTAGAAATTAAATTTAAAATCAATCTTCACAAATATGAGTAAAGAATCTTTATTTACCACTTTAAAATTACATCACCCAGTCATAATCGTTAACTGCATTTAGATCCTCAAAAGTAGCTAACCATCCAGCATCAATATAGGTTTTTTCATTTGAAAAGAAGAACTGACCCAAAACATACATATAGAAGGCTCTGGCCACTCTATCAGCAAGTCTACTATCATCGTTAGCCGCAACTAACGTTTGTGGATCAAAATATGTGCTCAAAAATTTAAGCGTAATTGCATCTGAAACCCACTGGCTGGGAATACCTTCTCTTCTACAAATTTAAGTTCAGGAAAAATATGCGCCCGGACATATTCAAATTGGAACTTCCCTGAGTCATTCGGAATACGACTACCAATACCAATACCAATACTAATGCATGTCAACATTACCCAATCAAGGGGTGTGAAACTAAGCTCACCAAACGAGAAGTGAAAGGTGTTTGTGGTATCCCAAAAGCGCTCAACAATATAGTCAATAAGTGCATGCGATGAATCTACTACATCTATGGTAAGTAATCGGTCTCATCCTCCCTTTTCAATAATATATTTGACCCTAGGGCTATGTTTAACAATATCTGCATAGGTCTGAAGGACCGATTTGAGGGAACCACGATGTGAAAACTTGAAATTGGCGTTGCTTGAATACGTAATATTGGTGGAGGCGTGACCCTCAGTATCTTCCACAACTGTATAGTGTTCCAACCCGGGAACATCTACCGTTTCTTCAATAATACGGTCTTCATATGAATCCTCGACAATTTTAGTCTTCTTGGCCTCTTCTTTCGTCCAAAGAATCTGGACGTCAAACTACTCGACATCTGGGCAAACAGTTCATATAACATTAAAAATCAAGAGTAATCTCCACAACGCAGAAAGATAAAAATCTACATTAATCAATAAATCAAGGAAAAGCATAATAATTTCATAATTACAAAAGTAATTATATAATTATATAATCATATGTACCAACATACAAAAATCAAACATTCTTGAACAAAATTCATCATTCACAAAATACTCCAATATCAAAGCCTCAATCGTACCAAAAATCATCAAAATTCCCCAATTATATAATTATATAGGTTTTAAAACATAAACATTCCAAATTCCCAAATTTTCAAGACAATCTAGTCAATTCATCAAAAAATTAACCACAACCCAAATCAAATTAAACAACAACTTAATCAATTTTATCTTCAATTCAACAAATTAACATCAATTTTTTATACCCAATTTACAACATTCATAAACCCTAAAAATATCCCAATTCCATAATTACAATTTCTAAAACATAAATATCTTTATTTCATAATCACATGTTTAATCATTGAACATATATAACCAATTTAACTAACAAAACTTAATAATAAAACATACTCTAAATTGAATTACAAAACAAATATAATTAAAAAAAAAATTACCTTGATTGCGCTTGGATGTTTGGAAAAATCTTGAGCGGAGCCTCAAAATCGTAGGCGGTTCTTTGGGGGGATCGTTTGTTAAGAATAGGGTTCAAGAGGGGGAGGCGGAAGAGGGTTTGCTTGGGTTTTCTTTTGAAAAAAATAGGGTTCAGGAGAGTTGCGGCTGAAGAATAAGGAAGAGAGGATGGGGCGGGCTCCTAGCGATCCTCTTGGAATTCTAGGCGAGGCGCTAGGATACCGCCCGTCCCTATCATGTCACACGCTCCATTCGCACATGTCCAACTTAACCAGGCGTGATGCTGGGACACTGCCTCATCAGGCGATTTACTAGTACTCCGCCCATCTCTTGGGCGTGGTCCTAGGGACCATCTACAATCAGGCGGTATCTTCCGCTCCCGCCCCACATCAAGCGTTACGTTAGGATTCCGTTTGGCTCAAGCGTTGTGCTAGGATTCCGTCCGTCTAAACAAGCGCTATACTGCGATATCGCCCAATACCATACATTCATATTAGAACACCGTCCGACTATTTATAGTTGTTCTTGGACCGGACCAAAGACTAAAAAATTTAGTCTTTGATCTTTTGGGATGCTCGTCCCATTGTGGACGCCCTAAAAATATGAGTGATTTTTTTCAATAGCTTCTGACGGTCTTTTACGAACCTAATAATCCTACTTTCAGACAATATCCCTGAGGAATGAGATTATGTGTGAACGCTTCATCGTCTTCCTTGAGTGGTGGTGGGAGATTTTAATGTCATCATATTTCCTAGTGATAAAGAGGTGGTACAACACTTACGAGCAGTATGCAATACTTAACTGATTTTATTGAAGCTAATAATCTAGTTGACTTGCCTCGAAAGGTGCCATTTACACTTGGCCGAATGAGCAACTTCCTAGTCATATTATGACTCATATTGATAAAATTTTATTGTCGCATGATTGGCTTGTGAAGTTTCCATATATGGTACAGGTAGCTCTTACTAAACCTGCATCTGATCATACCCTTTTATTGCTTGAGATTTTTGAGGAGGGTTGGGGACCTCTTCCCCTAGATTCGAGACAATGTAGTTCTCTATGCTTTGCTTTTTTGATAAGCTAAAAGAGTAGTGGATGGATATTCAAGTTGATGGTTCACCAAGTACTAGACTTTGGAGGAAGCTCCAGTTACTAAGTAAGAAGATTAAAGCCTGGATTAAGGAGAATTTTGGATCTATAGATGTCCAAATACAAAAGCTGGCGACGAGCTTAATAATCTCAAGCTTATTGAATCAATTAGATATTTGACTTCAACTGAAGTGACTGAAAGATCTCAGTCGAATCCAAATATGGGAAACTTTCTGCTTATGAAGGAAAGGTCCGTAAGATAAAAGGCGAGACAAACTTTTATCATGTTAGGGGATAAAAATACTGAATACATTCACCAGTGTGCAAGGTTCGAGGAGAGCTATTATATTATTTATTTTTTAAAGATACAACTGGAAACATAATTGTAGAAAAGAGAAGAAATAAAAAAAAAACATATTCGATTTCTACACTAGCATCTTTACCGAAGAATTCGACTTCAGGCTCTTAATTAACGATAAATGGTTTAATAAGATTGCTAGTGAGGATAAGGAGAATCTTGAAAGACCATTTACAGTAGAGGAAGTGTGCGAGGAATTTAAGCGTTGGGCCAATAAAAATCACATGTTAATGATGGCTACCCAACTATCTTTTTCAAAACATATTGGGGATTTCATTAAAACCGATGGTTTTGCTGTTTTGTATGATTTTTATACTAATAACTCCTTATCTAGTCATATCAACATCACTTATGCAGCTCTCATTCCTAAAAATGACCGGACGAAAACTATTAAGGATTACATGCCAATCAGTTTACTATCTAGCGTTTATAAGGATGTGACGAAGGTGTCGACGAATAGGATAAAAGATGTCACAAGAAAAGGCACCTCATTTTGAAAAGGAGAATGTATCAAGTATACCACCAAATTTTTATTTCGAACCTAGCTAATAGAAAATTTATGTTATGAACTTCAATCAAAGATAAAAGTAGACAAGAAATATCCTCGGATAATTTCTAATTAAGATTTTTGAATCACAAGGATGATTAACATAAACCTTGCTTGTACCTTAATTATAAAGAATAAATCAATATAACGGGGAAAATAAATAAAAGCAAGACACCAAAAAAATAATAATGAGGAAAACCGTAATACCAGAGAAACCCATGGAACTCGTCTAAGCCGCTACAATCACTAGCCTTTTATCTGACTTCGAATTGGAATGTAGTTTATACAATATAAACTCTTCAATCTACTATGTTGTAGTTGTGCTCCTACGTCTCTTGGATCTCGCAAGAACCTATGTACTTGATTCCCCTAGCTGATGTCCTTTATAGGCACGGGAATTAATCCTTCGTGAAAACTAGCGCTACCCTTCCTCCAACAATACCTATTGGTTTCCTTTTAGATGTTTAATCAAAGTGATATAAATCTTTCCTTATACTTGAAAAATCTAAATCAAAAGATTAGGGTTTCTACTCTTTAAAACTTATAGAGATACCTAATCAATCTATCTCACAAGAATATCAATATTATAACAAATCTAGATGAATTATGTGGCATCTTCAAATATGGATTTCAATAGATAAGCGTTATACGCATTCGAGATTTAAGTTTTATCAAATCTTATATTTGACCAATAATTCTTAAATGGACTTATAGCAGAAGAGAAGAACCTTTAGAATAGACAAGAATTATACAACACATCAAATCAAGATATACATTCTAAAACTATCAAAGAAAAGATAGTTGTATATGTGTTTGACGAATCCCCAAGTGAAGTCTTTCAAAGTCTTACCATAGTTTTTCGAAGAACTACGGTGTTTGGAGGACAAATTTTACAACAAGATACACAGAGATGATTGAGATTCAATATTGTTATATGTCTCCAATATATAGTAATCGATCAAGGCTAGGTTGCTTTAGATATAAGCAATGATTTTTTGCAACCTAAGTAATTCTCAATATGATGCTAATTCTAGATTCTTTCCTCAGATACAGAGAGACTATTTATTTATTTAGAACTTGACTTGCATTAAGGTTATTTCCATAGTTTGAAGTATATGACTAATTTAGTGCAACGTAATTATCATAAGTAACTTACTTACAAAGATAATTTCAAACTACCAAAAATAGATAATGTGCACACTTTGTGGCTCTGTAATTATCTTTGTAATTAAGCTATTTATTTTTAATACTACAATTTTGGACTTACCAAAAAAAATATGCATACTTTGTGGCAACTACTTAAATCAACATCAAAACTTGGTTCACAAGTTTGACCAAATTACGGAAAAAATAATATCTCGCGTAAAGAATATTAAGAAACAACATAAGCATGTGAAACATTTCCTTGAATTAGTGACGAAAAAGTGAAAAAACCAACTTGTATTGGGCCGACCCACTTTAGTTAGGTTCGCGGACTCAAAAAGTTAAGTTCGCGAACCTAGTGAGAAAAAAAAGCTACAAGAGAACTTGGACACTTGATGAAATATGGAGAGACGTATATGCAGAAACTTTTCTCGTTATTACAGCGGATCTTCAAAAAAAAAAACTTCACTTTAAGTTCGCAAACTAAAAAAAAAATGTTTGAATCTGAAATCTTGGAAAACAGTGTACTTGCCTAAACGACATGGAGGTATGGGTTTTAAAAATTGGCTCAATTTAATCTTTTGCTATGCTAACTAAAATGGCTTGGAGAATATCAATTCTCCAGATGATCTGTGGGTAAAATTTTTGAAAGTAAAATATTTTAAAAAATATTCTCCTTTGCATTTTATCTCTAAGAAACAATCTTCATGGATATGGAAAAAAATCACAAGAGGGTTAGATATAGTTAAACAACATTATATTCTGGAAATATGAGATGGCTGTAATATAAGTATTTGGTCTGATAATTGGATTGGTTCCAATGTTCCTCTTTTAGTACGACCAACTGATCATCATTTATATGACTACACTTCTGTTTCTCAACTCATAGATCATTCTGCTCATGAATGAGATATGTCATCCCTTGCTGAGTTATTCACTCCAGCTCAGATTAATGATATTATTAAGATTAGAATTCCTAGATCATGCCAAGATTGCATTAGATGGAATCTAACAAAATCTGGTAATTTTACTACTAAATCTGTTTATAATTCTCTTATTTCTTTTAACTGTCATTGCACTGATCAGGAATAAAAACAATGGCTAAGACTTTGGCATATGGAATTATTGCCTAAATTTCGTATTTTCATTTGGAAATGCCTGCATAATTTGTTGTCTTTAAAATCTTACATATATGCATTTGGCATTGTGTCTGATGATTTATATCCTCTTTGCAGTACGAAAAAGGATTCTTTGATCATCTCTTTTTCACTTGTACTTTTGCCAGAGCCATTTGGTTTGCTTTGTGCTCTGAAGTTTTCTCTGTCGTAGCAGCTTTTGCTTCATCAAGAGATTGGATCATGAAGTGGTTTTCCATAAAACCTACTTCAGATTCTATAAAGGCTCAACAACTTTATGTTGATATCATTTGGCATATTTGGAAAATTAGATGTCAAGTTAGTTTTGACAATATCAATCCTGGTCCTTTTTCAGTTATTGAGCAAGTGGGTTTACCTGCGAATGTTATGAATCAGACTCATTCTCTTTACAAAAAATTGAACATCAACACTTCATTATATCAATCAAGAAACAACAAACATGTTTTTTCTCCTGCCTTCTTGCAGACTCATACAGATTGTATTTTAATGCTTGTTGATGCTTCTGTTGGTAAAAAATCCAACATTTTAGGTTGCAGCATTATCTACTATGATCCCAATGGTCAATTCGCAGTTGCTAGATGCTGGACCACCTCTGCAGAATCAATAATAGAGGCAGAAGGAAAAGCATTGCTCTCAGCCATTGACTGGGCCAATAAATTACATTAGGACAAGACTATTTTCATCACAGACAATCTCTCTCTCGCTAATGCAATCAATAGAGACTTTACCAATATCAGCTGGAAGCTGTCTTCTTACCTCCAGGATTGTAACATCGGTCTTTCGGCTTTCTCGGTTTCTTTATGGAAATATATAAAACGTAATCTCAATGAGGTTGCTGATGCCTTAGCTAAGATAGCCAGGAAACATAATGTTCATAAAAAATGGCTACATCATCCTCCTGATTGTACAGCAGGAAAACTCTTTTCTGTTTGTAATTTCTAGTGCGTGAATAAAGTTTCTTTTCTCTCAAAAAAAAACTCAAAACTTTAGGCTCTCAAAACTAATGTATAAAAAGTTTCCAGAAGAAAATCACTTTTTTTAGATTCGCAAACTCAATACTTACGTTTACGAACCTAGTGATCTTAAAAGTTATGGGAGAAGAAAACTTCTCTTAGGTTTGCGAATGATTCTCGGTGCTTTACGAGCTCCAGTTTCCACACATTAGTGTTTCAAATAGAGAGCTCGCTTACATCATTCATCCAAGAAATAAAATTCCCTAAAGACACTATATCTTAAAATGCTGTGTACCAACTAAAATTTGTAAAAAAAAACTCAACTGAATATTTCCTTCCCATTAAACCCTAATACGGAAATTATATAACCCTTGGTGGAATCCAAAATTTAGTAGGTACAAATAGCATTTTTGTCATTTTTGTACCCAAAAAAGCTGAAACGGTTTTCAGGAGAATCTGTATAAGAAATTTTCATTTGAGTTTGGGTTGTATAGAAAGAGTAGGGGTAACATCATATCACAGTCATTCACAAAAATCGGAAAGAAAAACTCGGGTCTGGACATGACCCTCATCCAAACTCGGCCATGATTCTTTTGCCAAGCAAGCTAAGCCTTTACACCTTAGAACCACCAGAGACTTATTTTCCGTGTGAGTTTCTAATCTTTTAAACGCCGTCAATATTTTTAGTACTCGAATACCATTGTAAATGTTGTTAACATAAGATCTTCAGAAAACACAAGGTTTGAATTCAGCATGAAAATTAAGTCACATCTAAGGTACGTCGGTTAGCAGTTCTAATGGGATCTATTTTCAATCAGTTTCATGGAGAGAAGAAAAAGAGAATGGACGGGTACTTTTCAGTGATTACTAACTCTTAAAAATTCGGTTCTTAACAATCTTCTCTACCTCAGGAACACCCAAATGTCTCATCTGTTTCTCTTTCAGCCATCTTTCAATTCCTCCAGTACCTACTTTCAGCTGCTCCTCCTTCATTTTCAACAACCTCAATCCCTCCCTCACCTTCGGGAAAAACCCTTCAGGTCTCAAACACCATGCCTTAAAAACCCCAAACAGGACTTCTAAGTCGCCTCCAAATCTCTCCACCCCACCATTATAGAATTTTGCGTTACTCATCAAAACACCATTGAAAACCAGGTGATCAACTCCAGTGGCCAAACTTCTCCATGCAACAATAAAATCGATCTCATTTAAACCCTCTTCTAGCTTTGATATCTTTCCTTGTAGATAATCAAGAGCCCCAACAAATAATTTGGAGACATTCCATCCTTCCTCCCCCTTTTCCTGCCACTGCTTCTTATTCTTCATATACTCTCTACACCTAGCATCAAATCCCTTCAAAACAACAGTTGATATCTTTTCAGTCCAGTCTTTCCGGAATTCTTCAAACTTTCCAATTTCTTCATTAAAAATACCACCACCCAAGCCTGAAGTGTTCTCGTCAACTCCTACTATCGCTTCATCACCCTGATCTAATGTCATTTCAAGAAAGAACAACTCATCACACCAGTCCTTCATAACAGACTCACAGTAACGAGCTGCATTAACAGAATTTCTGACCTTGATTAGGCCATCATCATCTGCTAGGGCAGTTAACCCCTCGGCTTCTTGACACTTTTGAAGTAAGCAATCAAGAAATTCCCTCAAAAGGGGTGCACATGCCAATCTTATAAATCTTGCTCTCAGAGAAATACTTGGCAATGGCCTACAACGATCAATCATGGCTGATAAATGGTGAAGGGTAGCAGCAGCAATTGTGGGAGATTTGTAACTCTCAGACCCTGACACAAGCAAAGCTCCTTGGACTTTACTTTTC
Organism: Papaver californicum; assembly: GCA_023531435.1. Lineage (NCBI taxonomy): Eukaryota > Viridiplantae > Streptophyta > Magnoliopsida > Ranunculales > Papaveraceae > Papaver > Papaver californicum. Next base: position 4,768,142 of record JAJJMC010010016.1, on the reverse strand, counting down.
CAATTTCGTTCGTCCCCCATCTCAAGTCTCACCTTACGTAGTGAATCACCAAGCTCTATCTCTGCCCATAACTCAAGCCAGTCCGGCCGATCACAAAAGATAGACATGGTAGAGATCCTCCGAAAACTCTCATCATCCCTAATTGAATTCAACACTCCAGAATCTGCTACAAGGGATTGAACTCGTTTGTCAAAAGAAATCATTAAATCTATAAGATGCATGAACGAAAATCTAGCCTGTGATGGAACCCCATTGACGCTATCCTCGTCCAATTGACCAATATAGACAGGGAAGATTTCTTTCGCCAAGTACATCAAGAGGGAGGTAACCATTGCAGAAATCCATTCTTCTCTACAACTGTAGCCAACAAGTCTTGCCTCATCAACCAATGGCTGCAACAGCTCATCCATGGAATCAACAAAATCCCTTGTAATCTTATAAACAAGAGCAAAAATAAATTCTGGCTTTTCAATCCACTTCTTGAAATGGTGTTCTGATGCCAATGAAATTGGATTTACTAGTTCTTCAATTGCCCAAAGTGGATGGCGCATAGCAACTTCATGGTAGTGCCCCTCAAGTTGCCGTGATTTTCTTCGGCTCTGTAATTCCTGTAGACTGCACAAAGCGAGAAAATTTTCACAGTACTGGTTTTTCAAGTCACCATGCATCGTTAAAAGAGGGTTCAGAACCACACTTGATTTCCCTATGTTCACATTTTTGGAGTTGGAAAGAATTGGTGGCCATCCAAGAGAAGCAAGAAGGGATCGGTGATCTGCTATTGCCTGGGGCCTTAAAACAGCTAAAGCTCGATCCACTCTGTGATCAACTGCGTAGACAAGACGTCTCCACTGAGGCCGTGATTTTGCAACAGAACTCAGTATGTCCTCTATGAGTTTGAGAGACTTAATGGCAAGCAATCGTGTTTCCTGTGTTAAAGGTTGACAAAGTGAGAAAACATCGAACTGTTGAGAGGATGCACACAGAACTTGCAACACAATCCATAATCAAGCATTTAAAGCCTCACTTCTGAATTTGTTCCAGGGGGCGACTTCCTTAGATTTCTTGTCATGGTAGAGGAGACTGCATCTTCAATGTCCCCAACTAGAGTGTCAAGTTTCAATGCTGTCTCTGTTGATAAAATATTCAATAAGAAATAATTCACATAAATGAGTGAAAACAAAACGCACATTTTTGTTACAGAAAGCACTAAACAGAGCAGAGATCATAAAATGCACTGATAAGATGAAATATTTTCTGTCAACCAAGCAAGACAAAAAAAATAAACTAGCATATGGAATGAAACCCTATGTTACAAATGGAGCTAGGATGTCCATAGAAACCCTTCCAACGGTTAAATAGTCAAACTAATTTAATATGTGACAGGAAGCATATATAGGGAATTTTTTTGGAAATAAGAACTAGCATTTCTATGATACAGGTCGATTAAGTTTTGGATCAAAAGATTAGATGGAATCAGCATTGAAAGTCAATAACTTCACATTTTCTCCAGTAATACTGCTAGTCCAATAATATTATGTACTTATGGTTCCTATTTGGTGCTCTGCACTTCTAATAGGATAAAGAGGATGTACTTATATTAATTAAAGCTACAAGCATACTAAGGGACAATAAGAGCAGAAAATCCAAAACAAAGATGGGTCCAAAAATAAAAATATTCAGCATAAACAAGATGCTTTTTCAACAAAACTGTGCATATGCTCCAGTGATAAGAGTATTAAGAGGAGCATTCACTGAAAAACAAAACATGCAACTTGCTCATATGTCTTTAAAATACTAGGAACCATTTTATTTTTCGAACTTTCAATACTAGAGCCTCAAATCTACCAGTTTGTGGAGCATATAAAATTAAGAGTGTTAAAAGTTCCTAATTGGAAATGTTCTAATCATTTTTCTATTTAGATTCAGGTAAGAGATTAGTGGAAGCTACACCTTGTCTGCAAATGGACCTATCGTTTAACTAAATTGGTGGATGATGTTGTGCATATGGATAATGAGTTACAAAGTCCATAACAGAGCACCCCGTCAAATTGTAAACCCAATATCCCTTAGATGGAGAACATCAAGAACCCTGATTCAAAACCCACTACCAATTTCATAACCCTTGAACCTTCATGCAACTAGTTGCCACTACTGTTCTCCACTGGTTCAGATTTTCGACATCCACAAGATATATATACATATATCCAATTATCCAACACTAAGGAAGATAATTTTCCATACACATCCTGAAACTAACTAAGTTCTTTATCCAGTATAAACAAAGTTTTTCCGTCACATTATCAAGAACCAGTAATTTGCATTCTCCGACCCAATTACATAGGTGTGCTATGTGCGTACCTAATCTCTCTATCGAATTCAAAATTTCAATAAATGTAGTCAACGGTTATTTTTGAAGAACTATCGTGTTGCATTTGATCCTGATACAAAAACATTACCCACTACCTTATTTCATTCAAGTAAGCTAAAATAAACTTATAAACCCTAGAGTTTCAACTTCCATACAATCTAATTAACCATCAAATTCAAAAACAGTAGAAATATAATAAGCATAAGTGCCTACCTGCGTAAGAGCGAACAGTTTCTACTCTTGTCACTTCTTTCGCCAGCGCTGGCAACTCCTCCCCTAATATGAGCTTTACCCTCCCCGAATCTTCTTTTTCTCCTCCTCTCCCATCTAAACACATTTCCAACATAAATCAAAATAAAATCAAGGTTTAATTATTATGTAAAAGGAAGAAGAAATTAAGGAAAAGTAATGTTACCAGTAGAAGATCCAGAAATGTAATCTGACGACTGAAGATGGTTTAATTTGAGATTGATTACATTGAAAAGACTTCCTAGTTGTTCTGAATGTGATACAAATGAAAAAACACTTTTCTCGAGTTTATGATTTAGATTGTTCAAGTTATGATCCAAATCACAACACTGTTTTTGCAATTCGGAAACAAGATCTGGAGCTTTTAGTAAATCACCTCTATTTTGAAAATTGTCACTGAGAAAGGAAAGTAAAGATGGAGAAATATCTGATAATGAAGGGAGATTGTTTCTTGGATCCATATTCAATACATCAAAGTAGAAACAAACAGATGATCAATATTGCAAACAGGATATTTCAAGGGTTACCAAACTCAAAGTCTAGGACAGCCGTTTCATAATTCACAGCTGATTTCAAAATTTTATCTGGTTTCCTATAATACTTTCATTTAATCTTCTAAAGAGTTTAGCTCGAGCTCAAAGATCAGCTAGAATGTCGTCTGCAACTGCAACCCATTTTATCACCTACACCTAAAAATAATTGTAAGGAGGACAAAAGATCAAGTCAGCTCCATTCATTGATGACTTCAACAAACACACAGCTGACAGATCTTTTACATGGAAAGAGATTTACAATGAGATCAACAAATTTATTTCTTTTGGTGTCTAAGTCTACGATTAACAATCATATAAGAAACTTCACAAGCTATAGTGAAACTGGTAATGACACATAATACTCATTAGTGAATACCAACTGTAACTGTATGACCCGAAACTTGTAAACAAAGTAAACAAGATACTAGAGTTTTAAAACATCTCTATCACCATATATAACTTTGAAATTAAATTAATCCAATCACTCGTTTCTTTGAATAATTTGGGTATTTCATAAATCACCTTGCAAGATATATATAATTTGGGTACAGAGGAATAGCACTAATGAAAACACCAAAAAAATCAATAATTGACAGTTCTCATGAATTGAGAATATAAACGTAATCAACTGTAACATATACTGAAAGTATAGATAGGTGTTGAGTCATCATGGTGCCTACAAATACAACATTGTTCCCATAATCTTACCTTTTCTTATAGCTTCTATGCTAACCAAGTAACTAGGTACTGCTGTATGCATTATGATTACAATTCCACTATAACAATCTACTTTGACTATCTTCAACACAATAAGAAAATAAGAATACAATAAGAGTCATTGACCAACATTAATATTCTACACCGTCAAATCTAAAAGACCACCATGGGAAGATAACTGATTTCCTAATCTAACAGCATGTGACAAGTACCTGCTACTTCAATTAAATCAAACCTTATAAAGTGATTGTTGTATTCGTATTAACACAGTGTTGGGAAATTGATATGCACACTATTCGTATTGTTCTGTAAGGAAAGTTAGTGCCTTGCTCAACCAAACCTTAAGAACAAATCCCAGTCCCTGGGAAACTAGAATTTCCGACACTAAATCATAAAAAGTTACTACATACAACTTAGCTAAAGCAAAGTCTAAAGCTAAAGTAAAGTCTAAGAAGATGACACTGAGATGCTCTCTTAGGTATTTAATCAAACAGGATGAGAGCAACTTCCAAACTATAGATTACATGATAAAAGAGCAAAATGGGATCAGAGGATACAGTTTTTAAAGTCTAACACTACACAACACTAGAAAATGAGAAGAACAAAATCAAATTTATAGGTTATATGGCGTCGATAACTATAGAAGTTGACATATAGTTGAAATAACAAGAAGAGTTGGAAAACTTAAACGATGCAAGTTGTGATGCAGCCTATCCATGAAGTTCTATCAAGCAAAGAAATTAAACAAAAATTAAATACATAGATCAAATTAATCTAAGAACCCTAATATCACCTGTTAATTGTTGTTACCAAATCAACGATTATGAGATTGTATGTAGGTGAAAACAACAATAATAACTCCATTGGAATTAAAGCTTTATACATACCTATAATTTCAGAAATCAGTTGTTCTTCTTCACTGATTTTTCTTGAATTAGCCCTTATATGTCTTTAGTTTGAGGTCCAACTAATTCTTAAGCAATATCCCCATTTGATCACAATTTAAGCTGGTGTTTAAGATGTTTTTCTTTGCTATACAAGATCTTGTCAAGCAATAACGATACAGATGTGGATCGGTTTTGGTTTCAGATCCAGAATACCGACCCGATAATCCGCCTTCTCAACCCGGAAATCATAAGCCGGTTCTATTCTTATTTAGTGATTTTTTATTATTTTTTCTTTCTATTAGTTGTTTTTACTTAATGAAATATAGTAAGAATGGTTTGAGTCGATAAACCGTACATATTAACCGAGACGATTTGACGAAAATGATGGATTTGATTGATTTTTTATGAAATTAAAAACCATATACAAATGGAAAATAGAGTTAATGTTTCTTTTTTTTTTGGGACAGTAGAGAAGAGTGGAAAGTTGAGTCGAAAAAAGATTTCTGCGTTAATTTTATTTCATCATTGGATTCGATTAATACTAGTACCTCTGTTTCTAGAAAAAAAATATTATCATCATTTTATTTCAGCTTATTTTTGAATTCGATTAAAACTATTATCCTTTTAACGGTTAACAAAAATCTAAAACTATTAGGAACGGTTGGAATAGTGGTTTACGTCGGTTCAGGATAATCGGATTGGTTTGGTTAACAAAATTCTAAAACCATTAAGAACGGTTGATTAGTGGTTTACGTCGTTTCAGGGGTAATCGGATTAGTCTGGTTCGCTTTCCCCGTTTATATGTGCAACCCTAATTATAACCATCCAAATCCACATTCAATATTCAAATCATATGTGATTCTTTTGAGTTCATACTCATGGCTTAAGCATGTACCACAAACAGGCCAAATACATGCAAATTAAACAGTACATTCCCCAACAGCAACCAAGCCTTGAACACAACATTGGGGTGTGATCTCTCGAGCCAAATTTAAGCACCGGCCACAATTTTGATCACAACACTTGCAAACAGGATGTAGCACCTTTCTATGAGATACAGGAAAGGAATACTTTTTTTTTCCGAAACCCAGACCACAAATTGTCTGTTCATAAACCTGAGGTCACAGGATGGCTTGTTGGTCATCAAAAGCTCGCCGCATACAAAGTGTAGCCTGACAGGCTTATAGAACCAACAATCTGTTGTCTATACTACCCAACACAAACTGACAGGCAACCGGTGAAAGTCCAGTGAATTGTTGGTTTAGAATGACGAAGACAACAGTTTTACATCTAAACTATATGAGAGTACAAAATTCTTTATGAAACAAAACGCAATTGGACCTCGATGAGAAATGCATCTATATAGATAATTGACTAATCAACAAAACAGAGAGCAATAGAAATGGGTACCATTTTCTCAGGTATCTGTATGTAAGTACAACCACAACGAGGTCATCCCGATACTCAGATGATACAGGTCCAAATGACTCCAATTAAAGGTTACAAAAGTGTAACCCACCAAAAGTCATAGCACATTTCACAAACTGAAGATGTTCAATGACCTATTCAACACATAGGTTTAGCTCCTGATTTTCAGCCTCAATGTGACCAACAGATGCAGAAACAGAACAGATATCTTCAGGGACCATGAACTCTCAGATGCAGAAAGTCAGCACAAACTATAGTTTTCTATCATGAAATTCAGATGATGTGGACTAGATTGCCATTAAGCATTCCCAAGAGCATAGCTAGCAAACAGTGACCGACAACTTGTATCATCCTCGGCTGAGGCTGAAAAAACAAATCTACGAACCTCATACAAGTGAAGAACTGAATGGTATCTAAATCGTCAGGTTCACTTCAACTCCCAAGCCACAGACATCATTATGGAGAAATTCAGCTCCTGGAAGTCCCTACATTTGATGTTTTTACAGGAATAAGTCAATATCCTCAGACAAGCCTAAAGAATCACAGAATCTCCATCAAATAATGCGCTGAACTTTAGACCTTTTTTCCTTTTCTTGAGAAGCTTTCAATGGTATTTATAGATACATAGAGAAGCACCAAAACCCTAGTCTAGTCCCCTTATCAGCTACCACATTCACTACTAATGACCTTCTCCCTACAGCTAATTTTAGCCAGATCATTATGAACTTCAGTCAGGGACTTTTTATCTCCTATCTGTCAAATTTCGATACCAATTACCAAATCATAGCTTTCATACAGTGTTTCAGGGCAACACATTATCGCTCGAGTTTCCACGTCACAAAATTACAGTTTCACAGAATACACTAAGCTAGCTCCTCATTTTTTCTCGTGAAAGAACATATATAAAAGATCTACTCTTAACTTTTTTTCCCGAGAGAACATATATGGATCTAGAAAATGCTAAATCTAATCTTAGACAAAAAAAAACCTTATCTGAATGTTTTATCCACTCAAGATGGTAGCTTCTTTTACAAAATCCTTTTGCCACTAAAATATTTCGACATTGACATCACATCCTCGATGACTTATGGTAACTAAGCTCTTAAGTTCAAGTGAATACAGCTATTCAAAAGGAAGGCTCGAACAACGGTTTCTGAACTCATGGGAAGTGACTGATCCCTATGTCACTACCATCAGAATTGGAGGATCCACTAACTTTCAAACAATCAAACCTGCAACCCCGGTAAGCCCTCGTCACCGTCTGCAAATCCTCATGACCTAAGTTTTACCTCTTCTTTTTTTTTCCTATGAAAGAAAAAACTTACAAAAAAGAACAACTCTAGCATGAAGAAAAGACAAAAGAACCATCTACCATATCATAGTAAATCTCAAAAACAGACCTAACAAGCAAGCCCTATAAAGCACATCATCAAATGCTTCATGTTGATTTAATAAAACCCATTGAGCTGTAATAAACCCTAGATAATTTCCCAACAACTTGCCTAATTTTGCAACAACTCAGATTGACTTTAAGAATTAAATGTAACATGGTTACTGAAGAACCATGTCCTCCTTTCATTTGCTTACCATTCCATATAATCAATTTCACTCAAATAAACAAGAAAATAAAAACATGTAAAAACCACATAAAAAGCACCCCAAAATCACAATTTTACTCCCCTGAACCAGATTTAACAAACCAAATCCAACTACATTTCAGACTTACTGTATATTTCAATCAAAGATCATATCAAACTTTAAACTAGGCAACCAAAGCAGTCAGATTCAAGTCTCTAACTATGAAGCATTATTAGATCCCCAGTAATGAGTCAATAACAGATAAGCCAGTATATAGAAGTGTTATTACACAAACACAACCAAGTACCAAGAAATGAAAACAATTTGATTATTAAAATCACATAAAATGCATCAAAAGTTAAAATTCCTCAAATCTCATCTTTCGATTTCATATCGACAACATCTGAAACAAAAGAGGGAGAAATTGAAAAACCCTAAACCTGGTATTTCTTGTACCGAGCTACCTCATCTTCATTGGGGAAAAAACCCATCAACCTTCCAGCAGAGTTTTGGTACGCATACATAAATCCACCCAATACACCGATCAAACCACCAGTTACCATTGAAGGACCTCGAATATTAGGCCTTATACCTGCAAATTAGGATGATCCAAATAAACAAAATGAGGATGAAATTACCAAATCTAGAAGACAAAGAAAAGGGATCTTGGTAGAGTAAATATTACTATAAAAAATAATGTATTGAGAGAGAAAAGGGTTAAGAAATAGAACCAGAGAGGTATCCGACTGTAACAGAAACACCACTGATGGTGATTAATCGAAGATAATCGAGAGTATTGAAATTTCCTACTGTCTTTGTGAATGGTGGGTTGCGATCAATCACTGGATATTCAGGTTTCGTTGATGCTGTGATATCTGTGTTCATCTTTCCTTCTCTTTTTTCGTCTTCTCGCACTAGTTTTGATTTTCACTGGGTGTGAAGTAAATTGTATCTCGCTTGGTTTTCTCTCATTTGTGGGTGTTCCTATGAGGGCACCTCCTATGTGAAACAAAACTATCCGCTGAGTCGTGATGGTCCACGAGATGGAGACATAAAACCAGTTACTACTGTTTCGAATTACACATGCAACAATTTTTATTTTTTTTTGAAACGGAGAGTAAAATTCAAATAAAATTTAGAAAATCTAAAGATTTAAAGACCTTGATAAATAAAGCTCTCACGTTAAACAGTAAGGAAATTCTCATTTTTTATTGGTCGAAATAAGGGTTTAATGGCTTTTGTAAAACGAGAGTTCTGATGAGAACACTTGGCATAATTTAATTGGTGCAAATATTTAGGGGTTAAAGAAACTCACTCTCCTATTGGCTCTTTTGTTTTAAAATTAATACACTTCGTTTACACCCAATACTTAATTATACCGGATCAACATCACCTATAGTGGGTGGATAACATCACAAATCGACGATCTATATCAAAACCAAATTCAATTTGGAATTGTTAGTATTAAACCTATCATATTCAGAAACCGTGACTACGTTAGGAAACTAAAAAGAAAAAGTGTAAACCTAACCGTTCCATCACGATGAGACGGGGCGGGGCGAAGCTCCGCAACACCAAATCAAAAATTAAAGGTAACAGTGATGAAAAGTTAAATATGTCTGGTGCATAGCACGGGCGCAAATCTAGTGCCTCTTAAAACTTGAGTGAAAATGCAACGGGGAAATTAGGCTAAGCCCCACCCATGGGTTACCCATAAGATTAAGCCCCTAACTAAAAGAGTTTTGTAACCAGGTCCCAAATTAAAATAGTTTTATTTAAAATTGAAAAGACTAGATTACCCTTGCTATATATTTATTCTCACCTACCTTTTCTCCTAAAAACATACACCATAATTTCTAGAGAGAAAAAACGCATCTATATCTCACCTGAAACCACCGATTTTTTTTTTTGAAACCCTAGAAAATTCAACTGCTTCTGACTGATTTGATAACTGAAATCAAATCAAAAACCGATTGAAAATTCAAAATCAGCAACTACTTCAACTGCAAATCCAGAAAAACAGATAAAAACCATTACCAAATTAAAACTGAATAAGAATATCAAACAAGAATGAAAGGGAAAAGAAAAAAAACAGAAGAAAAAGATGATGATCCGCAATTATCATGTACGTTCGGTTTGATTTTAATGATGTTTTATGGGTTTTTTTCATCGATGTTGATTCTGATCCAGGGTTTCATTTTTTTTTTTGATTAATCGATGTTCTTCGTGAGTCTGGTACTGCATGTTGATTATATCTAATTAATAGATGTTGATCTATGGTTTCTTTCGTATTTGTTGTTTTAATTAATTCATGTTCTTGGTGAATCTTCTACTGCATGTTTAATAGTTGATTAATTGATGTTCTTGATGTTTTGGTGGTGTTGGTTATAGTAGACGTGGTACTTGTTTGGTAGTATGATATACTGTTTCAGATATGAATCAGAAATGTGATTTGATAACCAAATGTCCTTGAGTCGTGGTGATAGTTGTAAAAAATACTTTGAACTAGACATCTAACATCATGTGAAAAATCCTGCTGAGACGTATTACAAAGTTTGTGGTTGTGATTGTGATGTTAAACATTGTTGTTTACTGTTAGAAAATAATAGTCATGGTATTGAGTAGAGTAAGGATTCATCTAGTTTAACATGCAGTTGAAGTTCAGGTTATTCAAAAGGAATTCATGTATTATGTTTCATATCTAAATTAAGGTTTGGGTATATATCCTGTGGAAATCATTTAGTTTGTTTCATGGATATTAGTTTGATGTAGTTGTGTAATTTGAAGTTACACATTGATATGCATCTGTAAAAATGAAGTTACATATTTAGTTTATTACATGGATTATAGTTTGCAATGGTTGTGTAATATGAAGTTACACATTTAAACTAGGCATCTGTAAAATGAAGTTACATATTAAGTCTGTGTCACGGAGCAGAAAATTCCTCCCCCGGCGTTGTACGCTGGGCAGGCCAGAACTCCCCGATGCACGACTTGAAAGACAGTAACCGTACCTTAAAGCTTCACTTCTTTCTAGAAAATGAAGGTAGATTTGTGTTTCCAAGCATGCTTTGCAAGCATGATACTCGAAACGTAGTTTCCACACCGTTCCAACTCACCCTTGTTCTGCAAAGGGTACAGGGCTATCAAAGCCAAATGGTGAATGCCTTTGGAAAGCATCACATACTTACGAGCATTGTCCAGGCCTAACTCATGCCTCGGACTAGCACCTAGGTTATTTCAAGCTTATTTTTTGCTTCATCAACTCTGCTTCGACTAAGCGCTGGTGATAGGATTATGATGAACCTATTTAAATAACCGCAATTGCACGGTGTCTACAATGCAGACAACGGCAAGTACGGATCGAACCCACAGGGAGCGGGAAAATACTGTAATCAATATCTCAATTAAACTAATAAGAAATAATATTTTTGGATTTTTAGGATTATGAATGAAATAATAAAACAAATTAAACTAATAAAACAACTAAGAAGAGAGAGTCGGTAACCAGAGTTTTTAGTATCCACCACTATTTCTATTTAATTACTGAAGTGAAACATAACTCCTGAATATTATCTATTGTTCGTTCTATCGAAATCACCTATTATGTGTATTAGAGTCGCAAATGTTACTGGGACGCCCTAAGCATGGCGCACCAAAAACTCTCATTCTCAGTATACACCATCAAATTACATTAGCGTGAAAATTATACGAAACTAATCATAGGTTCACAAATAATACATGGCTATTATAAGCATACCCCATCAAAGGATTTAACTCAAGCATGAAATACCAAATAAGTAGACAAATATATTTACAATCCTATTAATTATGCACAAAGGTTATTGTATTGTACAAAACCGGTGGAGCAACAACTAATATTTTCATTAAATCAATAAATCAAAATCAGGAATTAATCTATTCAAATCATAATAGTTTTTTGTTTAATAAATCAATCATAGCCTATTACTCAAAGTGGTTTCAAACATAAAACCCTAGCTACAAAATCAATTAGAACATGGAGATGGGTTTGTCAAAATCCATAAAAATAAATTAACAAAGTAAAGAGGAGAGATTAAACCATTTGTTTGATGTCCTTTTCTTCCACCTTCGTATTAGCTTCTGTCTGCCTACTCTTCTCTTTACATCCACCAACCCAATTACACCTCTATGTATAGAACCCTCAACACCAGCGCCGTCATCAGAGAAAAAAAAAAATCCTCCCAATCCGAACTTTAGCCTCTCTCCTTGTACAATGTCAGATCTTGTCCCCCCTTTCACAGCCTCAATTCCCAACCTCTGTCAGACCTTCTCTCCCTACTTCTCTCTCATGTTGCTCTTTTTTTCTCTCTCTCTCTCACATCGCCCGCTCTCTCTTTTCTCTCTCCGTCCTTTCACATCCTACCCTCTTTCTTCACTTCAATCAATCACACCTTCCACATCTCTCTCTAATCAATCACACCTTTCTCCTATCTCACGTCCTTTTTCCAGCCTCCAATCAATCATGCCTACTTTTCCTATCACCTCCTCCTCTCACAGCCGCTCCCCTTCTCTTTCTAGCCTTCTTTCTCTATGGTCCTCTCTCCCCAATCCAATCAGTCCTTCTCTCCAACTGAAAACAGCCGCCAACCTACCTCTTCTCTCCTCTGTCTCACGTCTCAATTCCCTTCTCCTATGTTTTTCTTTTTTTTCTTTTATACTCTCTCCATCTCTGAACAAAACCTAGTCTAGCTAGATCCCCCTTCTCTCTCCGCTACTGTCCCTTCTTAAACTCCCCCTCACAACTCCCTCGGTATCTCTTTTTTTATTTGTGTCCGCCTTTGTCTCATGTTCAAATCAAACTCCAAATACCCTACTCATTTTTACACCAGCAATCCACCTACTCGGTCCTTCCAACTTTTTTTCAGTCTCTACACCTACCAAAACAACACCACTCCACCTTTTCTCCGACACGTGATGCTCAATACCCAACACCTACTTCTCCACTTTCGTTCGAGTAATTGGTTATTTTATTCTTTCATTGTCAGGCTCTCACCTCAATTGTTGTTCACTTACAAAACTAAAAGAAAGTCCACCAATCAGACTCTCACAGCAACTCACGTCAGCCAACATAAAATGGGACCCTCCTTACTTTGCCTATCTCTGACCGAACAACTTTATATGACCACGTGTCTCTGCCCCTACACATCATACCTAGCAACTGGGCTCCATCTTATTTTTACTTTATGTACCTCCATCAACTCAATTTACTTTGTCTTTTGTTTTCTACGCCCAAACGAAAAGTAACTCCACCATCCAACTCTCAATTTAGTGCCATCTAGCCAAATTTGTTCTCTCGGTGGTATTGATATCCGGGTGCCACTAATAAATGCAATTTCATCCATGTTTTTTTGTAACATCGGGTTTTCGGTATGCTATCTATAAAAGCACGAAAAGAAAAGTATTAACATAAAATCAAGTACTAGCACACATAAATTAGTTGGTAAAAATGTATAAATTAAGTTTCTATCAGCTGGGTGCATGCACTGATCTTTCTCTTGCCAAGAGTGCCGCAACCATGCGTACCCCGTTCATACTGTATGGATTGGTAGGAAGTATGAACATCCATCAAATGGAATGAAACTACCTCATCAAGTGCGGTAACAATCATCTCTTTCCTAGAATTGCTGAGCTAGATGATATGAATAACACAAACGACGCAATCATCTCCAAATTAGATGATATGAGCGACAAGGTATTGTACCTCAATGTATTACATTGCAGCTTCCTACGTACTCAACCCGTACCTTGAAGGGATCAAGCATGACCGTAGTTCATCCGTAAAGGTACAAACATCTTAAGCCTATTAAGGCAAAGACAACATCGAATAGGGCCAATCGTTTTCAAAAGGATATGACTTGGCATATACAATTCGCGTCCAACTATTTCCAACATGATTTAGCAAGGCTAAAAGCCTAGCAAAGCCTAGTCCGCATAGGCTGAGGGACAAAGTATGCATTGGCTTATGCATAACTATAGCTACTTAGTATGCAAATATGCATTCTCGAGTACGCAACATAGATGAATGATGCTTTCACATAATTCGTGCTCCATATTCTAAGCTACAAGCAAATCCTCCAACTGGTTAGCATGGCTAGGAAAATCCTCAAATTGGTTAGCATAGCTAGGAAAATCCGCCAACTGGTTAGCATAAATAGGCAATTCCACCAACTGGTTAGCATAGCTAAGACATATTCGCTTTCTGGTTAGCATATCTAAGCTTCATCGATTTCCAACCAACGACTCCTCCCTATATATATTTTATTCGCATTTTTATAAATAAATAAAAGAAAGAGAAGGGACATCCATTGACTGCACTTTCGTTTTCTAGTTAGCGCCTCTAGGAAAATCCGCTAACTGGTTAGCTAAATCCACTTTCCAGTTTGCGCTACTAGGTTAATCCTCTTTCTGGTTAGCCAAATCAGCTTTTTGGTTGGCGATATTAGGCTAATTCGTTTTCTGGTTAGCCAAATCCGCTTTCTGGTTGGCGCTGATAGGCAAATGTGCCAACTAGTTAGTACATCCGCTAACTAGTTAGCCAGCTGCTAGGCTAATCCGCCATCTAGTTAGCATAAATGCCAATTGTCCCAAGGCTAATGCATTCACACCCTAATGCATCCCTGAGTGAGCTTTATAAGCTTAGGATGAAGCTTCATCCCATGCCATGAGGCGTCCCTGAGTAAGCGTCATGCGAAAAATACGGGTCTTACAGTTTGTTTCATGGATGATAGTTTGCAGTGGTTGTGTAATTTTAAGTTACACATCCATATGCATCTGTAAAATGAAGTTACGCATTACATAACAGTATGATCCATGTTGTGTACTTAGGAGCTACACATCCTTTGTAACCTGATTTGAATTTGAAAAATAAAGTGTCTATTAAATAAGTACACAACATATTGATCATACTGTTTTGTTATGTGAATAGGTAAACTACGATCATCCTTCAATACCATCCTAGATTTGGTAATCTCTATAAAACCAATCAGGATGTCCAAAGGAACAAAAAAGTTACTAAGAGAATAAGCCTCTTATGGAAATCTCTTTTTGATGTTTTGGAATACTGAAGATAAAGAACTGCAAAAAAAAAAAGATCAACACAAACAAACAAGTGGTTGCAAAGCTCTTAACGTGATATGATCGTGAGTGTCCGAGTCCGACTACCTTCAAATTTGGTGATAGAATCCTAGAGTCTACTCCTGAGAAATGTGCTGGCATCCTAGGTATGAAGAGAGTTGGAGGTAAAAAAGGGTGACAAGATAATAAACCAGAAATGGAAGGAAATAAATGATAATGTGTTGTATAACAAGTATTTTCAGAATAGTAAGAAGAAAGGGAAGGTGGATAAGACGTCAATTGCAGCAGCGATAAAAGAAGTAATGAGAATAGAAGAACCAACAACAGTTGATGATGAACAATTAATATGTTTGATAGGATTTTATTTCTGTTGTGTACTATTTTTCAGTGATATCAATGCTAGCTCAATTCATGTGATCAATTGCTCCATTATCAATAATTCATGAATCCTTAGATTTATCTCACGTAGAGCTTAGAGCATTATCAAAGTCACCATGATTATCTGATTGAGTCACTGATGTAGACCCAACATGATTTTCCTTGGAAAACTTCATTCGAGCGTAATCCTTTATCATTTGTTCCAGCTGAAATTATGATGGGTGAGGAGAAAAACTAGGTGCTGATGATGATAAAGGATGAAACTCATCATCATTTCTATGGTACGATCTTGAACCACCACTGCGACCTCCTTGTCTCCCTTTAAAAAAATTATCCCCTCTTTTATTACCATTCTTGTTACAACAATCAGAAATAGATGGTGTAACATTGTTTAAAACTAAACTTTCTTGATGTACTGGAGATATCAAAACTACTATTTTTAAAATTAGTTCTGATACCCTTTTTGCACTTATATTGTCACTCTGATAAAAGTCTAGATGTGCTGAACTTCTAGGATGAGAAGAACTACTATTCTCAGAAATTCCAGACATAGATCTACTTTTAACTCAACGAAGAATGACAAACTTCAAAGAAGAAACCAACTTACATTAGTAGAATTATGGTCTTTGGTCACGGTTGACCTAGTCCCGGTAGTACCTATAAACGAGACTAAAATTTTGCTGGTCGCGAGGAAAATGGTTCCGTGTCTAACTTACATCAGTCCATATTGTCTGAACACGATTCAAGTTAAAACTGTTTTGATTTCTTAACCTAACTTCTACTAGTATACTCCCACGATCTACAATCCCACTCTCATCTCACTGGACTTCCGCATCCTCATCTTATCTTTATGTTGGAAATCATTCCTCTCTTTCTTCCCTGTCGTCCAGACTCCAAACTCAAATAAAACAATTTTTTTGTTGTATGTTACCTGTTTGATCTGATTTCAATTTCCTATGGAGTTTGAATCGGAAGTTCCAAGCGTTAATGTCTTTCTCTAAATCTCTATTACATAATTTAATTTTTCTTATTAAACTTCAGAATACGCAGTAAACAACTAGTATTTCGTTCACTCTTTTGGATTTAGGGCAAACCAATTTGATGATGAAACTGATACTCGATTAAGTTCAAGCGGCTTGGATTTTTCTGGTAAGAGTCTGAGGTCGTTATTAAGTTCTTGAACTCATTTTTTTTTTGTTAATTGATCTTGCAAGTGTGAAATCAGGGAATTCTTTGTAATTTAGAGTTTATTTTCTTATCTGAATAATGGCGAATTATTTTTCCAATTTTTGTTGTGGTTGAAATTTTAAATTAGGTACCCTTACAATAAACATTTCAAGATTGTGGGAGATGCATGTTTTTTTCTCTTTATCTGGAAGGTATGCTAGTTTCTTCCTTGGTATCTTATTGTGTTGTATACCTATATTAAAGATGAACTGGCTTCCATGTTCGATTGTCATTATAACCATGATAGAAAACTGTAAGAACAAAATTTTATTCTTTTTATGTTCTAGATTTACAATTATTATTATTTTTTCTGCCTGTTTTGAGTATGTTTTTGTTTAATTTAGGGCTATTTATCTACCACTCCTATGATGGCTTCATCTTGATATTAGTTTCGTTCTGGTTTAGATAAGTGATCTCTGTAGTTGATGGTAAATCTTGTGTCTTTCTTAGTGATGGCGTGCTGATCAATGATGGTGGTGTTGGTATCTATTAACTTTACTGTTTAACTTAAAATTTGTATTCAATCAATATGATGTCATGATAGATGAAACCAAAATTTGTTCCCAGAAATTAAATATTATCATACGTACACAAGTTATTCAAAATTTGTTAGATTAATTATCACAAATCCTTGTTTTATTTCTTACATTGATTAAACCTTAGGAAGATACAACATATAAGCAAGTTCAGAAGTTCATTAATTGTTTACATTTATTTACGCAGTTGTTCGATATCGTCCTTTTTCCCTGTATGTGTAGACGCTATAAGCAAGTTGAAAAACTTAGGAAATGCATGCACTAAGTGGGTTTGCTGGGCCAACCTCCTCCTTTACGAAGGGTATGTTCCTTTCTGTTCATTTGAGACCTCCCTGGTATTTTGATGTTACAGATGTTGAAATTGAATACATGGTGTCACAAAATTAAGTTAAGAAGAGTTTGTTGGTTATAGGCTACTAAATGTATTCTATTTTGGTCGTTCTATTGCTGTAAATTGTACAATATTGAGTATGTATGATTTAATTAAATGAGTTTGAGTTTTCCTTTTTGATAATTTTTTGTGCGATTAGGGGATGTAAGCTTTTGGAAATAAGACATCTTTTGGTATTGGTTGGGTACAACTTCTATGAGATTGGGGAGATTATATTCCTTCACACATAGTGGTTTGGATTCTTTTCATTGAAGCTACACGATTTCAAGTATTTGTCGACCTTGTGATTTCCCATTGGTGAGAGAAAAAAGAAGATTACTCCGTTAAAAACAAATGATGAGTGCAGCATGTTCTTTTTTTCTGTGTTTTTTCTTAAAGTTATTTTATGTTCTTATAAGTATCTTTGTCACTTGAGTAGGTAAATGAACGAATTTATTTATATTTTTACTGCCAGGTTTTGGAATATGTAATGACGAACGTATACGTCAAAGCTTCAACTTCTGTCTTCTTCGATTTTGTTCACTTAGTCTCGAGTTCAGTTACTGGTTTGATCTGTTCCCTGTGGTCTATTACTGCCGATCGATTCAGGTTTGGAAGACATTGGATAATTTACTCTTTATCTATTTTATTTTTATCTTTTAGTCTTTAGGAGTTGTCAATTATGCATCCCGAATTAATGTAGAGCCTTGGAAATAACTATAAAATGTGGTTTTTGTAATGATACTATCATATTTAATGCTATGGTTTGAGTTTTTCACTGTTTATTATTAGCATAATACAATGATCTTTCGGACTTTTATAACCTCTGCGAGAAACAAAACTCCAGGAAAAGCCGCATTTGCTGGAAGATCTGCACTTAACAAATGTCTTTTTTTAGAGAGAGGTCTATTTTTCTATTCCTTATTTTGATCAAATTTTATTGCATTACTTGAAATGATGTTAAGAATTGTGAATTAGGTGATACCTGTAATGAACATCAGGTTTCAACTGAAGTTGCTTTGATATATGACATTAGATAGGTGTTTCTACTTTTCAAAGTTTGATAGAGAAGCATATTCATTGTATGGTGGTGCTCATTCCCTTGCAGAAACTACCATCCAAAAGCTTTTAAGTTATAACAAAGTTGATAAGGTTTAATTTCTACTCAAGCTGAATTTGCATTTTGTTATTGATGACCTATTAAGGTTGTGAGTGGCATTTTAACTGAACTTATATGAAAAGAATGGGTTGTTCACTATGCAGCCCAACATTCTTAACTGATCTTCTTCATCATATTTGACATGATTTTTTCCACTGACCAATGGATCTATGCACGGTAGATTAAAAAAGGAACTGTAATTTGATGATTTGCTTTTAAGGTTAATGACGAGAAAAGATTGTTAGCAGTGATTTAACAATTAGCATTCTCCCTAATAAAAGAGTATATTCATTGTTCGGAGAATTATTACGCCCTTATGCAGTTACTTATGCAGTTTAAGATCTTGCATTGTAACTTGACTTGTACATTTTGTTTCATTTTTCTCTTCTTTGCAGCTAAGTGACATCCTAGTGGCAGAATTTGGAGTAGCTCTTGCAGTGTGAGTGTACACAGGATTCTTCTGGAAGTGCAGTTGTCCTTTCGAAACTTTGCTGGAGGCTTCCCTTCCTGCTCTTTTATGCAAACACATGTGCATGTTCTGATACTTGCTGATTATATTGTCATGTCCCTGTTATTAACTCTAATAGAATTTATATATCAAGATAATATAAACTATGTTGATTTTTCACGATGTGTTATCAGATTCAAATGTAATGTTTGGTAATTTCATTAAGATTATTCGTTACTGCTTCGATTATTATCTTCTTTGTTAAGCATAAAGATGTTTGCAACTCAAAACAATACCCAAAAAGTGTGTTACATATGTTTGATGGTTTGGACAACGTGAATATATGAGATACATGACCAGTATACAAATTAGTCACGATATAGTATGGAAATCGTGTCCATTGAACAAATTTTGTCATGGTGTATTTCAGCATTCCGAGACTAATAAGCAAATTTGTCACGGTGAATTAACGAAGTAGTCTCGAAATTTACCGTGACCAATTGGTGCCCTTTTGGCCTCGCAGGCTTTGGACACGATTTCTCAAAAATGAAATACCATGACCATAGACCTTTGGTCACGGTAAACTACCGTGATGAAAAGCCCTTTTTTTACTAAGGTTACAATCAACCACAGGTTCTTCTAGAACAACTTAAGGGTCTAACCTACAAATCTGAACCGTAGATCGAAGCTATAGTAGATCAAGCTAAAGGGGATTTAAGATGGGTTTTCTCTTCTCTCTTGATCCGATACCATGTGGAAACCGAGAGAGAGTGGCAGAAAGAGTGTATGTACACCCACAGTTCCCTTTTCATACACTCAGCATGCATAATTACAAGTATACCATTATTAGATAAAATATCTCGGTTATACTGAATCACTGTTCACTATTCCTATCACTAAACTATCATCTGCACACAGACTATACACTGCACAGTAATGAGCACACAGACTTTGAGACTCGTTCCAACAATTACAACCAAGCTCCCCATCCCGGGAACATTTCACATAAATGCTCTGAATCAATCGCGTCATGTATAAGTTGTTGGACCTGCAAGAAAACATAGTTCAAATCAATAAATCATGTCATTGGAAAGACCTTATAAAAGTTAAGACAGAAACTGGCTTTTCTACTAGATCAACCACATTCATTCATTGGCTTTCCTACTAGATCAACCACATTCATTCATGATCATAATATTCCCAAGGAAGTGAGGTATAAAAAAAAAGACAGATATTGATGACAATTGTGGTCCACGCTGATGAGGCTTAAGTATGGAACACTAATTTCTAGTTCTAATTTTTAGCATTAATAGGTTAACTTGAAACGGGAGCGAGGGACCTATAAATTTAACTCAATTGAAAATGAACACTTCTCATTTCACCCTCTTCATACCCACCCAGCTTCTGTTTGACACGCATTAATGCACTAGCAACATCCTTATTCCCTTCGTACACATCTAGTGAATCTTCCAAGATTGTGATATCATCTTTCGATCCCTGCAGTGATGATTAATAAACATTATCTTATTTTTAGGTAAGTCAAAATTTTATGAACATTGAAAATGAATTACAAAATTAGAGGAATAATAAACCTCTGAAAGAATGAAAAAACTACAGAAATAACGTCAGGTTTGTATCCTCTACAGAATTAGATGAACAGACTTATATGAACTTAGTTTTGGGGTTATATGTTTCAAGTTTTAGGTTCATAATTTGCTTTATGACAAGTGAACAACAACTTTTCATTGCCAGAAGAAACATAAAATGATGTTCCATAGCCAGAGAAAACATAAAATACCGATTCATTCCCAGAGGAATTCAGTGGAACCCTATGTTGTGTGAGGCGCGAGGCGAGGCGCCAAGCTGAACACCTCACGAGTTGTCGCCTAGGAGTGACTAAGGCGACCAACTATCTGATATATCAAGTAACAGACCTGTAATTCCTTCCAAAATTCATTCAAACAAAAATCCATTCAAATTCATACTATTTCAAACAATCACATTGAAATCAAGGGGTTTCAGAACTAAAAATTAATCAACTAATGAACTAAAAAAACCAAAAAAAAAGGCAGCAAAACTAAATCTTAATATATGCCGAACCATCAATTGTTTTCAAGAAAACCGTTCCTTTTGGGAAGTTCACAAGGAAGTTAATTAGTGTTCTTCTCCTACATCCGTCCACCAATCGTACATGATTGAACAACCATAGTTCTTCCAATGTACTTTGAATTCATCAATCCACTCACGAATTGCCAACACCTTTATCTTCAAGAACGAAACCCTTTGAATTGATCAATCCACTCACGAATTGCCAACCATAGATCTGATGATATCGGCGAGATGATGAAGAAGAACTGACGAGATGCGGAAGAAGAAATCCATGTAAAGAACCCTAATCCTATGGAGAAATGGAGGCAGAGAAGGAAAATAGGAATGAGGAAGAACAAATACGTATTTACCCAAAGATTAAAGAACAAAAACCCTAGAAATTGTCAACAAAACAGGAACCCAAAAACTAAAAAATTTACCATCTCGCCATCTCGATTTGGACGAGTTATTGGTTGCCTCAAACTTCCTCGAGGCGATCGAGTCGTCAAAATCGCTCGACTAATGTGTTGTCAAGGTAATCAGAGTATATTGAGGCATTAAGGCGGTGTACCTATGAGTCGTGCGCTTTTGGCGCCTTCGACAACATAGGTGGAACCTTTACTTAAGATGTACTTTTAATTTAGAAACAATAAAATTATCAATTTTCTTTGAAATACCAAAGCACTCTCACTTCAACATGGGTTCCCCTATGTGGCCATGAAAAGCAAATACATAAAAAAGGAAGAATCCAGATACTATCATATGAAGAGCAAATTAGGATACCAGATAAAGCAAATAGACTCATCACAATTTGTTTTTAAACTGCCTTTTGATGTTACAAAGCTTTCAGAGGAGACAACGCCCATTTATAGAGAGGATCATGAATAAAAACCTATACAACAATATTCTTATGTAAGAAAGAAAAACAACTGGATTTTTCATGTTTAATTGAAAATCTTCTGATTAATCATACTTCAATGATGGTTAGTAGTGCTTCCTTATTGGTCCTCATAACATATAAAGTTTCCTCACAACATCTTCTGAAGACGCCTTCAACTCCAGTGACTCCCATACCATCTATAATGTCTCTTGTTAGCCTCAATGAGACCTAAAAAGATGGTAAAGAAAGATATTCAGGTCTCCTTACTCAAGCTAAACCTATTATTCCATATAACATAAAAAGACAAACCTGCTCAGGTGTTTTGAGCACTAAGCCTTGTTCAAAAGAAACACCAAGGTCAATATGAACTACTTCTGCAGTGGCTAGATCTAAGAGAATATTCATCGAATGTCGATCACCCAGTCCAACGATGTAACCCACCTAAATTGAAAAAGAGCAGGTGTCAATGTTACTGCTACCTCTTAGCAGTCTTGCTAAATGACAAATTGATGTCTAATTTTACTAAGCATGAAATAGTAAAGCAAAGTGATTGCGGGATAGCACTGGTGATGGATACTGCTTATTGTTATTTTTAGTGCAGA
The DNA here is from genome assembly GCA_023531435.1 of Papaver californicum. Taxonomy (NCBI): domain Eukaryota; kingdom Viridiplantae; phylum Streptophyta; class Magnoliopsida; order Ranunculales; family Papaveraceae; genus Papaver; species Papaver californicum. The sequence continues at coordinate 4,745,578 of JAJJMC010010016.1, read as the reverse complement.
GTATCCGCAGGTAAGTCTATCAATAAGTTGATGAATGTAAGCACCGCTATGATATTAAAAAAACATACCTAAAATGTATCAGAAAAGAAACAAAGACAGAAAGTGATAAAACTATTATTGTGTAAGAGATATTACTGAGAAAAATATTTTAGGTAAACATTACAGACAGACAAGAGGGATATTTATAAGACTTTACAAGAGACTCTAGTCAATGATAATTGACCTACATTGACTACACATAATACTTCTAATATTCCCCCTCAAACTGATAAACAGGTAATCAGTTTGCAAAACCTTGACCATAATCAACATACTGACTATGACTATATATTCTGATACACCCCCCACAAGCTATTACCTGCACAACACAGTAATAGCTTGGAAACAAGCAAACAACATGAAAAACAATACACCCTCTCAGCAGTAGTAGTAAGAGCATGAAGTAATACTGGAAGAAGCTAGAAGTAAGCAGTCTTGTTAGTGTGCCAAGTCTTGATGACACCACTTGAACTCAGAAAATGATGTAGAACTATCAACAAACTAAAGAAGTAGATATTCATAGCTGACAAGACTTGAATTATTAGAAAAATCAACAAGAACAATCTTCAACAGTTTAAAAATTATTAACCCTTAAACATAAATCCAAGGTGAAGAAGTAGCACCAATTGTTACATCAACGGACACCAATAGTTGTAAAAACATAAATAACAGTAATTGCATCATCACTTATACATAATTTGATGAAGTAACAATACCAATTGTTAAAATTAAAGCATGAATCAATATTGGAAGCAACAAAAGTAAAAATTATGACAAATTTTGTAGAAGGAGCAAAAACAAGACAAGTATTAATTGTTGAACCTTTTTTATGAAACATTAGAATTAGCATCAACACGAGTTGAATAACAATATAAATAGTAGCTTCCGGTATTTGTTTTAGTGCTCTCTGTTGGTAAGAGACTCAAAATTGTTTTTGGTGTTCTCTGTTGGTTAAGAGACTCAAATCGATATTTAGAAACCGGTGTTTGTAAAACTTGATCTTTAAAGGTATTGATGTGACTTATTTTGAAGTAACAAGTTATATAACTGGTTATTGAAATTTTTATAGGACCAGTCATATGCTAAACACACATAAAGGAAGTAACAATGAACAAATTATGAATTTTTTTAAGAAGTTATTACCCATATGGATATAGATATTACCCAAAAGTTGTGATTTCTATTGAATTGATGATGAAGTTGTTGCTATTGTGGAATTGGTTGACATTATTGTTTTTGTTGTTGCAGTAAATTATGGTCTTCAATTGCTTCAACTACAATTGCCGTAAACGATTTTTTTGTAAAAGTAATTTTTATCGCTGCTCCAAAATATAATTGAGCAATTGCTGTTGCAGTAAGTACTTTTCTTGCGACTAGTTGTTGTGATATTGTTGTAATTCATAGCTACCCCTGAGAATATATCTTGCACCTAAGACACCTTGCGTTTGATGGAATAAACTTGACATACCTCCTCTTTTGTTGTGTCCTTAAGCCAGTTCCTATGCACCTCTCAAATGATTAAATTTGAGAGGTGATGAGCCTTTATGCACATCTCAAATGATCAAAATGACCCCACAAATGCTAAGATTTGAGCAGATACACAACGCGTCATAGTCTTGGTCGAGCGACAAAGAGTAAGTCGCTACCGAATTAGTCTTTGTCACTGGCGACCAAGTCATTGTCGCTCGATAGGGATTATGTAGCCAACGGCTAACAATTTCTCTCCTATAAATTCCCCATTTTTAAATCTAGTTTTTACACCAGAGTTTTTATCCAAATTTTTTCCTACTTTCTCTACTTTCTACTATAAATTATTAGAACGTTAGTGGAAGACTACAAATACATTCTCTATTTTACAGATTTAAAATGGCTGCCAGAGTTCGTGGTCCAAAATATACTCAAGAAGAGGATTTAGCTCTTTGTACATAATATGTTTCTCGTAGCAGAGGAAATGTTCATATTGGCCAACTCATGTCGCACACGTCTTTTTGGCAGAACATTTTTACTATGTTCGTTGCAGAAACGTGGAACCCGAGAAACCGAGATGTTCATGAGTTGTGTGCTCGTTTTCAAGCAATTAGTCGTTCAGTCACACGATTCCTTTCTCAAATAAAGGTAATTGATTTAGAAAGATTTAACGGTGTAACTGACGATGAAGTGATCCAATTAGATTTAGATGTATGGCAGGAAACTGATGGCAAACCTTTTCTGCACGAAGCTTGTTTCAACATCCTTAGAGATCTCCATAGATTCGACCCCTTTTGTGTAATGATGTAGTTTCCTTTTAATGTTATGTAGTTTGCTCTCAGAAAAGACGTTGTTAAAATTTAATTGAAGGCTCCTCCTCCTACTCTTGAAATCAAGGTATAAAGATTCGTAAATAATTGATTACCCTCTGGAGTTTGAAAATCCAATCCTTTGGACGCAGGTATCGGATAAGTTTCTGGAAAGTTCTCCTCTGGTGTGGAAACACTTCTTTGACTGCTTCTACCACTGCCTCTGCTTCTATGAATTGCTCGACTTCGTGTACTCTGATGACTTGCACATGGACTGGATTTATATGGAATATTAAGACTCAATGTGCCCGTCATGTGTTCCAGAATCTCCAATTAATGTCTCTGCATTTTTTCATGTTGCCAATCATACTACTCAACATTCTCTGCATAGCGTTTTAAAAACGCTTTCAACCCAACAACTATGATTCCACCAGAGTGGAGTTTTCTATGGTTAGTGTTTCCTGACACATCAGAAGATTACAATACAACGCGTTGTTGCTAGCTATTTTGATTTTGCCACTTTCCTTGGTCATATGGAATAATATCTCCCTCGCATAGTATTCCCGACAACATATAAATATCTAACGGTGTAACTCCTACAAACAACATTTTGAAATTAGTTTTCGGCTATAAATCTTAAATTTTACATAATCTAAAGTTTGAATCAACCTAATGTTTTGCATAATCTAATGTTTGCATATATAAAACCAAAAATAAAAATACAAAAAATTGATTAGAGAACAAACAAACTTACCACATTCGAAATATCTAAAATAGAACGTATTTGTAGTCTTCCACCAACGTTTTAATAATACTTGAACAACAACGTTCCTATGGTTCTTGGGGTTTAACAAATATAAACGATACCACGGATATCTCTAGACTCTTGCTTTAACTGCATCAGGGAGACACTCATACACAAGATAAAATTCAGTTAACCACCTCTTAGGTTGGTATACCGAGTTCTTTCTTGATGGCCTGATATATGACCTTCAATTACACCAGTGCCCGCAAGCTATCTTTGCTCTTGGAACCCCTCATCTATATCCTGATTCCAGTTTACTCCAGTACTTGGGCCGCTTCTTGGTTGACCTTTTCTGTTTCTTTTGACTCTTAAAGTTTGACTCATTGTAGCAGTGAATTTTTTTATTTACTCTAGATGATTTTGGTGTGAAATTTGAATTTTTTTTCTTCTCTAAATATAAAATTAAGGATGAGATGTGAAAATGTGAAGGGGAGGCTGTGTATTTATAGACAATAGGAAGTCGGTCGTGGGCGATGACTACTATATCGAGTGACATAGTGTTTATCGCCAGCGATCAACTCTTGATCTCTAGCGACCAACACTATATCGCTCGACATAGTGGTCATCGCCCAGAGCATTTCCCATAGTAGTACACCCTGTTTGTCCAGCCACCTGGCCAGACAAACTAACCCATTTGAGAGGGTACATAGGATCTCGCCTTAGAAGCAATTTCTTTCTGGTTTTCATTATTTTCTTCAACAATGAATGAATTCTCCAATTCAGTATCACATTTGCCCGCTGGTTCTTGATTCTTCTTGAAAAAATTTCAGATCACCAAAGTCCCAAAATTGCATTGTTGGGAATTGGTATACAAAATTTTTTAAATCATCACTAGTAGTAGCGGCGCAAAATTTAATATACACCAAAATTTGTCCAAGAAATAAAAAAGGACAAGATTGGTTAAAGAAATAGGGGAGATGATTTTGTTTATGAGAAAGATTTTAATCTTTAGGGCTTGAAAGGAAATAATGAGTTGATGGTAATAGATTGATGAACAAAAGATGAGGTTGGTGGTGGTGATGATCTAGTGATGGGTTTTGAAAAATCAAAGGAAGAAACAACTTCAGAAAAGGATTAGGGTTCAAAAAATTAATTAATCTTTGTAAAGAACCTAATCATTAACCATCAATTTCAAGAACCCGAAGTTGAAAACCCTAATTTGGAATCAAGAACTGAGAATTTTTATAATTGTAACTAAGATTACCTCTACCAAATACAAATACATTATCATCCCAAACAAGCCCCAAAATTTTCAATATCAAAATTTGATTTCTTTTTTTTCTTCTTCTTAGGACAACCTTTGGATTATTATAATGATGATGCAGCGGAAACAAAAAATTGTTTCTCCATCAAATAGTATATAAGAATTTTAGGAGATGAAAAACTAGGATCAAAAAAGAATTTTAGAATTTTAAATGGTACATGGGATTTAGTTGATCGTGAGCCTCACATGAACATACTAGGATGAAAGTGGGTATACAGAATTAAACTAAAGTTAGATGGAACAATTGATAAACCAAGGTTAGTAGCTCAAGGTTTTAACCAACATGATGGTATTTATTATGGTGAAACATTTAGTCATGTAGTGAAGTCAACCACCGTAAGAGTAGTATTGACCTTAGCTGACACCAGAGGATGGGTTATTAAGCAATTAGATGTTTCAAATGTTTTTTTAATGGGGATTTAACTGAAAATGTAAATATAAAGCAACCACCAAGCTTTGTTAGTGTTGGATTTCCAAATAAAGTGTGTCATCTGAAAAAGAATCTGTACGGCTTGAAACAGGCTCCAAGAGCTTGGTTTCAAAATTTTAGTACATCCTTGTTGTCTTATGGATTTGTGAGAGGAGTTTCAGATTTTTTCAATATTTGTTTATACTTCTGGCTCAGAGATGATGGTTTTATTGTTATATGTTGATGACATTATATTGACTAGTACTTCAAATGTTGTTCTTGATGATTTAGTTAAGTTTTTAAAGACAAATTTTGCAATGAAAAAGTTAGGAGATCTGCATTACTTCTTAGGTATAGAGGCAATAAAAACATATGAAAGTATCTTATTGACGCAGAAGAAGTACACTTTAAAATTGTTAGAAAAAACAAAGATGGTTGAGTGTAATCCTTGTAGTACACTTGTTTCAAAGGGTCCTAGAGTTTCTATGTATGAGAGTACTTTGTTATCTAATGCTTCTAAGTATAGAACAATAGTAGGCATGTTGCAATATTTGCTCTTGACTAGGCCTGACATTTGTTTTGGAGTAAACTTTGTAAGCCAGTATATGCATGCTCCAACAGATGTTCACTTTTTGTTGGTTAAAAGGATACTTAGGTACTTAAAAGGTACAATTGGTTATGGTATAATAATGAGAAAGGGAGATATTCAGTATTTGAAAGCATACACATATTCTGATTGGGTAAATTGTCCTGAGACAACAAGATCAATATGTGGCTATGTGGTTTCTATGGGTAATTCTTTGATTTCATGGTCTAGTAAGAAGCATCCAACAGTGTCAAGGTCCATAGCGGAAGCAGAGTACAAGTGTTTATCTATTGCTTCTGTTGAATTAGAATGGCTTGCCTCATTGTTTTCTGAATTACATATTACTCTTGCACAGCCTGTTACTCTTTATTGTGACAATACAAGTGCCATATACTTGTGTGCTAATACAATTTCACACTTCAGGTCCAAGCATATAAAGATACAATATCATGTAGTCAGAGAGCTTATCAAAATTGGATTTCTGGAGGTTAAGTACATAGCTACAGAAAATCAATTGTCAGATTTGTTTACAAAAGGTCTATGTGCTCCTATGTTTACTTATTTGCTGCATCGACTGCTGGGGATTTCTTTTACACATAATTCTAATGATGCAGATGTTTCAAATGCTAAATGTTTAAGTTCTTTTGGTGCTGGTTTAGAAGTTTTATCATCTAATTGTTCTATTTTATTATATGTTACAAATAGAAATTTTCTTTCAAGACATGTTTCATTTGTTTGATGTTGTTTTCTTGTTCTTTTGAGAACTCAGTAGTTTCTTATAGTTGTGTCTTTCTTTTATTGTTTTTAAACTGCTAATTTCTCCAATTATCAGTTTAAGGGGGCTAATAAGTATAAGTCAGTCAAAGTCATTTGACTAAGTCCTATAAAGCTGACAACACCTATATAAATATGTCTGAGTCTTGTTATGTCTGTAACATTTATTTTACAACTGTAATAGAATTGTATCTGCTTCTCTGCCACTTAGTCTTGATCTTGATAATCATAAGAATACTAGAATTCCCACTCTTCTTCTAGCAGACTTCGTCTTGCTACTTCACCGTCTATTCCTCAAACTGCGGTAAGAATAATTGTTTTCCCAGTAATCCGTGATATTAATTATTAATTGGTTTAATTTAAGTTACTTCACACGGATAAAAAGTCATTTATTTTTTGAAATTTTGAAACTAAAGTGGAATTTGTTGATTTTATTAATAAATTTTTTATCTGTATTTTGGATTCACAAATTTAATCCTAATAATTTGAAGTATTTTGCAATATTTAGATTTGATTAGTAACTTTTTGTTGTATGAATGAATCAGCCACGAGAGCATTTGGCTACTTTTCCTGCTGTTGTTGATGAGAGCAAAAAAAGGAGTTGATGATCAAAAGAAGATAGAGTACCTACTGGAATTGGATGTATACAATCTAGGAATGTCCAAGACAGAGTTGTGGAGTAACTGGGTACAAAAAGGTGTATGTCGATATGGGGACCATTGTCAATTTGCGCATGGAATTCGTGAACTACGTCCTGTGATTCATCATCCTAGTTACAAAACTGAAGTCTGCAGAACGGTTTTAAATGGACGTTTTTGCACCTATGGTCATCGCTGCCATTTCCGACATTCCCTAAGTGATCAGGAGAAACGTACCGGTGTTACTGATTCTTATTAGATTGTCCTACGTGCAAGATGTGAATAGATAGCAAAATGGACAGCGTGAAGCGATACGTGCAAGATGTGAATAGATAGCAAAATGGACAGCGTGAAGCGATACGGAAAAGAAGAAAAGAAAAGACAGAAAAACAAAATCTAGAGATACAAGACAGAAAAACAAAATAGAAGCACACGTGAGATAAATTGATGATATTGGTTCATCTTGAAGACAGAAGAAAATGGCATAAATATAGAGGATGATTTTTTGTTATAAGCTTAGTTATACCTATAGGCTACATATGGGAATCGTCCTAGGTGTCTTTATGGGGTGTTTTCTATTACTAGTCAAATTCACATATTAGAGGCACTTGTTGTTGAGTAGTCACGTTCAGTGCAAGAGTGGGACTATCAAAGTACACAGTACAAAGAGACATAGAGAGAGAGAGCAGACGGAATTATTTGTTCGTTAAACTGGGATGTTAGTACGTATTGCTTGATCATTCGTACTACAACACCTGCTTTTTTTTCTTTTACTTTGAAGCATACAACCCCTACTTATGGGAATCGTTATAGGTCACTCTTATGGCAGTTTTTTGTACTTCCCTTTGAAAAAGAGAAGAACATAGGTAGAGTTCCAAGTAGGTCAATAACCAAAATGAACGACCTGTTGTTGACACTAGTATTAGATCGCACCGCACGCACCCTTGAAGGTGGTCAATAGTTCTTGGACGTGAACCTCTCAAGTGTTGCATAATGGGATGAATTTGAATAATATAAGGTGCTAGACTTGGTTTGAAACCTAACTGTGCTTGTTTTTTCTCAGGTGGTCTTTAAAAAATAGTTTGGTTGTTTGCTTCATATTTATATGCTTCCCGTCTAAAGTTTTCAATTCCTTAAGAGGATTCCTAAGGTAGCAACTAAGCTTGGGATGTACAGACCAAAGGTGAGAGCATCAGGGGCTTACAATGACGTTACAAATTCAAATTCAAATTCAAATTCAAATTCAAATGTCAATGTTTCAGCGACCAGTGCAGTTTTAATCCCCAAAGACTGTGTTAATGTTGCCAAGGTCATTGTCGTGGAATCTTTACATATGAAATTTGCCGCGGGTGTTCCTCTAGTTGCTCCAGCTCCATCAGTATTAGTTTTGATCCGGTCTGATACCAGAGGAACCCAACCAACTAAAATCATTGTTGTAGTTCGGTTGCTTTGGTTTGGGTTTAATAATGGTGGTACATCTGGTAAATGAACTAAGTCCTTCCTAATTATCTTCAAAACAACATTCTAACATTTTTTTATTTCTTGTGAATGAGCATCGAGTCAGAGTATCTACAATCATTTGACTGAGTATCTTTAGAAGAAAGAGAATATTAGCAGCTATAATAAAACAAAACCACTAAAGGTATCCCAAAAACCATCTCCTATCCGTAGGGGCTGATGTGGCACCTTTCACCACCCTAGGATTTAAGGAGGATGCTCTTTTGTATGAATATACGAGTCTCATGATATAAAAAATCATAGAAATAAAGCCTTGGAAGACATTTGAAAAATGATTTTTGGGAGACCTTTAGTGTTTTCACAATAAAACTGAATAGCCAAGTAACAAGAAATAAAATCATCAGGTATTCACAGACTCAACCACAAAATATTATCAACATCTTTCTACCTTTTCATCAATGTAGGAATTACCCTTTGGTACTAAATTTATGGGTTAATTTTATGACAGGCCCATCCATTAAGAAAGTATAACCGGAGGTCCTAAATTTTAAACAATTTGAATTTTTGGATCGAAAACTTATTCCAGGGTCCATTAGACGTGTGGGGTTCTCAGAATATTTTTTTAAAATGATAAAATTACCCTTGATATATAATATATCCCCTTCCCAGCTCATTATTTTTATTTTCTATTCTTACAACTCGAGCTCCGGTGAGTGGCGCTGAAGATCTGAAGAGAACACATCTGAAAAAAACTTTGTTAATGAAGAAAGCGTTGTCATTGAGTATTATGGAAGGATTCATCAAGAAAATCAACAACCAAGGTAACTTTTATCTCTTATTGTACTTTGAATTCGATTGTAATCCCAATTTAATGATTTCATAAACCCAATATTTAACTTCTCCTTGAATTTCTGACTGGATTCACAATCAGTTTTTGGATTTGTAATCCTTTTTTTATTCTCAACGATTTGAGTTAAAAAATTTGATAAAAAATTGTGAATTTTTTCGAGAACTTTTTTGTAAATATCGAGACTAATTTTTTTTTCGCAATCAATATTCCTCTTTGCTTTTTGATCGATTGTTGGTGGAATTAAAGTTTATAACATGATATTTGATGTTGAACGTAAACATGATAAATACTACTTTTGTGAAGAGACATTTTACTGGTGAATTCGAGATAAAATACGAATGTAAGTTGTTGACGGTGAGTTTTTGACAAAGAAGAAAATTATAATATTATTTTTGCTCACTGCAGAAGCATGAAATAAATATGTATAAATTTCTGACGCGACATCAGAATTATGGATACATGTTACTATCTTACATTCCGCAAGAGAATTGGTAAAGCATATTCAGCTTATAGCTACAATAGCTCTGTATCTCTTTTGCATATATATGCGCCATAGAAATTACAGAGTTTTACCCAGCTAAACCCTTGTTATTTCATGTGCATCCGTGTAAACTATTTGTATTAACCAGGATATGCTTGATTATACAAAATTGCAAATATTCAGAATAGAGGCTATGTCATACATGAATAAGAACGCTAATTAGATGCATACCATCTAATTGCAGAGTCGCATCAAGCATTATCTCAAGTTGCAAACTTCCACAGCTGAATCTCTTGAAAATTTTCTGTTTGCACTGCATAAAAGTTAAGCGTAAATGTGTAAATGGTGGGTTTTTGACATGGGCATGAATTGTAAAATTACTCTGACTGGCTGCAGAAATACAATAAAAAAATCTCTGATCAAGTATCAGAATTATTAATACAACTCATATCATATATTCTGTAAGAAAATCGAGAAATGATATTTAGATCCTGGCTAAATTATCCATATAGTACTTTTGCATATGCGCCATAGAAATTTCAGAGCCTTGCTTAACTAAATCCTCGTTATTTCATGTGCATCCATGCAAACTATTTGTATATACCAGAATATACTGATTATATAAAATTGTGAACATTCGGAATAGAGGCGATGCCATATTCGAATAAAAATGCTAATTAGATGCATACCATCTAATTGCAGAGTTGTATCAAACATTATTTCAAGTTGCAAACTTCCACGGCTGAATCTCTTGAATATATTCTGTATGCACTGCATAAAAGTTAAGCATAAATGCTAACAATTAAATCTCACAAGACTGAGAAACCCTAAATAGGTCATAGTTATGGTCATGGCATTAGCAAATGCCAAAGCTAATGACACATAGGCAATGGCCTTGGCACCAGCAAGTGCCACCCCTAACAAGCTTTATCCATGCTCCCAACACCAATGAGAAGCAAACTCATATGCCAAAAGTCCAAAAAACGCCAAAGCCACGCAAAGCCCTTGCTAGAACACTAGCCATAACGCTAAGGCCACCAACGCTGAGGCCAGCGCTATCTTCTCTCCCTGCGTTGCACCTGTAGTTTCTGTGACGTACTCGTCGTTGTCGTGGTATTCTCTTTCGCTTGTGTCAGTGTTATCCTTTGCTTTCTCATGCCGGCATCAATCTTCGTTGCTAGCACTATCACTAAGCTATTACCGTGTTAAGTTAGGATAAAGCTTACTAATAAATAAATTTTACAACAAACTCACATGCTTTGAGTCCATGACTCCACTAACTTTTATGAGAAATCAAAACAATTACATGGGGGAATTATTCATGGGGTTTTGGTCTGGTGGTTACAGCAACATGCGGCGTGGCAACACCCCATGACAAGGAAGTTACAAAGTAGTGGTGACGGTTAAAGCGGTTGAGGAAGTAATGAAGTAATGGTTTTCCAGAAACTTCCAAGGATCATGGGCGGTTACACCATTATCCCCATAATGCCCATTACTCCATCTCTCCACTACCTCCACGACTTTACAAGGGAAAGTGTGTGTTATCAATCACTATAAATAAGCTACTTAGCCCATTTCAGAAAGACAAAACAAGCTTAGCATCCTCATAAGCTCTATTATTCTCCGTCTCTACACACAATTCAATATACACATTTTCTTCAACTTTCTTTGCTTCCCTCCCCTAAGATCAACCCATTTTCTCTCCTTGTGACCAAAGCAGGACAAAACGACTACTATCATGTTTTAGGCTTGTCATGTACGATTTTGACTTTCGAATCCAAAGAAAGTACCACACCGGTACATTTGTTTTGCCTATGAGCAATTTTTAGGTACTGAAAAAAATGCTAACATTAAATCTTATACAATTGAGAAACCCTAAACAGGCCATAAATATGGCCACGATATTAATGAATGCCAAAGCTAGCAGTGCATAGGCAATAACCATGACACTAGCAAGTGCCAGTCTTGGAAAACCCATAGCCACATTCCAAACACCAAATAGGAGCATACACATGTGCCAAAAGGCCAGGAAAAAGCCAAACACGCTAACAACAAAGCTAACACACCAATAGCAGCGCTAGCACTCCCCTTTCCTTACCTTTGCGCGTCTTCTCACCCATGCTCTGTTGCGCCAACCTCATTCGCTCGTACCAGCATCATTCTTTGCTAACTATCACCAATATTAGGCTATTGCCTTACTGCGTTAGAACAAACCCATTGATAACATTATCTTACGACAGACTCATGAATTACTCACGTGTTTTGAGTCCATGACTCCACAAACTTCTACGAGAAATCAAAATAATTACATGGGGGGATTCTTCATGGGGTTTTGGTATGGTGGTTAGAGCAACATGCAGCGTGGCAACACCCCATGATGGAAAGTTACAAAGTAGTGGTGACAGTTGAAGAGATAATGGAATAATGGTTTCTAGAAACTTTCCAAGACATAATGGGCGGTTATACATTATCACCACAACCTTCATCTCGAAATCTCTTTACTACCTCCACTACTTACAAGGAAAACATGTGTTCCCAAACTATTATAAATAGGCTGCTTAGCCCATTCAGAAAATAGAACAAGCTTACTATTCTCTACAAGCTCTGTTATTCTCAATAGTTCAACACCTCTACGCATAATTCATCACACTTATTTTCCTCAACTTTCTTTGCTTCCATCCCCTAAGATCAACCCATTTTCTATGCTTGTGACCGAAGCAGGACGGAATGGCTACTATCGTGGTTTAGGCTTGTCATGTACGATTTTGATTTTCGATTCTAAAGAAAATACTTCAATAATACATTGTTTTTCCTAGGAGTAATTTTTAGGTACTAACATAAGTATAGTTATATCTCTTGATTTGATTTTTGGAGTATGTGCTTAGAAATATTCAAATAGTATATTTTTAATATACTGAGAATGAATTGAGTGCATTTTATATATACTGACAATGAATTTATTAGTAGGGGTTTCCACAATAACTTTATAGGCCTTTTCAACTGATCAAACCTTTTTCATTACTTTATGTGCTTGATTTTTGTTCAATGTCTTCCACTTTTTAGTCAAATACCCATCTTGTGTTTTTCACTGGTTATGCTAAAAACATAGTTTAAAGATTACATTATTAATTCATTACTAGCACAAATACGACATTATTAGGCACATTCATAGCTCGTTTGGTTCGGGGTAATTGGATTCCTAGGAATTGGATTCCAAGAGAATCAGCCCAATTACCCCCAACCAAACAATAATCTAAAGCCCAGAATCGGATTATTAGGGAATCCAATTCCCTCAAAAATGATCATTTCTATTCCAGCACCATACTGATGGAATTGAATCCGATTCCTAGACAAAACAAGAGAATCGAAGGAAAATGACAAAAATAACCATCGAAAAGTCGAGAGTAATTTCTCATTTTCATTCTCCATTTTCTGCATCTTCTGAAATCTCGAGTGAAGAAGAGAGAAAAAAAAACAGAGTGATGGAGATTATGCTATAATCGGATTTCTTCACATACATCTTCTCTATCTTCTAAACCCTAATTTCATCTTTGTCCATTCTTTTTTTTTTCATCACAGAACCAAGCAACTACATCAGGTAAAGTTAGGGTTTGAAAATGTATTTTACCCTATTTCTCTCTTTGATCTGTTGTTATGGTTTTAAATCTCTTTTGATTTTTATCGCAGGGTTTTAAATCTATTTGGAGATTGTCCCAAGTCAATTTTTGTTGCTATTTCAGGTATAATTTCTCCTCTTTCATTTAATTTGATTCCAATAGTTTGGTATAAGTTTGGATTTTGATTTGTGTGTTGGGTTTATGATAAAATTAACTTATGAATGTGTGTGTATGTGCTTAAATTTTTGATGGAGTTTGTGAGATTATTATGGTTTTTCGTTGATTTGGGGATTTTCATTGATTGTTAGGAAGTAGTTTATGGTTTTGATATTGAAATTTCGTTGAGGATTACTTTGTTTGTTGTGAAAATTGTCTTGAGAAGTAGAAAGAAAGAATTCCATGTGGACTAAGATTATAGTTGAGATTCATAACTAGTTAGGATGGAATTTGTCTTGTTTGTAAAATGGTAGTGTGGAATGCTATTGAAATTCTGGTTGTTGGAAAGAATGCATATCCTGTATTAAGTTGCAGGACATATTAGTGTACTGTAATGCTATTTATCCACTCCAAATAGCTCATATTTTCAGTACTCAATGATCACGATTTTTCTGATTCTGCAACATTGTTTTCATAGTTCAGGCTTACCTTGCCAATTGTTCCACATTAATTTATGCAAAATTTTAAAATCTACGTAGAACAGGACTATAATATAATATATCTAAAGTATCAAAGTACCAGAAGCTGTCTTCTATTTAGCAAACTACACATTCTCCGCATCTATTGTGAACTTCCTTTGTTTAGGCAGAGTTTTAGGGCCTGTTGATAATCATTCTGTCTACCAGATTGAGATAAAAAAATGATAATCTTCTACTAATAAGAAAGTGGAATAACTGCAGATAGCGAGGGACGCTCTCCGTTGCATTGGGCTGTAGACCGAGGCCACCTTGACATGGTAGAGCTACTTCTTAGCAAGAATGCTGACGTGAATTCCCAGGTAACTTGCCATAAATATCATCTTTCATGTTTCTTGTTCTTGCCACCTACTAGATCGTCAAGTTTACACTTACCGTTTCTCTGCTAGCTAGAGCAAATGGATTCGTCGGTGACAATTGACTAAACTCTACAGTTGTTGCTACACATATTAGATGACAGAACTAGCAAGTTCCGAAAGGTTGAGCATAATTATTTTCAATAAAATCTGGCATCTTATGTTTGTATCCAGAGGTTTTGGATGACTCCAGAGGTTTTGGATGATTTACCATTCGAACCATGCACAGTTTCTCCATATATATTATAACATCGTTAGCCACATACATTGAAAGGAAACTTCATATTTCCTGATGGCTGTAAAAAAAATTGGTTGAGCACTTCAAGTTTTTGTTAAAATTTGCAGAGCTTTGGGAATGTCTGTACATCTGTTTGCAATAGATTGTCGTTGGTGACTTATCTCAATATTCATTTCTCATTGATTTTACTAATGTCTCTCACTGTTTTTGTCAGGACAATGAAGGCCAAAATCCATTGCATTATGCATCCATGTGTGACAGAGAAGCCATTGCAGAAATTTTAGTAAAGAAAAACGTTGATACTGATGTGAAAGACAATGATGGCAGCTCTGCATCTGATCTCTACGAATCCAACTGGTCTTGGCTGCATTCCTCATTGCGTAAATAGATGTTGACTGATGATCTTAACCTTTCACTTCTCTTCCTAAAATCTTGTGGATCTAGTAGGGTTTAATGTATATCCAAATTTTGAACCCAAACCATATTTTGCCTCGTCTTTCTCAGTAGCTAGCACATGCTTATGGGTGCTTTAAAGTTGACTCATTACTGTATTTAGTTGGTTTATAAGGAAAGAGAGTTTTTGTAGAGAAGCTCGTTGTTTGGTAGAGTGTCTTTTATGTTTCAAGTTGGCGCTTTTATTTTCGTCGCCTCTTATCAATTCATTAGCTAGCTTGGATTATCTCCAAAAGTTTCAATTACATATTTTACATCTTACTGAATAATTACAGAACTTCGAAAAATTTGAAAAATTGAAAATGCCCCTTGTCACTGAGTAAAGGAGTAGTGATCACATCGGATTTGTAGACATATACATTTTGAATTTTGCAACTTTAAATAGGATTTTAATTTTGCATTTTGAATATTTAATTTTGTATTTTGATAAAGGATTTTCTGTTAGTAATCTTTTATCATCATAAAATTTTAATTTTTCATTTTGAACAATAAAAAATAATATTTTGGTTTAGAAATTTTAAATTTTAAATTTTAAGATTAGCATGTTTTTATGTATTATAATTTCCTCAAAGAGGAAGAAAAGTATTAAAATGATTTGGGACATATCAATTACTATGTTATTGAATTATGTCAACCAAAATTTAAATTTTTGAACAATTTAGTGTAGGTAATCGAATTTCAAAGAGTAAGGGTATTTAAGAGATATTAGATATTTGGATTACCATGCAATTTAATTCCCCCCAACCAAACACTATTTTTTTTATTAAGGAATCCATTTCTTGGAATTCAATTCTAGAAATTGGATTACCCCATAATCCAATTCCTAGGATTACCCGAACCAAACGACCCATCAGATTGATAAGCTTAAAATGCGAAGTTACATTATTTGCACAAGTATTGCAGATTGCCCAACTTCTAACAACAATTGCTGGTTGCAAAGTATCATTCTTCATTACATGTTTAATCATACTTAGGCACCTTTTAGTTGTTGGGGACTAGTCTGAGTATGTCAAAGATCTTTTTTCTTTCAGATGATGTTAAAAATGAGTATCTTATGTTGTTCTGAATCAAACTCTATGGAAATATTCTAGAGACCTGAACTGAAGAAGCCTTAAAAGAGCATTGACACTCCTTAGAAGACCAGATTAGATCGTTGGTAGACATTGCCGGAGTTCCTGAATAGACACCGGGACTATTGTTTAGTTTAACTTTTGAATAATGATTGTATGATTTATCCTGGTTATAAATTTGTAATTGTTGGAGGCTTTGGTGGGTGTACGGATTGTTCTCAATCCTTCTCCATAAATCTGATCTAAATATACTGAAACTATTCTTGATGATTTTGAGTAATCATCATTTTATATGTTTAAGGATTGAGATTTATTGTTATGATTTAAGTTCGTGCTTAACTGTAATATAACCTTCTTGTTATTGATTTTGAAAGTGCTGGAATCTTAAACGTTTCTCTTGATACTAAAGTAAAGTGATCAAGAAGTCGATGAAGGAGGCAAGTTTTTTATTTGAAGCAATAATGGCGCTAAAGTTTGTATGTGTGGATAATGGTGGCAGTTCCAAACAATGTTGTCGCAGTACTTTAGAATCCCTTCTACTCCCCTGGCCTGTGATTTTTATAGCCGGAGGCCAATCTGTAGTGTTGCAAGGTCTGTGATATTTTGGTAATATTTCTCATAGCTTATTAATTTGAGATTTTAGATGTAATTTATTTGGAAATTACACTTTGAATGATCCAAAATTTATTTTAGTTTTTTAGGCAACAATGCATTTTAACTACACCCATTTATTTTACCTGGCTTAATTGGGGCTTGTGGAATCAATAGGGGGTTTTAGCAAAAGACAAAATGATGATTGTGTTGATCTTAACTTAGATTCTCACTTAGATTGGATATATAACGTTGATCGATTGATATATGAATCCAAAAATGAGGGATCAAATGAAGAGCCTCAAGCTAAAAATGAAGAACGCAAAGCTCAAAACACACAGGTAAACTACCAATAGCTTACGAATGACCGAAATTTTCGTTTAAATCGTCGAATCATAGTGGTAAAGCAAAGACACAGAGTAAGTTCCGACATGGTCGTGAGGTTAGGAACATGACAACCCTTTATAGATCGTCAAGGTCCTAACATCCAACAATGACGAGACTAACCTGCAACTTTACCATTCTATGAAAAATTGTCATGATCCAACAAATGACAGTGAAGACCCTTACCTGCAACTTTGCTTATTAAGAGTCGTCAGTCTACTATATCTATACCATGATGACTCTTGGACCCAAAAATTCTTGTATGAAATATGTGTAAGGGTCTCATTGGTCCATACCGTATACCATGACGTCTCTAACCAAGTTTAATATATAGTCGTCGGTATAGATATTCATAACCTTGACGACTCCATATGGGAACTTTTTGGTTTTTGCTTCTGTAAAACAATTGATCGTAAAATCATTTCATTGAAACGAAAAGGCATATATTGCGTTACATTAAAGAAAATAAAATAGAATAGATCATTAGATTACACTTAAACACTTAATCATATAGGTTGAAATCATAGGTACTTTCTTCCAAAATGCGATAGAAATCGTCATGATTAAACGTCTTGCAATGGATACTTTCGTATCTTTCGATAGTCATCACCTACTGAAAAAACAAATCAATTGTAAGTTTGTATATTTGAAAACTATTTTTGATAAACGACATATTGATTGAAATATTTACTCTTGTCACACTGGATTCAGTGGGATGAGTTTATTTTAAAGCTTTCATTTCTTGTTTCAAAGCTCTCAATCGTTGAAACAGCTTCTCGAACCTTCTCTTTATAGGTTTGAACGTCTATCGATTACGGTTTTCGTCCAACCCCATAAAAATCTTAAACAAGCGTTTCCACCAAGAATCAGATGTCTGATCCATGTTAATGTCTTGATTAACGTCTTGGTTACTTTGGGTAATATACGCTCTATTGTAGTCGTTCTTTGTGATAGTGACCCATGATCTAACAATGGAAACATCTTCATCGGTAGTGTATGGAGTTACCATATTTAATACTTGAAAGGGACGGGTGAGAATGAGTTGGAAAATGAGACTGAGAATGAAAGTGATGGGTGAGAGTGAGAATGAGTGAGAATGAAAGGGATAGGTGAGAATTAAAATTAAGATGAAAGGGATAGTTTCCTTTTATAGTGTTTATTACCCAACGACTAGTTTTTCAAATTAAAAAGTCGTTGGGTGAGTCAACCATATTTTCCAATTTCAAAATTCGCTATTACTGCTACTAGGGTCGTCATGATCGTATTGTAATACCATAACGACCCTTATAACTTATAGACTGTCGTCATTGATGTTTTTTGAAAACCATGACGAATTGTATGTAAAATTGGACAAAGGAGTGGGTATTTTTTGGTAAAGAGTCGTCAGTAAATTCAGTTTTATCATTGTGTTTGCTTAAATCTGCATTTTCTTTTCTTTGTAGGTGGTTGCACAACTAAGCGAACCTGAACTAGTATGGCAGATAGGGCCGGATACTTCCCACCACTATATGACTGACATGGTATGTGATCTACCCTTTGAATTGATTTATGTTCTCAAAAAGTTTGACTAGTCCTCTCGTTAACATAAGTATACTTCTCATAAAATCAAATTGTGAAATATAGACATATGCAAACTAAGGCGGAGGAAAAAGAATGGGTTATCTCAAAGGCCAAAGAGAAAATGTGCGTGTTGGTTCAAAACAACCAAGTCACAGCTACAAAGTTTGAGATGATTTGCGAGAGAGGCATCAATCATGAAAGCCACAAAGAAAAGAGCTATAAATACGAGAAGAAGACGACGAGGGTCTATAAATCAAATACAAAAAAGTGTGGGTGTTCGTTTAAGATTATATTTAATAGGAACTTTGAAGGTGGTCGATGGAGATTGTCGAGTGTTCCCGATGGTCGTTATAACCATCTGTTTCCCCAAAGTATGATTGGACACATTGTATATTCCCGTTTGAAACCACATGAGATGGGGACGGTCCGGAAGATGAAGGGAAGTAGACCTCTTAAGATCCTAGATAAGATAAAGGTCGATGATAAGGATAACTTGTCCACAATTTCCACAATTTACACCTCCAAAGCAATGCTCAAAAGAACCGAATGGGATGGTAGATTAATCATGCAACAATCTCAGTGGTTAGCAGAAAATCTATACTACACGATACAAACAAAGTTAGGTCTGGACAACAAGGTGTCTCACATTTTCCTTGCACATCCGAAGATGGTGGCATTGGCTCAGTGTTTTTACCAGGTTTTGATGCTAGATTGTATCTATAAGACCAATAGGTATAACATGCCGATGTTGAACATTGTCAGTCATACTTCGGACAAGCAACCGCTCACGGTGGCTTGGTGTTTTATGGAAAAAGAGGAAGAAGAGGACTATATTTTGGCGTTGGAACAATTGAGGTTGATTTACTGCGGCGAAGAAACTCCATGGGTTATAATTACCGATAGGGAGATTGGTTGATGAATGCCATTCAATATATTTTTCCACTCGCATAATATTTTCCATGCACGTGGCACATCTAGTGTAATATCCTTTCAAATTGCAGACGTCATATCCAAAAGCCTAAGCCAAAGACCGGTGCTAAGCGTTTGAAGGAGGAAGAAGAGCGTCTGAGTCAACTTTCCAGAAAGGAACGAGCGGAAGAGAAAAGGAAAGAAAAGTAACAATACGGTAAAGATGGTGCGAAATAGAAGCAATTTCTAAATGATTGGGACGATTTGGCTCATTCTACTACCGAGGTGAAGTTTTTTTTAAAGATATATTGGTGCCTTCTTTGAATGGAAGAATAAAAACAAGGAAGTTTCACCTCGGGTGTTCAAATAATTGAGGATACATGTTTAAGAAATAAGAATATTGGTGGAAAAGTGATAAAGAAAACCCAAGGTTTTGTGCAGATGTATAGTTGGGAGTTGTCATAGTTAAGAAATCTAGCTTCAGTATTACCTCTATTATTTGTAATTCCCATAGTCTTATCAATTTTTTGTCTATTGAAAACATTGAAGCTTCCATCTCGTCTTCAGGTAACAATCATCATTATCATCTTCCCTTCCGGAAGCCAGCCTCCTCTTTATGAGCATACAAAAATGAGAGCATTATCTGAATACCCCTCAATATTTCTTTCTTTGTAAAAAATACCCCAAGGGTAAGGGGTATATATTAAATTTTACTGAAACTTAAACAGTTATTTCTTGACTCGTAGCTTGAGTTGTAATGTTTTATGTAGACCAAAAAATGATCTTAAAACTTAAACAAGTATTTTTGAAAGATCTTGAAACAAATATATCTTTTTAATTAGTGGATGACGGTTATAGGAAAAATAACCACTATGGTAATGTTGTCTGTCCTAATTGGGGGCTTGTGAAATTAATAGGGGGCTGGAGGAAAATAAAAAATAGGGTCATTTATAATTTTTTATAAATGGTTAAACTACCCTCATTTGATTAGCCCTAATACATGATTAGTTTAGTTAATTAATTAGGTTATGGTTATGATTAAAATTAGATTAATTTTTTTTTCTATCAATTGGGGAAGATGAGGGGATTTCAAAGATTCTTCGGGGGTTGACATGGTCGTACCATCATACTTTGACGACCCTCACCAAATTCAATTACCAGATTATGAAAAATCGTCATGGTCATATTTTCTGACCTTGACGACCCTAACCTGATTTGAGTCGTCACTTTATTTTATTTATAGTATGACGACAATCGAATCAGAATTCCCGGTATAAAATAACTGCTAAGGTCGCATCGGTGTATACCTAATACCCTAACGACTATAGATGGGGTCGGCATGGTCGTTTCCAATATATCGTGATGACATAAGATGTCAATACCCATATACCATGACGACCCCATATGTTAACCTCCAACACATGTCTTTAATTAGCTCTTTCAGAATCGTTATTGTTTCAAGTATAAGACCATGACGACCTCTTATCTAAATTTAAAAAAATATGACCGTTGGGATATTTTCTATAAAATACAACCCCATTCTCTAGAAAAAACTGCCCCAAACCTCCTATTTCCTCTTTTTATACATCTTATATTTGTTTGAGACATCGATGTCAATGGCAGAATGGGAACCGGATGAAGATATGGATCTCGTTAAATCTCTCATTAAGGTGTTCCATGAATGCCCGAATGAAATATATTCAATATTTTGGAAGAAATTGAAAGAGTTCTATTATGAGCGCACCGCGAATCCCAAGAACTGAAAATGGAGAGAATTAGCGTTTCGATTCAACTACATCATAAGTTCAATTCCAGAGTTCATTAAAGTTAGAAAAATGGTGAACGACCATCATCCCCAAGCTCCTCTTACCGAAAAACTGAGTAACATACTAAAACTTAATACTTTGTGTACTTTTTACATGATTTTATGTTTACAACTAAACATTTAATTCATTTTATTTTATCTGGAACGATTTAATGGTCTATGGCAAATAAGAAATGGTGAAAGAAATTTCATTCACGCAAAGTGCTATGGGGTATTGTATAATCGTTCTTAGAGTTTTATTGACGAAGTTTTGATGTGCAACATGTATCGTCATCCATACTAAACATTATGTAATGCGAGATTGATGTAATGTTATTTTCTTAATGAAATCAATGTTTTTTTTCTTCCAAAAATGACCACTAACGCCTTCCAAATTGCATATTGGGTCATTAGGGTCTATACCAAAGGACCATGACGACCCTAGGAACCATCAAGTTGTTTTTCCTGGATGTTTAGGTGCACTAGGGTTGCATGGGTGCGTAACATTTACGGCATATGTCAGCTGTTATTGGGAGTGTTGGAGTCGTCATGGTCGATAACATAAACCATCTCGACACCAGATGCCACTGTTAGCTACTAAGTGTGTCATTGTTGTAGTCGTTAACCTGCTAAAATTGACCATGACGTCTCCAACTCTGCTAAAATTTCGAGAGCAGGGGTCGTCAACCAGCTAATTTTCTCCATGACGACTCTGTGTGTGAAAACTAAGGACGTCATGGTCGATACATAAATACCCTGATGACACCAACAATGATTTAGGCAGAATTAATTGAAATTCTCCAAAATAACGATGTCTTAACAATTAATTCAAACCAAATTTACACACCTACTATAACATTGTATCCATAATAAGATTGTCCTAAAGAAAATCCGGGTGTACCTTATAAACGTAAATAAACATGAGTTCAAGTTACAATGTTTAAAAAAAAAACACATGGTCTCAACCACGTCTACGACCACGACCACGACCCTGACTAGTTGATCTCTGGCTTCGCATTAGAACAGGTCCTTGACTTCCACGAGCTTGTCCAGCATCTCTTTGGCTCCCTTTGCCTTGTTCATCACTTTCGTGTACTTCATCATCATCTTGCATCTCTTTACCTTGGTTACCAAAACCTTCTTGGATAACTTGGGTAGACGGTTTCCGAGACCTCTTACTTGCACGGGCCAGATCAGCATACATTTTGGCTGCAGCGGGGTTTTTAACATGTGTCAAGTAGTCAATATACTCACCTTATTGGTCAGGGATCAATATTTTTCCCTTGGCCTTCAATCAACATGTCCCTTGATCACAATCTTCACTCGATCCCTCTATACACATAAAAATTGCTATCGAGGTCAACATATGTATAAGAGTATATATTTCAAAATAAAAGGAACTCGAAAGACAAAAATACTTACAACAAGCTTTAGAATGCTAGAGTCGGTTCTGTTGTTGGGTGCTAGAGTAGAAGAAGTAGAACCTTTGTTGTTTTTATGCCCGCGAGGATCTATACGCATCATACGGCCATGGAAGAACTTTTGGTACCATTCCAAGTAACCCTTATTTGCCTCGTAGCCTTCATTAACATGCTACCAAAGAGAGATGTCTACCTTGTTATCATGCCTATCATCCCAATGACAGGTCCCGGGTAGAGGGTCATAAACCACCACAATGTTAGAAGCGTCAGAATTGCATTCATCAAGGTTGAGTCGGAACTTTTTTACATAATCCTCCTCACATGGATCTTGAATAAACCCAATATGGCGCATTACTCTCGATGGATCATACATTGAGAACCCGGTTGGGGTGAAAGAAAGGTCCATACTAAAAAGAGATAGGTTGACGATCAGGATCAACTCCATACGGATCAAAGACTACATCTTTGGGTGTCATGTTGTCCAAACTTTCCCGCATAGCTAACAACATGGACTTATGATCCTTCTCCTGACCCCTAGTGAAAGTGTATTTTGTCCCTCTTGTTTGAGCAACGGTCCAAGCCTCGTTCACTTTGACATATTCTTTTTCTTTGAACAATAAGGGAAAATGTTCGTAAATCCACACCCATACAATTATCTAAACAATAAAACAAGTACTCGTCAAACAAGACACTGAAAAAGTATAATAAATCATCCGACAAGTTCGTTCCCGTTGATTTGGTAGAGCAGTATTCTCGTTGATTTGAGAAGTTCGTTCCCTAGATGCTTTTGTTAGCTCCTCGTTCATGTGAGATTCGATGGAAGTCCCCCACGAGTATTTACGCAAAATTTCCAAAGGATGCAAGAGATGGAGAAAGTCCTTGATGACCTTATTTCCTGAGCTATCGGGAAACATCACAGACCCTAGCACGTATAAAAGAAAAACGGCAGCCGCAACATGAACTTCAACCACAAAGAGGAATCCATGTTCTCTTTCTTTTTATAGTATTAATAAAATTGCAATACTAGGGCCCCACCAAATCACTTAGAGAAACATAAAATTGCAAAAATAAAAATAGAAAGTGATATGATTATGATGATTCCGAGATATGCTTGTTCAATGATTATCATGTTATTTCTAACACCTGAGATATGAATAGACCATTTAGCTGGGCACACCAATTCTATAGATAAGAGATATGTTTCCATCTACCTAGAATGATTAGTGTCATCCTGAATCGTTCACAAGTTTCTAATTTTCGGAGTTTCTTATTGGCATCAATTTTCAGAAACTCTACCCCCAAACCTAAATTTAGCATTTTCCTCAATGTTTCAAACCGTGCAACCTAAAATGGTATGCAATAAATATAAATAAGAGAAACAAATGTAAATTAAAGAGAAGGGATTGGAACGTCTTACCTGATTGACACAAGAAAATGAGTATTCTCTATCACACACATCAAACGATAGTAATAACAAAGAACACTAAAAATAAAAATAAACAAAAAGCCTAAAAGAAAATAAAAACAAGAAAAAAAAATCTACCTACTGGATATGTACAGAAAGAATCCCCATACACTAATAACCTGAAAATTTGGGGATCAACCCAAAATACAATATATACAAATGACAGTTTCACAATTATATTATGGCGACACAGAGACACTGAAACTATCAATAATAGAGGATTACCCCCAAACCAAGTTTTTACCGCACTGGGAAGTGCGTAAAGAACATAATATGGGGATAAAATTGGGATTGGGGAAATATCAATCGGTTCGTGCACGATGTCAGGAACAAGCGAGTCCTCTGGGTATTTGGATGCAAAGTGATCCAACAAAACTTGAGAAACACACAATTCTAACCCTAAATTAGGTAACTTTTGGAAGTCTAGGGGTCTAGAAAAAACCTCTAAGTCGGGTGAATGATCTTGTGAGATAGATTCATCTATAGAATTAGGCACATCATCTACACAATCATCCACAGGGTCATCTATATGTTCTGTTTGGAACAGAGAGTCACTACAAGACTGATCATCATCAGCATATAATCTTTGCATTGCCAGAACTCTCAATCTATGTTCCAAACTAGACGGTCTGTGTTTATAATACTTCTCATATAGCATTAGAGGTGATTCTTTACTTATCAGAGGTGAAGCAAAAACTTCCTCATGTCGTGACCGATTCATATATTCTCGAAGTGTCATCTTAGATGACGTCTCCTGAGAAGGAGTCATCATCTTCGGAAAAGTACCTGAAAAGAGATAAACTAAAACACAGAACGAGTCAAATAGAACTAAAAATCATAAAATAAAATAAAAATAAAAATATATACATAAACTACGATTAGAAAATCAAATAAACTAATTACAATATTCCACAACCGCTCCCCGACAGCGGCGCCAAAAATTGATAGGATTTTAAAATACCCTATATAAATAAACCGCAATCGCACAACGTCTAACTAGTAGACAACGGCAAGTACGGGTCGAACCCACAGGGAGAGGGAAAATACTGCAATCAATATCTCAATTAACTAATCAAGAATAATATTTTTGGGATTTTTAGATCTATGAATAAAATAATAAAACAAACTAAACTAATAAAAATAAATCAAATGGGATAAACAGTAACCAGGATTTTAAGTATCCACCACTATTTCTATTTAATTACTGAAGTGAAACATAACTCATGAATACTCATCTATTGTCCGTTCTATCGACATCACCTATTATATGTATTAGAGTCGCAAATATCACGGGGACGCCCTAAGCATGGTGCATCAAAAAGTCCTAAGTCTCATGCATACACCATCTAATTGCGTTCGCGAGAAAATAATACGAAACTAATTATAGGTTCACAAATAATATCTGGCTCTTCTAAGTATACCCCATTCTAAGGATTTAACCCAAACATGAAATATCAAATAAGTAGACAAACATATTTGCTATCCTATTAATTCTGCGCATAGGTTACTGTATTGTATAGAACCAGTGAAGCAACAACTAATTTTTCATTAAATCAATAAATCAAAATCATGGAATTAATCTATTCAACTCATAATAGTCTATCACCAAATAATTCAATTTAGTTGGTTTAGTACTAAAAATGGTTTCAACATAAAACCCTAGCAACAAATTAATTAGAACATGGAGATGGGTTTCTTAAAACCCATAAAAATAATTAAGAAGAGTAGATAGGGAAAAGATTAAACCAAACTCCTGAAGAATTATCGTCTTCTCCGTCTCCTATTCAGTTTTCCTGTATACAGCACCGCCGTCCAAACTCCAAAAGAAAAGCTCTGTATCAGCCTTTATATTCTCCTGTACACGGTGATGTTCTTCTCTCTCCCTTTCTTTCTTTTGTACCTCTCTCCCAGGATGTCCTCCTCTCACCTGCCGCAGCTGTCTCCCACCAAAGAAAACCTAGAAGCTAAAACCTAGCCGAGGCTAAAGAAAAGCCTAAATAAAAATATCCCTTATCTGTTCTCGTTTCCATCTTTTATAGTTGTCAGAAATTGTCCCTTCTCCAAGTCTACTCAATTGAACCGGACCCACTTCTGCCACGCACCAAACATAAAGTCTTCCTTCTTCTTTTCTTACTTATTACGCCAACCACCTATAGACAACGTCATACTCTCAATACCTCACTTCTCCCACCTTTTTCAATTGTCGTCAGACGTGTACATGCTTTGTCCCTTAAACAGAGAACAACCCAAACCTAACGAAAGCCAAAACACATTTTTTTCCGTCTGTCCCACTGCTCAATTTTCGGTGCTCCTACTTTGTATGTGTGGCTCTCATCAAACAACAGAAGTACGCCCTTCAAATTCTTTTGTCTATACCGTAGACTCCCTCAAATCCACCAAACAATTGTTGCCAACTTTACTTGTTGTTTTAGCTGCTGTCAGGTGCTGCTAATAATTACAGATTTAGCTAAATTTATTTGTAACGTCGGGTCTTCGATATATCGCCTATAAAAATAGAAAAATATTAAAATTAGTATAAAATGGGCACTAAAAAATATAAGTTAAGCGGTAAAAGTGCATGAGTTTAGTGCTAATCAAGTATCCCATAATATCTGTCCCTCAACTGCATAAGATTAAACTCTCTCCTCTGGTACAATGACTCTTTGACCAACATGTCATTCGTCGCTCTTCATCCTATCCAAACAACTTCTTGGCCAATTTATAAATTGGAGGCCAAAGAAGTTGTTTTTTGTATTTGGTCATGGTGGATTTTCCTTCGACCTGGAGCCCTAAAATCTTCTCTGCATTGTGAAGAGTTAAAGTCATCTCGCCAAAGGGGGATTTGAAGCAATCGACTTCAGGGTAAAACCTCTCATAGAATCAAGAAACCACGACCCTATCAAATGCAATGACGGAGTTTTGTACATCAGGATACAAACCAGAGTTCTCAATTAACGCTCTAACTCTTGTATATTCTCTTTATAAGGTCCACAACTCCAATTTTACGTACGAAGACTGGCGTCTGAAAAGATGAGTTGCATTTGTATGATCCTATAAAATAGGGAGAAAAAGAACAATAAGAAGCAATCAATGACAACAAGTTAATTGAAAACTAAGTTCAGATTCTTACGATGGTCTCATAGATGGTATGAGACCACGAGCTGGGATATGCAAATAACACTTTTTCTTCATCTGAAGGTAAGCCTCATCACCACCACTATCATCACCAGGAGCAAGCAGGTAGAAGGTATGGGCCTCGCGGGTGGGGATTTTGGCTTACCCTTGTCCTCCGCTTCCATACTCGCCTCTTCCTTATCACCACCATCATCACCACCACTATCATCACCACCACCATCATCTTCACCACCACCATCACTAGAACCACCAGCTCCACGAAAACTACCAGCTCTGCCTGCACCATCACCCACACCACCCCCAACATTGGTGTCATCAACATCATCTTCAGTTTGTTCGTTGTCATGGTCTGAAGTCGCAGATGAAATATAAAAGGGATAAGAAGAAGGGGAATCCGCTGCACATTCAAGGATAACAAAAGGTATCTCCTTCAGATGTTTTCAATGATACGGTCTATCCCCCAAGAATTTCTCGTTGCAGGGAGGTTTCGAAGAAGGAGTGGTACATGTTTTCCTTTCCCTTTTTTTGTTATTTTTAAGCATTCTACAATTGAAAAAACACACACAAAAAAAAAAAACAGAACCAACATTCACAGACTCATTACAAGGGTCGTTATGGTTCTAATTGTCGAGCATAACGACCCTATGTAAAACATAACGACCCAACAGTTATACGAAGACCACCCCTGAATTCATAAAAACTAGTTTCGTCATGGTTTTAGATAAAACCGATGCGGCCCTAATATACTATAACATCGGGGAAATACACAATAAGAGTCGTCACGGTTTTAGATAGAAACCGATGCGACACTAAAAAGACCCTTCGTCTTCGGTAAGAAAAACCAGTTGGGTTCATCATGGTCCAAATCATAGACCATGACGATTTTTCATAATTTTCACATGCATATGAAAAATCATCAGGGTCTTTGAATTGCGATCATGCCGACTGTAACACTCGTAATTTTCGCATGACACTTACTCAGGGATGTGTCATGACATGGGATGAAGCTTCATCCTAAGCTTATAAATCTTACTTAGGAATGCATCAGGGTGTGGATGCATTGGCCTTGAATTGTAGTGCTAAGGCACTATTATACCTTGGTGCATGATTGAGAATGCATCACTAACCCTATGTTGCGTACCCGATACGCAACATAGTGTTGAGGTACTATTGTGAAAGTGCAGTCGATGAATGCCCCTAACCCTCCTTATCTTTACTTATAGAAATACTAATAAAACATATATAAGGAGGAGATGTTGGTAGGAAATTTCATATTCCTTACCCGAGAACACATTACAGTGATATGACACTATAATGCTGTTATGCATGATTGAGAATGCATCACTAACCCTAAGTTGTGTACCTGATTATAGTGCTAATGCACTATTATGCCGAGATGCATGATTGAGAATGCATCACTGACCCAATGTTGCATACCCGAGAATGCATTATAGTGCTAATGCACTATTATGCCGTGATGCATGATTGAGAATGCATCACTAACCCAATGTTGCATGCCCGAGAATGCATTACAGTGCTAATGCACTATTATGTCGTGATGCAAGATTGAGAATGCATCACTGACCCAATACTGCATACCCGAGAATGCAATATAGTGCTAATGCACTATTATGCCGTGATGCATGATTGAGATTACATCACTAACCCCATGTTGCGTACCCAAGAGCGCATCATAGTGCTAAGTCACTATTATATCGTGATGCATACCCGAGAATGCATCACTAGAAAGTGCAGAAGATGAATGTCATTTATCCTCCTTATATCCACTTTTAGAAATTCTAATAAGACATATATAGGGAGGAGTCATTGGTTGGAAATTGATGAAGCGTAACCGAGGATGCCTACCAAGCAAACATCCCAATTGCTGTGAAGTGTGCCCGAGGACGCGTACCCGAGGAAGCTGCACTAATCTGTGATGTGTACCCGAGAATACACTACTAAAATTACAGTCGATGGATGTCCTTCACCCTTCTATTCCAAATATATGGAAATGCGATTAAGACATATATAGAGAGGGAGCTTTGGTTGAATGTGCATGATCGGTAATGCACATATATACGGCGTGGCCTATACGTTGGTGGAAACTTGATGCTTAAGCATCAATATGCTCTTAGCTTACCCGAGCAAGCTTGAATTATTTGAAAGCATCATTCATCCATGTTGCGTACTCGAGAATGCATTATGCATTCTAAGTAGCGATAGTTATGTGTAAGCTGGTGCATACTTTGCTAAAGTTCCTTGACATATGCGTACTAGGATTAGCTTGGCCTTTAGCCTTGCAACGAATTTGGAATCGATGATGTCTTTGCCTTAATATGCTTAAATTGCTTGTCTCTATCCATATGAACTACGGTTATGCTTGATCCCTTCAAGGTACGGGTTGGGTACGTATGCAGCCAATATCATCTAATTTAGAGGTGATTCCAACAATATGGTAACTCGTATCATCTGGCTCGGCAATGCAAAGACAAAAGATGATTGTTGCCACACTCGATGAGATAGTTGCATTTCCATTCTAATATATTGTTTATACTTCCTATCAACTTTTACGGCATGGAATGACATGTTCCTGGATGTTGTAGCCTTGGCAAGAGCAATATCAATGCAGGCTCCAGCGCATGGTCGAAGCAGAGTTGATGAAGCAAAAAATAGGCTTAAAATGTCCTGGAAAATGGAAATAACCCAATAGAAACCACCATATATACAATAAAATTCAGTAAGGCCTGGACAATGGAAACCATATAACCCATTTCCACCAAGGTTTATCAAGTATGGTGGAACTCGTCCACAGACTTCAATTCTTATGATTAATATAAATTTTATATAACAAGTAATAAAACACCAAGGTGATCATACTTTATACATAAAAACACCAACCATAAGTTGAGATCTATAAAAACACCGTATTATCCAAAAATAATACAAAAACCCCAAATTAAAAATAATAATCTAAATTAGATCTTTTCATATTTCAAAAAATCCCAATCCTACTCTTTTATCCTTTTCTTTGTTAGAAGATTCATTTCCCTCTATCTCTTAAACTCTCGCACCACCACCGACACCACTACCACTTTTAGATCTTCCATCAACACAACCTCCGCCTCCTCCTCATCCCCCACCAGCAGCAGCACCTCATCATCCTCTTCCTCCTCCTCCTACTCCCGCACCACCACGAAACCCATTACCTTATCTTGATCCTCTACCAAACCAACTCAACAGCTTCTCTTCCTACTCCTACATCGCCAATAAACCAACAACTATGTCCTCATCCGCCACCAAATTCGAAATAGAAATCCTGATTCAATTAAGTTTGGGGACTAATGTTTTGAGCTAAAATAATTTGTATCAATGATGATTGCGGTGGTGGTGCTCCAAATCATTGAATTTTACTGAACCTCCTCCTCCTCCGATCCAACCTCCAATTCATGAACATCTCCAAGAATTATCGTACAAAAAGTTAATTCACGATGACGATACATCATCATCATCATCCTCTATTGTTTGATTTGAAGAAATTTCACCACAGCCTCAACTATTACAAGAGGTGCGTGTTTCATTTTAGGATTTCTTTTGTATCTAATTTCGAATTAAAATGTGATTTCTAAAGAATTTATTGAATTTGGTTTTAATTTTATGAATCCCAGCTTTCAAGATACTAGTCAATATACATGAATTGCTAAGATTAACATCACAATGAATACCTAATGGTGCTAGAATTCGCCCTTATGTATGGAAGGTAATCAGTTTTCTTTTGAATTTGTACGTTGAAAAATAAAGTGAATTTGAATTTGGTTTTTATAATAGTTTTTTTTTGTTTGTTTTGATCAGACAACGGGGGATTTTTTTTTATAATAGTTAGGGTAAAGAACACTGAATTTTATCTATTTATAAGAGTAGAAGTGGTTTGTTGCTCAGATGAAACGACAATTGTATCATTGGCATGGTCTGATGAGGTTCACAATGAGAGAAGTCCAATTGTTGTCTAATCTAAACTCTATAAACTTTAGATTGTAACTGTTGATATGTTCAAAATTTGAAGAAAAAAAATTGTTGATATGTTCAGCGATATGGATATAAATGTTCATGAGACATGGAAAACTGATGCCGATTCAAAGAATGTCGACCATGTGAATATTAGAATCAGATAAATACTTGTATGGCAACGATATAGGTTGATATGCTCACGGAGGATCCTAAATGATATAACAAGTGTAAGAGGATTTCTATAAAAATATCTACTCCATTTTATAGTAATATCACAAAATTAAGACTTTTTATTTGCATTAGTATGATGTTGAGTAGCAAATTAATTATTTTTGCAGGCCTGGAGATATTGTAATGGCTGGATCAATGGTAATTATCATTGGATCTTGTTATAGATTTTTTATTTTAATTTTGATAATGGAAATGGTGATGCTGGTAATGGGAAGGATGGAGGAGGTGGGGAAGGAAGGAATATCTGGTGCAAATATATGTTATTGGTATTAAATTACAAGGGAAGCGAAGTGAAGATGTTACTATATATGGTGGGTTCTATTGGGTGATTTTCATTGTCCAGGCCTTACTGAATGTTATTGTATATATGGTGGTTTCCACCATATAACCCATTTCCAAAGTGGGTTCAGGCTATGAAAAATGAGTATAATGCCATACTTTCCTGGCATGAATGTGTTAGGCTGTAAATGGGTTAGGTTGTAAATGGGTCTATAAGACCAATCTAAAATCAGATAGAATTGTTGAGAGATTTAAGGCAAGACTAGTTTCAAAAGGATTTCATCAAATTTGATGGGATTGACTATGATGAGACATTTAGTCCAGCTGTAAAAGCTATAACCATTAGATTTGTCTTGAGCATGGCTATGAGTAAAAACTGGGAAATGAGGCAATTAGATATTTCTAATACCTTTATACATGGACATCTCAATGGGGATGTTTACATGGAGCATCCACTTGGTTTTGTTTCCTCTGACTTTCCATCTCGTATGTGGAAGAAGTCCGTGTATGGTTTAAAACAAGCACCAAGGGCTTGGTTTGATAGATTTAGTGGCTTTCTTGTGAATTATGGCTTTCAGAATCAGTAGTTGATAACTCTATGTTCAATTGCATAAAATCCACTAATCATATAGGGCTTCTAGTTTATGTGGATGATATACTTCTAGTGGGGTATTCTGAAACATTGATCTTTTCTCTTATTACTGCTCTCAGTTCAGAATTTGCTATTAAAGATTTGGGCAGGTTAAATTTCTTGGTATAGAAGTTGTTTTCAACTCTACATGATATGCTTGATTAGAATTTTCTATGAAAGATTTGGGCAGGTTAAATTTCTTTCTTGGTATAGAAGTTGTTTTCAGAATAAATATTCCCTAGAACTTCTCAAGAAGCATCATATGCTTGATTGCAAACCTTGTAAAACTCCAGTTGCACAAGGTAAAAGATCTTCTATTCATGATGGTTCTCTATTACGTGATGCTGCATCTTATAGAAGTTTAGTGGGGGATTGCAATATCTGACTCTAACTAGACTTGACATTAGTCTTGATGTAAACCATGTCTCTCGATTTATGCATTCACCCACTGAGGTGCATTTATAATAGGCGAAACGCAGAATAAGATATTTCAAAGGTTCACTAAGATCTGGAATTCTTCTCAAGCATGGTCCTTTCAACACTATCAAGGCTTTTTCTGACAGTGATTGTGCTGGGTTTCAGATTCACGCAAGTCCACAGCAGGTTATTGTATCTTTTTGGGGGATAATCTTGTGTCATGGTCCTCCAAGAAGCATCCGACGTTCTACTGAAGCTGAGTATAAGGCCTTAGCAGTGGATTTTTCTGAAATTCTTTGGGTCTCATATCTCTTGGAGGAGCTAAAGGTACCTTTGATCACTTCTTGTACTGTGTTATGTGACAATCTTGGTACTAAAAGCCTTGTTGCCAAACCTATTTACCATGCTCGGACAAAGCATGTGGAGGTTGACTACCATACCATCATAGGTTTGGTTTCAAATGGGTTTTTAAAGGTGGAGTTGTTCCTACTTTGGAACATGTAGCAGATTTATTCACTAAAGGGCTCTTGAAGTCAATATTTTCAGGTTGCAAGGCAAACTGATGCACTATTGTAGTGCTCAGTTTGATAGGAGGTGTTAGCGCATGCTTCTAGTTACACTATGTTTACATTGCCAGCATTGTGCTTATTAGTATAACGGTGTTAATAACAGAAACTGTATTTCTATTTTAGTTTATTTTATTGCTTTTCTGTTTTTGTTAGTAAGACTTAAGTCTTATCTTTGTCCAGTAACTATATATAGTTTGAGTCTTGTAACTCTTTCTCTTATCTGATCAAATACAACTTATACAAATCATTAAAACTCATTAACAACAACTCATTTTATCATTCTTTTACAACTCATAGATCTACGTATCTTAGAATAATATCATCCCATAGTGTTTGAGTTTTTAGTTTCCCGCGGTGGGAGGGAGCACGAGAACATCAAACCACTTGATCGTTCTCTAAGTTGGGTTTTCGGTTTCATTGAGTTACTCATCCATATAGGAGGGTGAAACGAAAAACAAGCTGAAGTATTTGTGGGCAGTTCCACCACTTGAACAAGTCAGAAGTTACCGAAATAAACTTCCATTTTCAGTTCTCTGTTTTGGGTTTGGGGGCAATTCCACCATTTGAACAAGTCAGAAGTTACCGAAATAAACTTCCATTTTCAGTTCTCTGTTTTGGGTTTCCATAACTAGAGTTGTTCATGGCCGGTTTTGTTTCGGTTTCAGGCGAAACCAAAACCGAAATCGATATATCCGGTTTACCAAAAACGTTACCAAAACCGAACCTTTAACCGTCGGTTCGGTTTTTAAACGGTTCTATCCGGTTTCGGTTAACCGACTATTTCTGTCAGTTTTAGAAAACTGACAATACAAATCAAAAAAAAAAAAAAACATTGTTGTGAACTACTTATGCTTAAACAACAATCTGAAGGATATAAATAGATTCAGCGACAAAATATAAACTAAAAGAAGATATCACAAGATCTGCAAATTAAGTTTCCTAAACTCTCAGGTAAAATAAAGATAGTTTCTTGTAATAAAATGAAGGATCAATCTTCAGCTTCTTCTACCACTTTAGTGCCCAATCCCTTGAGACCCTCTGCTGGGATTTCTGCAACAGTGACAAACGAGTAAAGCTCTTCCTTGGCATCTTCATCATCATTTCTCTTTCGTGCAATTCTAACTATGACTCTCCTTGGGACACTTCTAATACATTTGCTCCAGATGTGCTTGTTCAATTTCACATCTTAACATCTTTTTTTCCCATGGACTTCTGAGTAAACTTCCTGATTTCCTTAATGGGCTTGGGAGCCATCTTCTTGAAAGTTCTGTTGATTGTAAATGTGACAAAATGAAATACGATTATTTCCATGATAACAAAAGTATATACAAATTACATACACATACGGTAAGCTAAAAAATAAGCATAGTCCCCAATTTAACATAGCTCATACAACTATTCATAGTGATACACCTATGAAATCCTCTATAATTTAGTAATTTTCAATCATTTTGTAAACCAAAGTTTCATCAATATGCCAAGATGTCAAAGTTGAAATGGATGTGCAAGCATTATAAAACCTTGTGATTTCCAAATTTAAAACAAAAAGACATCGCCAACTTATGTTCAGCTAAAGACAAAATTTACATATCAGAAAACAAATGGTTAATCTCAAACAATGAGCAAGTGGATAGACTAGCACACACACGTACACGTTTCTATTGGTATTAACTACACTTAGAGCATGACATATTTAAAACACTGCAACCAAGCTAATAATATTTATTGTGCATAATGAAGATGCAGATCAGACAATGTAAGTCAGAAAATATGAAAATACAGCAAATGCACTCCAACTCACTTTTTTTCATTTTCCATTATTGCATACAACAACTGTATACACAGCAAGACTTAAACAAAACAATAACAACAAAAACCACTTAGCCAGACTCCTCATAAAGGCAATGAACTTAATAATAATCATATCACCACAAAACTAGCTCAAGATTCATCACTCTGAGAGCTTCCATTCCTTTGATAACTGGGATGATATCAAAATCACTATATCACAAATCACAAAAAAAAAACTTAAAACCCTAACAAAATCCCCAAATGGTATATGCAGAAATCAAAAAACAAAACAAAAGGAGTTAGTTAAAAAGATTTGCTTACACTCCATGAAGACGTTTGAGGAGGTTGATTGTGTACTCTCTAGTAACAATCTCTTCTTTCCTGATTTTAGTCTTCTCCACCATATTCAATCTTTGTTATCTTCAACCACCTACTAACTCCTTCAATCAATCAAACAAACAAAACAAAACAAAGATTCAATAATACAGTATGATTACAAATCATAGTTTCAGATTCATAATAAAGAATCAAAACCCTAATCAAATCAGAACCTTCGTTTGATTTGAGAGAGAGAGAGAGAGATGGGGGTAGCGGCTTTACCTTGGGTTGTGATATGAGAAAGGGAGGAAGAGAGAAAGTGAAGGTGAAGTTGGATATAGACATATAGTAATCAAAGAAACAGAACAAATTGAAACATTAGTTGAAGATTGAGATAGTAGCTTCCTGTGTATCAGTGTATGAGTTGAGTAAAGCATGGAGAAGAAGAAGAAGGTGGGACTCGGACCACTCGGTGGGGTGGACGCTGCTGCTGAGTGCTGGCTGCTGCAAAAAAATTTCGAAGTGAAGAGAGGAAATGAGAATTAAGTTTAGGTTTAGTTTATATATGAAGGTTAAATGGAAGGTGTAGATTTAATCTATCAATATTTATATCAACGGTCAGTAATTGTCGGTTTTTTATGGTAGTTCGATTCGGTTCGGTTTTGAGCACAAACCAAAATCGAAACCGTTATCGGTTTTCAAATTTTATTATCAAAACTCTTCTATTACTAAACGGTTCGGTTCGATTCGATTTTACCGTAGACGGTTCGGTTTGGTTCGCCGTTACCATGTGCAGCCTTATCCATAACCGATTGGATTCCTTATTTAAACTGCTAGCATTCTATGCTATACATATCAAACTTGTTGTAGAAGTATGTTTTATTATCGATCAAAATCAATACTATCCTAATCAAAGGATTAAGGTGGTTGATCCTGATCCCAATCAACCGATTAATTCCGTTAATTGTTACCAGTATTAGTAATCGGGTGGATAACACCATAAAATTTTTAGGGCTTAATTGATAATCAAATCAATAAGAAGATGGTTCTATTATCAGATGATCCTGGTTACTATGGTGATAACCGTCTTAAAAAGAAGATGATAAGAATCCCAGATGGTAAACCATATTTTTTTAATTTAGTTTTTTTAATTTTTACACTGTGGTGTGATTAATTTTTGAAATTATTTATGCTCAGCTAGCAGGGGATGAGGAGCCGGAGTAAAAAGAGGAAGACTCTGAGCCTAAGAGAAAGAAAGTTAATTACGTACACCCAGCCCAGCGAGAATCCGGATCCGGGAAATGAGGCGTTGGTTAGGCTAAGAGAAAAGGAGCAAGAATCAGACAAACTAAATTCTTCTTTTTGTAAATATTAAATTCAACAACTCCTGTTGGGAACAAAATGATGTTCGCCCAAGTGATGTCATCATTTTCCCGAAGTGACGTCATCAAGTCCGAAGCCTAATTTGGCCTGAAGCGACGTCATCACGTCCCGAAACGACGTCATCATCCCGACCGTTCCAGCTTGTCCCGATGCTATCCTGTCCCGAAGTGACGTCACCATTTCTCACAGTGACATCAGCAATTCCCGTTCCAACTGGTGCCCTATCTGTCCTGTCCCGATCCATCATGTCTCGAACATGCTGTCCCGATCTGGTCATTTCCGCTGGACCAAGTCAATCCCGATGGACCAACTCAATCCCGCAAGCCAACCAGACTAGCCCAGACCGTTTGAAGAATAGCTGGATAAGAAGATAAGGACAACATGTGGACTTGGGATGAACACGTGTTAACATTTGAGAATGAAAGAAGAACAGATGGACGCGGTTGAGGGCGCCACATCACTGGAAGTTTTGACTTGGGCTTAAAAAGAAAAAAGGGAAGAACAGAAAAGGGGGGGCTTCTTCCTGACTAAAGCTTCATCTCACTGTAAATCGAGAGCTCTAATGGAGCATCTTGGATCTGTAACTTCAATTCCAATTAATAAAACCCTTCAATTTCATGTCCCGTGGACGTAGGCTATTCATAGCTGAACCACGTTAAATCCCTGTGTACAATTTCTTCTATTTTCTTTTGATAATTTTGTTGATGATTTTGGTTTTTTTTTGCCCATGAGAAATTCGGCAGAAACAACTCCAATGAAACACAAAGAATTCAGGTGATTTCCAACATGACAAGAAAAATTTAATCCTCTTCTTGGAATTTTTAAGATTAAAACCCTAACTGACTAGTTCAATCACCATTCCTGATAGACAAGCGGCAAGTATCAATAGTTAACAGTTCACCTTGATTACCCAGGATCACGACTTCTTGCAGTTCAGGAGGAATTATCTTACCTGAAACAATGTTCTCAGGCCACAAGTCAGAGTGCAGATTAACTGAAATGCACGAAGTCTTTTTTGTTGGCAATTGAATAATTCCCTTGATTATTTAACCATGGTTTTGCTCCATTTTCCTTTTATGTACTTAATACTTATATTGTTACTAGAAAATAGTTTTGACATCACAGTAATCACTAAGGTTGTTTCTGTAACAGTCATGTTCTAGTGCCGAATGCAAATGGTCTGTCTGTCTCTTCCTGATTACAAATTATATCTTGAATCAGGGAAACATCGCTAGCAGAAATTGATGCATGTGGCCATTTAAAAACCACAAAGAGAGAGTATGATGATCGCTGCAGCATAGAGATGTTCAAAATAAATCAAATTTAAATTTTACAAACGAAAAGAACCAGCTAATGACTAATTATACTCAGAATTTTATGTAAAATCGCTCACGCTTTGTCTCTCAGTTCTGGTGTTTATTCTAGTAGACCATCAGAAATTGCTTCTTCTACTCAGAATTTGGTTAGCTATTCAAATCCATACCCTCAGAGTTGTTTGCTAACTATTATTATAATGGGTTGTTAGTTCATAATCCGTTCCTATAATTATAATGGACTATATATGTTTGGTAACCATATAAAATTAATTATTTTAAAGAGAATTAATAATAATCATAAACTTTAGAAATAGAAAAGAAAATTCTAAGAATTATCATAACTACTTATTTTTTAATAAAATCGAATTCCATTATTTTATTTTTATTTTCTCTAAATATTAAGAGAGACAAAAAAACCTGGCTTAATTGGGGCTTGTGAAATTAATAGGGGCTTTAGGAAAAGAAAAAATAGGGTCATCCAATAGTAATACCCCTACCCCTTAGCCATATATTTTCATAAATGGCTAAATTACCCCTGTTTGATTAGTCTTAATATGTGATTAGTGTAATTAATTAGTTAGATTAAATTAGTTATATAGATTATGGTTAGGATTTAAATTATAGAAATATTTTGTTTTTGTTTTTGTGAGTAGAAAAGAAGAGGGCTTTTGGAGGTTTTGGAGGGAAAAAAAGTGACAACTTAGGGTTTTGAGAGATGGGTGATTCCAGTGCAAACATTGATGTTGGAGAATTTTTAAATAACAAGGATGATTGTATTGATCTTAACTTAAATTCTCAGTTAGATTGGATATATAACGTTGATACATTGATATATGAAGCCGAAAATGAGGGTGCAAATGAAGAACCTCAAGCTCAAAATAAAGAAACCAATGCTTAAAATGAAGAACCCAAATCTCAAAACACACAGGTAAACTACCAATAGCTTATGAATGGTGGAAATTTTCGTTAAAATCGTCGAATCATAGTGGTAAAGCAAAGACACAGAGGTAAGTGTCGACATGGTCGTGAGGTTAGGAACATGAAGACCCTTTATAGACCGTCAAGGTCCTAACATCCAACAATGACGACACTAACCTGAAAATTTACCATTCTATGAAAAATTGTCATGGTCCAACAAATGACAGTGACGACCCTTACCTCCAACTTTGCTCATTAAGAGTCGTCAGTGTACTATGTCTATACCATAACGACTCTTGGACCAAAAAATTCTTGTATGAAATATGTGTAAGGTTCGCATCGGTCCATACCATATACCATGATGTCTCTAACCAAGTTTAATATGTACTCGTCAGTGTGGATATTCATAACCTTGACGAATCCATATGAGAATTTTTTGGTTTTTGCTTTTGTAAAACAATTGATCGTAAAATCATCTCATTGAATCGAAAAGCATATATCTCGTTACATTAAAGGAAATGAAATAGAATAGATCATTAGATTACACTTAAACACAATATATAGGTTGAAATCATAGGTACTTTTATTCCAAAATGCGATAGAAATCCTCATGCTTAAACGTCTTGCCATGGATACTTTTATATCTTTCGAGAGCCATCACCCACTGAAAAAACAAATCGATTGTAAGTTTGTATGTTTGAAAACTATTTTTGATAACGACATATTGATTGACATATTTACTCTTGTCACACTGGATTCGGTGGGATGAGCTTCTTTTACAACTTTCATTTCCTGTTTCAAAGCTTTCAATCGTTGAAACAGCTTCTCGAAGCTTCTCTTAATGGGTTTGAACGTCTTACGATTTCCGTCTAATCCCACAAAAACCTTAAACAAAGGCTTCCACAAAGAATCAGATGTATGATCCATGTTAATGTCTTGATTAACATCTTGGTTACTTTGGGTAATGTATGTTCTATCATAGTCGTGCTTTGTGATCGTTACCCATAATCTAACAATGGCAACATATTCATCGGTAGTGTATGGAGTTACTATATTTAGTGCTTGAAAGGGACGTGTGAGAATGAGTTGGAGAATGAGAATGAGAATGAAAGGGATAGGTGAGAGTGAGAATAAGAATGGGAATTAGAATGAGAATGAAAGGGATAGGTGAGAACTAAAATTAAGATAAAAGAGATAAATGAGAAGGGATATGTAAAAAATGAGATAAAAAGGAGAGTTTCCTTTCAAAGTGTTTATTACCCAATGGCTAGTTTTTCAAATTAAAAGTCGTTGGGTGAATCAACCATATTTGGTAATTTCAAAATTCGTTATAACTGCCACTAGGGTCGTCATGATCGTATTGTAATACCATAACGACCCTTATAACTTATAGACTGTCGTCATTGATGTCTTTCGAAAACCATGAAGACTTGTATGTAAAATTGGATAGAGGAGTGGGTATTTTTTGGTAAAGAGTCATCAATCTAAATTCAGTGTCGTCATAGTCTCTAGAAAGAGTCGTCAATCTTCTATAAAAGACAATGATGACGCTAAACTAAGTCGTTATGGTCGATAGTTTGATACCATGACGATACCTCTCATTGTGTTTGCTTAAATCCAATTTTTCCTTTCTTTGTAGGTGGTAGCACAACTAAGCGAACCTGAACCAGTGTCGCAGATAGGGCTGGATACTTCCCACCACTGTATGACGGACATGGTGTATGATCTACCCTTTGAATTGATTTATATTCTCAAAAAGTTTGACTAGTCCTCTCGTCAACATAAGTATACTTCTCATAAAATCAAATTTGTGAAATGTAGACATGGGAAAACTAAGGCGGAGGAAAAAGAATGAGTTATCTCAAAGGCCAAAGAGAAAATGTGCGTGTTGGTTCGAAACAACCAAGTCACAGCTACAAAGTTTGAGATGATTTGTAAGAGAGTCCGCAAGCGTGAAAGCCACAAAACAAGGGGCTATAAATACGAGAAGAAGATGACGAGGGTATACAAATCAAATAAAAAAAAGTATGGGTGTACGTTTAAGATTAGATTTAATAGGAACTTTGAAGGTGGTCGATGGAGATTGTTGAGTGTTCCCGATGGTCGTCATAATCATCCGTTGCCCCAGAGTATGATTGGACACACTACATATTCCCGGTTGAAACCACATGAGATGGAGACGACCCAAAAGATGAAGGGAAGTACACTTCTTAAGATCCTGAATAAGATAAAGGTCGGTGATAAGGATAACTTGTCTACATTCCACAATTTACGCCGCCAATGCAATGCTCAAAAGAACTGAATGTGATGGTAGATTAATCATGCAAAAATCTCAGTGGTTAGTGGAAAATCTAGACTACCCGATGCAAACAAAGTTGGGTCCGGACAACAAAGTGTCTCACATTTTCCTTGCGCATCCGAAGATGGTCGCATTGGCTCAGTGTTTTTATCAGGTTTTGATGATATATTGTAGCTAAAATACCAATAGGTATAACATACCGATGTTGAACATTTTCAGTCATACTTCGGACAAGCAACCGTTCACGGTGGCTTGGTGTTTTATGGAAAAAGAGGAAGAAGAGGACTATATTTTGGCGTTGGAACAATTGAGTTTGATTTACCGCGGTGAAGAAACTCCAGGGGTTATAACTAACGATAGGGAGATTGGATTGATCAATGTCATTCAACATGTTTTTCCACTCGCACAACATTTTATATGCACGTGGCACATCCAGTGCAATATCATTTCAATTACAGACGTCATATCCAAAATCCTAAGCCAAAGACCGGTGCTAAGCGTTCGAAGGAGGAAAACGAGCGTCTAAGTCAACTTTCTAAAAAGGAACGAGCGGAAGAGAAAAGGAAAGAAAAGGAACGATACAATAAAAATGGAGAGAAATGGGAGCAATTTCTAAACGATTGCGATGATTTGGATCATTCTACTACCGAGGTGAAGTTTTTTTCTTAAGTTACTAAAGTTTATTGATGATTGGAGCAAGGATCATAGGAAAGCGGTCGATTATTGCCAAAATTCATGGTTACGTCCATACAAGGAAAAGTTTATGTATGCATGGACCAACAAATATAAGCACTTCAAAAATGATTCTACAAGTATGGCAGAGGCATCAAACGGTCGGTTAAAAGCATCCTTGAAAAGTGTAAGAATGGGGTCGTTACGATACATGAAGCTATTCACGAGCACGCCATGAATGATCTTAATCGGATAATAACGCAAATGGAACATAGTAGGGACATGTTCTTGTTGACATATATAGATGATTCTCATTTGCTGAGGGGCATATCTTATCAAGTGTCGGCATGGAAAATACACTATATGATGGCCGAACTTAAAAGATATAAGGATCAAGAGAAATAAGGCATTTTGGTGCAATGTAATTGTACGACCTTGACGTGGCTCGGTCTCCCATGTCGTCATAAGCTTGGTGAGTACAAGGATTTCATTCCTCTTGACGATATTGATCCATTTTGGAGATAACTTTTTTTAGCCCCAAGGCCGACAGGAGCATATGATGAACATTTTGGAGACACATAGTTTGGTCGCGCTATAAGTGAAGTTTACCCTACAATGAATTGTGTGACAGGATAAATATTGGTTGCTAACTTGTGGTTGGGCTTCCGTCGATCTTTGGAGGTACAAGAGGAACCTACTGATAGGTGCATAATTCACACATATAAAGTAGTTTTTCCTGAACCTTATTTGCTATATTTGAGTGAATTACTACGTATTTTGATTACTTTTGTAGTTTTGTTAGTTTTTCAGGTTACAGTTCAGAAACCCGCAGAATGGAGCTTAAGAGCTAGAATCACCGAGGAGCCAGTGAAAATCTGCTTAAAATAGGCCTTTCACATACCACAGTGTAGGGAATTGAATTACAAAGCCAATGGTGAAATAATGAAGTCATTCTTAAGTGGCTAACTCGAATTCCACATGAAGAAATTAGGCCTTTCTCGTGGGAAGCCTATTGGAGGGGTAGATATAACATATATTGAAGGCTCAAGGGACAATTGGAGGTCAGGTTCACTTAACAAGGCAGGCTCACCAAGTTAGCCACAAGTTGGCAGCCGAACAAGTTTCTGGGCTAAGAGTTTTCACGGCTGTAGGAAGCTCTTTTGGGAGAGTTTGCTGCTGGATAGGATTAGCTAATATTTACTATAAAGTATACACGAAGTATCCAGGAGAGGATATAATATCCACGGTGAAACACAGCAGCAACAAGAGG
Source organism: Papaver californicum (assembly GCA_023531435.1). Classification (NCBI taxonomy): domain Eukaryota; kingdom Viridiplantae; phylum Streptophyta; class Magnoliopsida; order Ranunculales; family Papaveraceae; genus Papaver; species Papaver californicum. Next base: position 4,702,204 of record JAJJMC010010016.1, on the reverse strand, counting down.
AAGAAGACAGCAAGGGAAAAGGGGCGCTGGCCACTTTTCATACAGGCGATTCTGCTCAATCGTTCATCGCAATTCTTTCGGGTTTGATTTAATTTATCTCTTGATTGTTTTCCATGGGTTTTGAGAAACCCATGATGAGCTAAACCTTTTATATTGGTTAGGGATGTAATCTGATGTTTGAAGACATGTTTATTAATTGAATGACGCATATCTCATGATTTCATGTTATTTTTAGTATCGTTCATGTTCTACTGAATATAGTGTTATATGTGATTGATTGCTGATTTATTTGAGTTGCAAATCAGGTAAATAAGTATTGATATCTACAACTAAACTGGAGTTCTGAGAGTCGATTCTGTCGAGGGACTCCGGTTATAAGTAGTATAGCATATTTATTAACAATACTTAAAATTGCCATGCGAATATGTGTAGAAGCTTGACCTAGGCTAAATCCTGTGGAGGTACTCACTTGGGTTGTTTAGATTAACCTCAACTCACAAAGACCATAGCTATCATTGGATTCAACTCGAGTGGAGGTATTCACTCAGATTGTCTGGTGCTAAGAATTCAAAGGGTGGAGGTACTCATTCTTTGATGATATTAGGAGTTTTGCCGAAGTAGACGAGATAACTGGCTACTTTAGGGTTCTTGGTATTATGCATGAATGTTGAGTATGCTTTGATTGATAACATGTTGGAAAACGGACGATGAATTCTCTAACCAATGCTTTCTTTCCCTGATACACGTTTCTATTAATTTGCTTTAGTTTGTTTTAGTATAATTTAGTTTAAAATCACAACAAAAACCCCCCTCTTTACTTACATACGTGACTGAAAATAGTGATAATCACTGCCTCTCTGTGGGAACGAACTTGTTCTTATTGCTATACTCTAATCTATTTTGGAAGAGTAAGAACTCGATTATTTTGGTTGATTTCGACACGACCACCTACAAAGCGAAAAACACAAGGTAGACCAAGCTCAAAGTTGTTATTGAGAGAACAGTTGAAGGACAATAAGATCTTCACAAGAGATCCATCACATCATGAGCATGTCAAAGCGTGATGTGGTTATAGACAGTGGTAGGAAAGATCGTTCACTCGGACTTGTGAAGATTGGATTTTAGACCTAATTTCTAATACTAGCAAATATTTACAAAAGATGATAATAATATTTAGAGATACTGAGACTCAAGATTCCACCATAAACATAATCAAGTGATTCGTAAATTAAT
>JAJJMC010010016.1:4583583-4700961 GCA_023531435.1 Papaver californicum | reverse complement strand
GACTCAAGATTCCACCATAAACATAATCAAGTGATTCGTAAATTAATTATGTACAATTAAAACTTATATTTTTGGACTTTTATTCTTTGTCATAGGTAGATTTCTAAAATATTGACTGTAATCCTAAGCATGGACCATCAAAACACTTAAGCTAAGCATGATCCATCAAATTAAATGACAACCAATTAATGAAAATCATAATTTCAATTAAAATCAATTGCAAAAAGTCATTAAAATTAATTATAGTTACCACTTGATTGTGAAATATGACTTCCTCCATTGTCCCAGTATTGGGGTGTATCTCATCGTGCTCACAACACTCTCAAAAGATTGATACATGACTCAAAAAGTGCTTGAGAAGAAGAAAAGAATAAAAAATAATTGACACAGTGAATTTGAGACGTTTACAAATGCTACAAAGAAGAATGAAACAACAACAAATATAAGTGTTTCTTTTCTGTCGTTGAAAGGAACAAAAAAGATCACGTATTTTTTTTGACGTTGTTCTTTGTTTTGTGGCGAAGTTCTTCGTTTTTACGACGAAATTCTTCTTTAAACCTTTGGTAACAGTTTCTTTATCTTCTTCTCCCTTTTTTTTCACGAGCAGAACTCTATTGTTTTCTGGATTATTTTTTCTAACTTCTATGGCAGAGCCAGCCCCCTAGATTGATCCTATATCTTCTCCTTTATATACTGCAATATCAATAGTTCCCAAATCTTCATAATATATTTTTCTTTTAATGCTTGATTTCACGGAAATATTCTCTCGACCTCTCGGCTTAATGATCACATCTTGGTAATAATACTCGGTAATTTTCTTCCATGAGTTATCAGAAGAGACATCGAACAGGTATGGAACATAATCATGTTATTTTAGGGAAGAATATACCGTGTTTCCAAAATTCTTAATTCCTTCCTGTTTTTAATATTTCATGAGATTTGTTACTTGATTAGAAGAGTTTCACCCGTATACAAACTTCTCTTATGTAAGAAAGAAAACAATCTCGCTTTACAACCAAAAAAATCTCCCAAATATTCGACCAAACTCATCACAGATTCACACAAATATTTTCCTGCCAAAGTTTGATTTCAAATGAAATCGGTGCCTTTAGTAATTTTTTGGGTGCCTTTAACACTTTTTCTGGATACTTTTAACACTTTTGAGCCGACTTTTTCACAAATGTTTATTCTTCAAAAATGCATACAAACATAATAAATTCACAATATAAGTAAAGAAATGAGTTCTAAAAATATATAAATTAGAAACAAATCAGACACAAAATATGTGTCTATCAAATACCTTCAAACTTATATTTTGCTAGTCTTCGAGCAAATATAATTTAGAAAATAAAAATCCCAACTCACTTTCGCAGGCATCGCGATTGCACTTATCATGTGAAACAAACCTTTGAACCTATAGGTGTCCCTATCGGACGAGTTTTGTCTCGTGAGGGTTTACAAGAGATATACCCAAAAACCATTTTACTCTAAATTTTAGCTACATGTGAACGATTGAGGGTAGACACTAAACATGCTATTTAGTTGGATACAAAATTCTTTGGCTGTGGGAGAAATTACGATGTTTTGAATCCAATTCATGTACACGAGTTTTCACTCAAGCGTACTAAAATTCATATATAAGAAAACAAAGCACTACTCAGAAAGTCGTACAATGGACCAAGATACTCAGAATCAAATCAAATTTCAATCATATGAATAGATTTAGAAGATGGATGCAGAGATGATGAAGTTTGCACATGTTGACTAAGGTGAACGGTGTTTCCATATTTGTCTGAAGGTCTCCGCCAGGATGAATCCTGATGGATTGAGATACGCTCCCACTGGTCTTAATCCTTATACTAGTATCGACTGAGCTGGTATATACAAGGGTCCCAACGGTCGATTTATTGAAGATACTTTTTTTTTCAATTTTTTCTTTTTTTTTGTCTCAATAAAATAATGGGGCTTGATCTCAATCACTCTACTTCATCCCAACAACGATAACAGGTTGATACTAGTGTCCCACCAAATCACTTAGAGAAACACAAAATTGTAAAAAATAAAAATCAGAAGGTGACATGATTATGATGATTCCTAGATATGGTGACGACTATCATGTTTTTCCTAACACCTGAGCTTTGTCCTTTTATGAATAGACCCTTTAGTTGGATCCCTCAACTCCTATAGCCAAGAGGTTTATGTCCATCTACTTAGAATGGTCAGTTTTATCCTGAATTGTTCACAAGTTTCTAAATTTTTGTATTTTTATTATTGCACTTAAAAGTTTCTCCCTTACCCCCAAACTTAAATCTAACATTGTCCACAATGTTCTAAAGGTGAAATTAAAAGCATGAACAAGGAGAAACTGTTACCAATTGAAGAAAAGATATAAGGAAGGATATTAATGTGTCGCAAGAGTATGGCTTACCTCCCAAGAAGTGCTAAGTTTAAAGTCTTCATCCAGACTTAAGAAAGAATTATTCACCTCAAAGAATCATATAACACTAGCCGGAACAACTGTGGATCATCTGAATCAAATAAAATTGACACAAATAAAAGGAGACTGCAGCAGGCCAAGAAAGTAAACAAACATAACACAACCTTATCTAGTTTTTTGTTTAAAACAACTACATTTAGTTGCGGTTCAGGTTCAGGTTCTAGAAAAGGGTCCAGATAAAATATTTTCATGCGCTGGATTTCCTCATAGGCAGGATCAGAAGGGTCAGGTTGTAGAGCACATAATAGTAACCTGAATAATTGTGGATCCTCAAAGTTAATCAGATTAGACTCACAGTTGACCACAATGGAGGTGGTGGTCAATCTTAAGCAAATGTGTCAATTCTAATCTCCTAAAGTCATTAGGCTTAGTCTCAAAATTTAATAGCTGACCCATTTGAACTTCAAATGTTCCCACAATTGGAAGAAAATATTTTTGTGGGACAAGAAAATCAATTATGGTATTATCACCTGGGTAAACCGCATCAACCAGAGGATGGGTTTCTAACGACTGAATTTCTTTTTGGACAATATTAGGTTCGGGAAATAGTTCTCGAAGATAATCTCTTAAAATGGTAGAGGCACAAATGTCAAGTCCAAAGTGAGATACCTATATAAAAGTCAAAGGTAAACCACAAGGAGAATTATAATCACCCCCAAACTTAGAATTTTGGGCGTCTCTAGATAGACTACTCACAATTTCCCTAATTTCTAGATCATCAGATTCCTGAAAATGGTCAATTTCTTTTCTAAGTTATAATCAAGTGGTGCATCCTCACTCAAATTTAAAATCTCTAGGAGTCTATATTCTTCATCAGGGACTATGGTCTTTGAATTATTGGACTCTAAAATACTAGTCTCGGGATAAACTCGTTCCTCTAAACCATCATCGTCTTCATAATAACAAGGAAATATTTCACCATCTATAATAATGGTATCTCTAGTTAAATCCTTTTTATCTTGAATAGGCAAATAATCATAAACATTATTGGGATTGGAACTAGAAACATCATTATTATCGTGAAGCTCAATTGTTGTAAAAAATTCCTAACCATTATGACTACGAATTTCAATTTCCTCATCAACAGTATCCTTATCATCATAATAATATGAAGATGTAACCTTATCTAAATAAGTAGTGTCTTCAATTCTAACCTCTTCCTCTAAATTAGGTAAATATTCATCATTATTATCAAGGGTAAAATTGGCAACACTGTTTTGGCAATTAAGATTATTTTGAGCAATCCTTTCTTTCGTCTTTAACACAAACCTATTTGTATTCTCAGTCAACACCTTGAGTGATTCTTCTAGAGGCATAATAGGTTCATAAGGAGTACTAGGTCGCAACAATTTTAATGATCTTTCTAGAATGGTATTTGGGTCACTATAAGGAATAATATATCCCATCTGCTTCATGGAATTTCCGTTCATATGACTGGTGCGCGTACGAATAGTAATTGAGATCACTCAGGTATGAACCATAACCCGCGAAAGGTTGGTAGTGGTTCCAAGTACTATCCATACTATTGTCATAGTCTATTCATTTTGATACTCAGTCGGATATTCATTGTATTATCTATCGCAATACCGGTTTGACATTTTTTTATAGTGCAAATGCAATTCGACTAAAATAGGTAGGCTCAGGTTACCTTAGCAAAATATACCTACAGTCAAAGACTGGTCAAAGTTACAAGGCTAAGGCTTGTGGAATTTCGAGTGATAACGCCCAGAGGGTTCAGTGTACTATTCCACGTGTTTTCCTAATATCGGCTCCGGAATATGCAATTGTGGTGTGCACTTGTGTTTTTTTTTACAATAATAAAAAAAAGACTAAACAAGCAAGCAGCAAAAATAAATGTCCAAAAAGAAAATAAGGGAAATAAAAAACAACTAACAAAAATAAATGAAATCTAAATATAAAAAGTTTTTGTCTTTTTTTTCGTTCTTTTCGCTTTAACTTTAACTCCAAGTCTTTCGGCTCAATTCTTTTTCGTTTCGTTTCAAAACCTGTAGCAAAAGAGAAATATTCAAAAACATAAAATAGAACAAAAAAATAAAAAAAATAAAACTACTAAAAACTAAAACTACTAAAAACTAAAACTAAAACCTAAAAACAAATCTAAAAACAAGTCTGCGTCGGCGGTGCCAAAAATGGATGTGGTTACAGACAGTGGTAAGAGACATCGTTCACTCGGACTTGTAAAGATTGAAATTTAGACCTAATTTCTAATACTAGCAAATATTTATAAAATATGATAATAATATTTAGAGATACTGGGACTCAAGATTCAACCATAAACATAATCAAGTGATTCGTAAATTAATTCTGAACAATTAAAGCTTATATTTTTGGACTTTTATTCTTTATCATAGGTAGATTTCTAAAACATCTATAAATCATAAGCATGGACCATCAAAACACTTATAAGCATGATCCATTAAATTAAATGACAATCAATTAATGAAAATCATAATTTCAATTAAAATCAATTGCAAAAAGTCATTAAAATTAATTATAGTTAATGACTTCCTCCACTGTCCCAGTGTTGGGGTTTATCTCATCGTGCTCACAACACTCTCAGAAGATTGATATATGGCTCAAAAAGTGCTTGAGAAGAAGACAAGAATAAAAAATAACTAATCCAGTGAATTTGAGACCTTTATAAATGTTACAAAAAAGAATGAAACAACAACAAATACACGTGTTTCTTTTCTGTCGCTGAAAGGAACAAAAAAGATCACTTATTTTTATGACGTTGTTCTTTGTTTTGCGACGAAGTTCTTCGTTTTTACGATGAATTTCTTCTTTAAACCTTTGGTAACGGTTTCTTCATCTTCTTCTGGATTATTTTTTCTAACTTCTCTGGCAGAGCCAGCCCCCCCAGATTGATCCCATATCTTCTCCTTTATATACTACAACATCAGTACTTCCCAAATCTTCATAATATATTTTTCTTTTAATGCTTGATTTCACGGAAATATTCTCTCGACCTCTCGACTTAATGATCACATCTTTGTAATAATACTCGGTAATTTTTTTTGCATGAGTTACCAAAAGAGATATCGAACAGGTATGGAACATAATCATGTTATTTTCGGGAAAATACACCGAGTTTCGAAAATTCTTAATTCCTTCATGTTTTTAATATTTTATGAGATTTGTTGCTTGATTAGAAGAGTTTCACTCGTATACAAACTTCTCTTATGTAGGAAAGAAGACAATCTCGCTTTACAACCAAAAAAGTCTCCTAAATATTCGACCAAATTTATCACAGATTCGCACAAATATTTTCTTCAAAAGTTTGATTTCAAATGAAATAGGTTCCTTTATCCATTCTTTTGGGGTGCCTTTAGTAATTTTCTGGGTGCCTTTAACACTTTTCTGGGTGCTTTCAACACTTTGAAGTCATAATCCTCCTAAGTTTTGACCATGACGACACATCCACATTCATATGGAAACTTGGAGAGATAACTATGTATTAACACACCATTCACATTCAGAACAATCCACTACCGCAACTAATTTACCAAATTATGTTGATCCTAACAAACGTAAAAAAACATGAGTTCAAGTACGCTAAATTTAAATTGTACCTAAGAAACGAAAAGTAACATGAGTTCAAGTATATTATTGCAATGTCTTAAAAACAACGTCGTCTCAACTACGACCACGACATCGGTCACTTCCTTGTGTAACTGGTCTCTGACTTAGCTATGCAGCATCTCCTTGCCCCTCATCGCCTTGGGTATCAACACCTTCTTGGGTTACATGGGTAGAACGTTTGCGAGATCTCTTACTTTCACTTTCCATATCACTATATATTTTTGCCGGAACAGGGTTTTCAATGTGTGTCAACAAGTCAATGATACTGACCTTGTTGGTCAGGCAACAACGCCTCTCCCTTGTCCTGCGAGAAACTCAGTCCCTTGATCATAATCTCCCTTGGATCTCTCTAAAATAAATAAATTGCAATCGAGGTTAAGTGTATATATCTAATAAAAAGAGAACAAGATAGGCGAAAAAACTTACGACAAGCTTTAAAATCATAGAGTCAGTTCTGGTGTCGGGTGCCGGAGTAGAAGAAGTAGAAACTTTGTTGTTTTTCCTCCTGTGAGAATCAATTTGTACCACACAACCATGGAGAACTTTTGGTACCATTCCAAGTAACCCTCCTTTGCCTCGTAACCGTCATTCAAATTCTCCCAAAGAGAGAATTCTACCAAAATAGCATGCATATTATCCCAATGACTGGTATACGGTAGAGGTTCGTAAACCACCTCAATGCTAGAAACATCGTACTTCCATTCATCAAGTTTGAGTTGGAATTTTAGTTTATAATCCTTCTCACGTGGTTCTTGAATATATCCAAGCTTCCGCATTACTTTCGACGGATCATACATTGAGAAACCGTCAGGGTGAACCAACTGGCCATTGTAGAAAGAGACATCTTTCATTCTATCAACTATCTCTCCCACATACAGATCAAATATTACATCTTTAGCTTTCATCTTGTCCAAAATTTCCTACGTGTCTAACAACTGCCTCTTATGAAACTTCTCTTGACCCACATTGAACGTGTATTTCAATCCTCTTGGATGAAACCTGGTCCAACCCATATTCACTTTAACGCATCCGTTGTCTTTGAACAATGAAGGAAAATGTTCGTAAATCCATACCTATATAATAATCAAAACAATAAAACTAGTATTCATCAAACAAGAGATTGAAAAATAATAATAGTTCATCCAACAAAAAAATATGATCACTTCAATTACCTGGAGTAGACTAGTATTCCCATTCATTTGAGATGTTCGTTCCCTAGATGCTTTTGCTAGCTCCTCATTCACGTGTGCTACGTCGGCAGTCCCCCATGAGTACTTATTCACATTTTACAAAGGATGCAAGAGCTGCAGATCGCTGGCGCTGAACCTGTTCCCTTTGCTGTCGGGAAACACAACAACCCCAAGCACGTATAATAAATAAGCAGTCGTGGCAGCACGAACTTCAACCTCAGGGAGGGAACCATTATCCCTTTCATTTTGTAGGGACCCAGCAAATAAGTGTATCGAACCAACAGGTTAAACTCTTTCTTTGGGTACCTGTCCTCCTTGACCAACTTGGACTTCGTCGTGTCTTCATCCCAGCCAAACAACTCATTGGGGAATTCATAAATTTTAGGCCAAAGAAGTTTGACCTTGAACTTGTCTCTAATGGAATTTCCTTAGACCTGGAGCCCAAAAACGGTTTTGCATCGTTAGGAGTTATAGTCATCTCGCCAAAAGGGAACTGGAAGCAATCTACTTCAGGGTAAAACCTCTCATAGAAGAAAGAAACCGTGACCCTGTCATACGCAATTCACAGAGTTCTATACGGTATGATACAAACCGGAGTTCTCTATTAACTTTCTAACTCTTGGACATTCATACTCTAGTTTCCGTAACTTCATTTTTGCATAGGAAGACTAGCATCTGAAAAGACGTACGACGTTTGAATAATCCTAAAAAATGGAGGCAAAATAAGGAGAAAATAACCCAATCAGCAAACTAATTAACAACAAGAAGTTAAAAAGCAAAGTTGAGATTGTTCCGATAGTCTGATGGATGGTACGAGCCAATGAGCCGGGATATACAAATAGAACCTTTCCTCCATCTAAGGGTATGCCTTCAACATTTCGACTGCATTCAGCATCCATGATCAAGTGGAGTTTGGGAACGTGCCTCCTTGGTAGGGATATTTCCTTGTCCTTGTCCTTGTCTATGGATTGTACCTCTTCTTGCGCCTCTTGTTGTACCTCTTCCTCCTTCTTCTCTCCATCATCATCACCACCACCAGCACCAACACCACCAACATTGGTGTCATCAACTTCAACTTCAGTTTGTTCATTTTCATGGTATAAATTCACAGATGGAATAGAGGAGGCAGGAAAAGGGGAATCTCTAGTTCGTTACCTTGTTGTCTACGTCCACGAATAGAGAAAGGTACCTCCTTCGGACGTTTTCCATAAAATTTATGAGTGCATGGAGTTTTTGAATGAGGAGTGGGTACAAGTTTACCTCTTCCTTTCTTATGCTTTTTTAACCCAACTACATAACAAAATACGCAAAAATCAGAAAGTCAAAACCAAAAATCTCAGACTTAGTCATAGAGTTGTCATGGTCTAAAGTGTCGACGGTAACTACCCTAGATAAAACAGTAACGACAAAATATTTGTACAATGACGAACCTTATCACTGAAATGGGAAGAGTTGTTATGGTTTATCAAAGGGTAGTCACATACTTAAAGTCGTTATTGTTTAAAATAAAACCGATACGACTCTAAACAGACCCTTCGTCTTTAGGCGAAATCAACCAACTAAGGTCATCATGGTATAAAATAATAAACCATGATGATTTTTCATACTTCACCCATGTATATGAAAAATTGTCATGGTATAAAGTTATCGACCATGCCGACCCTTTCCCTGTAACTGCAATTTTACGGTTTCTGGTCTAGATTTACACTTAAAACAAACATACATTCACAACCAGAAAATAGAGTAATGGGTATTGGTTTACTTACTTTTTAATTGGGATCGCTTCGTCGTCCGATTCTTCTCGATTTGATTTCTTGCGCCTTTTCAACTTTAACTTTCCTTTAACTTTCTTTACAATTCTAGGTGGGTTAACATCTCTCTGGAGATTCTTCATACGAACCATGTTTGTAGAAGAATCGTGGATTAAAGTTTTCGAATTGATTTTGAAAAAAAAAATGAATAGTTAAGGAGATGAAGATGAGAGGTTTTTGGTTTTTTGGTTTTGATTTTAAATGGAAATGGGGGATGATTTTGGTTAAGTATAATAGAGTTTAGGATAAGTTATTAGGTTAAGGGTAAACTAGTATTTACACTATCTTTTGGCACCCCCTATAATTAATGGTGTGGGGATAAATTTTCTAAAGCCCCCTATTAATTCCACAAGCCCCCAATTAAGCGAGGTTATTTTAACAATGCATTTCAGCTGTACTCATTTATTTTAATAGTGCATTTTAGCTATAGTTAATTATTATGAAAACAAAACTAAGTCAAAAAATCGTTCTACAATCTGTATTATGGTGTTAAGTTTGTTTCTTCAGTACATCATTGTAGTTGATCATTTGTATCAACAATCTTTCTATAACCTTGATTGGACGGAACGTCCACATATATAGATGGTCAGTTAATTGGTGGTTGTACCAGTAGGCCTGTGGTTTGAACCCTAGTTTCATTGGGTTGAGACTAGCTCAACTGTTTATTACTTGCTTCTTTATCTATTTTTCGCTATAACCAGGATTGGATACTTGACTTTACCATGTTTATAAAAATAATTTTTAAAATATGTAGTTGTGTTCAATGGATATGAAAATGTAATTGCATGGTGCACTTATATTAATTATTGAGGTCACAATATGCTAATATAATATGTCGTAATAGAGAAGTTATACACCAATAATGTAATCTTCTTGTTTTCACCAATAATGTAATCTTATTGTTATATATGCACATGAAGTTTCGGGTGGCTCTAAGAGATTTGGTTTGAGATCATCATCCATCTTCATCAAGGTAACAACAATTACTACTATGGTTATGCTCATCAGACTTGAAGGCGAGGAGTCTGAATTTGACTCTTAACTTAGTCAGGGATTGAAGGCAGAGAGTCTTAATTTGACGCTCCAGAAAACTTTGTCAGGGATTATGTTTTTAGTTTCTTTACCCTTTATTTTTGTCAGAAATTATGTTTCCAGAATTTTTTTGTCAGATTTTTTCCAATGCAGGTATTATATACAGTTATTTTATGTACATATTTGCAACACCAATTTTATAAGAGCAGATCTTATGCACTATTTTCTTTTACTGAAATAAATTTAGTTTCATTACCTTTTCCTTTGCTCACTTCTGAAATTCACAAATTACAAGTTGATGAAAAAAATATGATACAATAGAATACATATTTACATGGTCATTATAATTGAGCAAACCTAAAGAAGATACCCAAGAAAGTCACCATAAAGCAAAAGAAGAAACGAAAAAACCAAACACCTATACCGCTTCATCCTTTAAGCCTTTAAGATGGTTGCACGAACAAATAGTGTCAATTACATCGTAAACCAAAAGGAGGAAATGAGTTTGGGTAATAGACTTTCACCCAAGAGTAGAATGTTGTTGTCACCGCAGATACAACTTGTAAAACAGAACTAGATTCATTTGTGAAGACTTTATCATTGTGGCTTCTCTGTATCCTCCTCGGTAATGTTGGGATGAGAAACATCCAAAGAACCTTACCAATTCCTTTAGATTATAATAAAATGCAGCCACTAGAACTGAGTATTATTGTGCTACATAAATGTAAAAATTAGCACAGTATAGGCGATATACACTGCCAAAATAGCATATAAATATAAAATTCGGTACATCATAAGCAATATGCATTGCCAAAATAGCACATTAACATAATAATCAGTAAAGTATAAGCAACATGCACTGCCAAAATAGTACATAAATATAAAAAATTAGCACAATATAGGCAATCGACACTGCCAAAATAGCATATAAATATAAAAGTCAACACAGTATATGCAATCTGCATTGTCAGAATAGTACATAAATATAAAAACTAGTATAGTATATGCAATCTGCACTGCCAAAATAGCAGGTAAACATAAAAATCGATATAATATAGGCAATATACACTTCCAAAAATAACATGTAAATATAAAATTCAATACAATATAGGAAATATGCACAACCAAAATAGCACATAATATAAAAATTATTACAGTATAAGCAATTTGCACTGTCAAAATATGAAAATCAACACAACATAGGCAATATGCACGGCCAAAATAACACATAAATATAAAAATCAGTATGGTATAGGCAATCTGAACTGCCAAAATAGCAGATAAATATAAAAATCAGTACAATATAGGCAATCTGCATTGCCAGAATAGCACATAAATATAAAAGTATAGTATAGGCAACCTGCACTGCTAAAATAAGACATTAAAATAAAAATTAGTACAATATAGGCAATCTAGACTTCCAAAATAACATATAAATATAAAAATCAACACAATATAGGTCACTTCCAAAATAACACGTAAATATAAAAATTAACACAGTATGGACAATCTGCACTGCCAAAATAGCACATAAATATAAAAGTCAGTATAATAGAGGCAATTTGTACTGTCAAAATAAGACATTGACATAAAAATCAGTACAATATATACACTTTACACTTTCAAAATAACTCATAAATATAAAAATCAACATATTATAAGGCACTTCCAAAATAACATGTAAATATAAAAATTAACGCACTATAGGCACTCTGAACCGCCAAATTAACACATAAATTTAAAATCAATACAATAAAAACACATTAACATAAAAGTGTATAGACAATTTCCACTTTCAAATATAAAAATCAGAACAATAATTTTATTTAGTAAAAAGATTAAAATACAGATCGGACCACTAAGAAAACGAAGATGAATTAAAAGATGTGACGGCGATGAACAAGAAGAAGTAGATGAAGACGATGATTTAGAAGATTAAGTTACTTCTGGGGATTTTTCGCAGATTGAATTGGAAACAGAATTGAAACCAATTTATGTAAGAAAAAGGATCACGCCAACTTAGAATTCACTACTGATACCTTTACTTATCATTATTATTCTGATTGGACTCACCGGAGGTCGACTTGTTGCACTTGTAGCTACCATAATTTAGCGTCTACTGCTAACATTAAAAACACGAATTGCCAAGAAAAACCAGTAGAGATCTCTTGTTTTCAAAATTTAAGAGACTCTTGGTGGAAGAATAAGTAGCAAAAGAAACCTCGACTGTATGTATGTATAATGTTTATAACTTGGGTTCCTCTTGTAAAACCGGATCTTATTCTCGGAAGGCTTCAATGCCATTGGAGTTTCAACCTTGTTGTGGTGATGCAATCGACCGAAAATGGGTAATGTACTTTGATATTTCATACCTGATTCTGATATTTAGGTTTTGCTAATTTTGTTTTACTTTTGAATTTTAATGGTTTTACGGGAACAAGAGGAGAACGAGTCGTAAGAAGTCACTCACACGTTTGCATCGAGGGTTGTGTATATCTTTTTCTATATTTCAAAACAAATATGGACTCTGGACTAAATTTATTATCCGGTTGGACCCTACTATAATTACTTATTTGGGCCTAGGACGATAAATCTCCCCGATGATTCTACGAGAAAACTACAATTTCAAAAAAACTGCCGAGTTTCATCATAATCATTTTCTTGGATAAAAAAGTTCATCCTTTTAAAACTTGCTTCGGATCCTTTTAGAAGTTGGAGCAGATCCACGAATGGATCCATGAGTCCCACTTGGAACAAGAGTAGAAGCAGAAGGAAGTGGAGTAGCATGAGAAGGTGGAGAACTTACTATTACTACATTTGGCTCAGCTTCGACAACATCTTCCTCTCTCACTCTCTTTACCGTATCCGGCATGCCTAGCAATGCTCTAATTCTCTTTACAATCTCCAGCCTGTTTTCCAGTAGTCTGGTATATATACTGACCACCTGAATGAATTGACAAGTAGAACTACTTTTCTCATTTTCAGCAGTTGATTTAGCATCTATTTGAGATAACTTTACTTGCAGCTCCTCAAGTAATTGAGCAGCTTCTTCCCTGTCCACACTCTCTTGGGAATCTTGCTTCACCTGGGCACGACGCATAAAACCCTATATCTTGTATCGCTGAAAAGAATAACATAGCATATTGGGGCATCTCCTTATAGTAGGGAACCTGTTACACAGATAAAAAACGAAGGGTTGAGGTTATGAAGTAACTAGTAATGATATGGTATATCATTAAGAAGCTATATAACTGGAGATTTGATAAACATTGTTCAATACCCAAACACAGTAGTAATGCCGAAACAAAATACTGACTAGACACCACTGCTGACTACTAGTACATGATAAGTAAAAACACTTTAACATAAAAGTTGAATGGTGCAAGTAAAGCTACCCAAGCAGCTGATTTTTGCTCTTGCAGAGTTAACTATCTACATGCTGCTGTATGCACACACGCGTAACGTAGTATGAAAGCATAAATAGTGTGTTATTGACTTTAAAAAACTAACACATCAAAGATGAACCAACCAGTAATTAAAGCATGCTGCACTGGCAAGGTGTCATAGTAGTTATTTAAATCTTAACACTACTACATAACAATAGAACACACAATTTGCTTTTATATAGAGTTCAAACATACCTAAATACAGAAAAAATGTGGCCGATCAAATGATTGTAAACTGGAATAAAACTTAGCACACACACCTACTGTTATAACTTAATGGGCGCTCACAAAGTGCGAACACTGCCTATAGCGCAAACAAAACGAGTAATACACACCTACTGTTATAACTTAATGGGCGCTCACAAAGTGCGAACACTGCCTATAGCGCAAACAAAACGAATATTGAAATTACGACACTAAAAAAAGGAAGCCAATATAAGCTACACTATACATGAACAATCAAACCTGTGTTAAAACTGTGTCCCAAACCAAATATTCGTACAACCAAAAATATGCATAAAATGTACTAAAAAAATTGAATGAAAGAAAACTAAAAAACTGTGAACACCGTAACGATAAATTGACTGTATTAGACTAACTTGTTCTATATTGAAATAAAGTTCAAATGTCAGGGATCTCTTTGGTAACTTTGTATATGAATATGTGTCTAGTAGTAATGTTAACTCGCAGATATAATAACAACTATTTGACAAAAGTAAAATGCTTCAAACCTTTTGTTCCAGGTCCACATACCCTGAGCCAACTGATGTAATTTCTTGATGGCTTGCAAGTAACAACGTTTGTGATGGAAGAGAGCAACCATCAGTTTCTGGTTAAAGATAAAAACAAATCAGGGAAATTTATTACAAAGGAATTCTAAAAAAAAAAATTAGTGCTGGTCTAAAGAATAATTATTACCTTCATCATCTCGAACTTTTTCTCGAGATCGGTATGGCTTTGTTCCGAGTGTTCTTCTCCGGTTGCATCGAGAAATTCGTCAATTGACAAGTATTGTGAATGCTCCTTTAAAAGAGCATGGATTTCTATCTCAAACAATAACACAAGATAAGAAATATATCATTCCTCGAAAACAAAGCAATTTACACATTTGACAAATCGAATAAAAACAATCCCGAAGATAAATATAATGGATTAGCCTTTTAATTAACCATAGCATGCAATCTATCAGTTCCTATGTAGTAGCTAGCTGAGAAACCATTACTAAAAATCCAAAGCAATAATCCACAGATAATTGAACAAAACATAAGAAACACCATAAAGAAAAGAAAAACCCAAATAAGAAAACAATTTCATGAGCAAAAAGATATTGAATAGAATGGGATTTAAGGGTTTACCATCTGGGATTCTTATCATTTTCTTTGTAATAGTATTATAACAACAATAACCACGATCATCTTATAATAAAACTATCTTCTTCTTGATTTGATTATCAATTAAGCCCTAAAAACTGTGATTATCAAAAATCTAATTTTTTGGATCATAACCATTAAAGTCAGAAACATAGTAAAATCAAATTTCTTAAAATGAAAACGAAACATGTTAACAATTTGAACAAGAAATTGGAACATGTATCAACACAATGATTTAACGTGGTTCGACAAAGGATTGTCTACATCCGCGGGTGGTAAAGGATTTGGATGATTCTTATTCATGATTATATGTTACAAGAGGATGAACTACAATTTGCATCAAGTAAAATTCATAAAAGAATTAATAAAGTAGCATTATAATTAACACAATTCTCATACCTAAACTTTTTGCTTTGGTCATATTCTTTTTGTTCAGTTTTCTCCAAATTTTTCCAGTCCCTTCTTTCTATTTTAGAGTTTGGTATTTGTAACAAATATCATGAGTCCCTCCAATCTAACTTTCCACCTATTAGTTCTTATCCAGATTTTGGAACGATGCTTATCCCCAAGACTTATTTGCATTTCCCGCAAGACTTGATATGCAGACTTCTTATTTTCCTAAGTTTCTCGCTTGGTATCCCGCACCTCTTCTGCGGATTTATACTCAAATTGTTGTTTGTGGATTTGGATGAACGTTGCGGTCTTTTTAGAATTATAGCATGTTTGACATGTGGCTATTCAGAATTCTGCATGTCTGATGCGTGGATATTGAAAGTGACTTGTCATGCTTTAGTTTCTTTTGTTCTTCAACTTGTACAACTGAGACGTGTCCATCATGCATTTATAGGGTTGTCAAGGGATGCTATCGAAACGGAAACTGGCTCAGCCGGTTCCGTTCTGATAAGCCTTATCGGATATCCGATATCCGATAAGTTCCGACGGAATCTTAAACTTCAAATCCGATTCCGTTTCGATAAGCTTATCAGATATCGGATATTATCCGATAAATATTTGATAGCTGATATAAATCTTAAAACCTGTTTTTCACTTCAAACATAGATCAACATCAGAACCACCATCTCTATGTCTACAATACATTAATACTAATTCTTTCAACTTATGTTCACAACTATAACAGTATTCAAAATTTACCTTACTCCATTTTAAATACTAGCTTCATTAAAATCACATAACTCAGTAACAGAGTTAAATAACTTAACTAAGTTAAATTAACAGTAACAATTACCTCAAGGAGTTCCACTGAAGCAGTTGAATTCAATTCAGATATTATCAAAAATTTCAATTCATTCTCTTGATCCATTTAGTTAACTCAATACCCATCTCCAATTCTTCTCCTGGAACACCAATTTCATCTTCTAACTTCAAATTGCATAAACCCTAATTTCAATTTAGAAATTGGGGAAGAACATTGTAACCCTAATCTTTTGATTCATCCACAAATTAACTTCTAAACTTCAATTAATTCATAACCCTCTTACTCTTTATTCATCAGTAGTCCAATTCTCCTTTCAATTTCACAAAATCCCCAAATCAATTCATTTCAGAACCCTAAACTTAATTTCTCACGAACCCTAATTTCTCAGTTCTTCTTGATTCATACTCTCCTCTTTAAACCATCCTTCCTACTAGCATAACGATCTTATTCTTCTTCTTATAATCTTAGAACTCGACCTTAACATTAATTTCACAACCAATTATCAACTCACAGAAACCCTAACTTTCTCGTCTTCTCTACTTTAAAATTTCTCATTCTCTAAATCAATCAACACCATAACACCTTCAACAACACCTATGCATTTCGGATTTCGGATTGGGATTGAAAGCCCTATGCATTAATGTTTGTCAGTTTTGTTCATTGTGTCAGGCTTTCCCGCAACTTGTATGTCAAACATGCAACGAAGCTGTCTGTTTCGCACAGTGTGCCATGCTTTCCCGCAACTCACGTGTTGATCATGCAACGAAGCTTTCTGTTTCAGTACTTATCAAAATCTCAGATGTTTGTTTCAGTACTTGTCAAAGAATTTTGCTTCAGTGTTTCTCGTTTTATCATAATCTGATGCTCTTTCTATAGTATTTGAACACGTGGTGTTTGGGATTTTATACCCTCACAATGTGCCCCTTTTTTCTTTTGAATATTGGCATATGGTAAAAAATTTAAAAAGGAAAAATAGTTATTACTCTTCCGATTTTCACGCCAGTGATAAATTTTCTTTCCACGTTTAGCTTTACTTTTCCCGATTTTCACGCCATTAATAAATTTTTCTTTTCACGTTTAGCATCACTTTTCTGACGGTTTCGAGAAAATCACGTCTCTGATCACGTTTTCTGATAAAGTTTCTCTCTCCCACTTTCCTTTTTCGACGGTTTCATCAGTTTCACTCTTCTCTTATTTAATACAAATCTTGTCATATCTCTCACTTCACTCTTCATATTCTTTGTCTTTTTCCTCTAAAAGTTTTTATTCCTTTTCATTCTTCTGAAACTGAACTTTTCAGTGATTCCTCGATTTCTCGTAATTTGATTAATCGTGATTAAGGATTTCTTTCATTGGGATCAGGTCTTCTTTTCATCCAATTATTTGACTTGATTACTGTTCTCTACTTCGTTACAGGTAATGCTTCTAATCTGATTTGATTTCTGTTTTTCTCTTTAATGTATATGTTTGTCTGTTAATCTTCTTAACTGAACTTTTAGGAGTGAATGGTGATGATGATATTTTTGTTTTGATGTTTGATTGTTCTATTGAATCATGATCCTTTTCTTTTCTAGATCAGAAAATTGTTTACTTTTCTGTATTCTGATTCAGTAAATATCTTGTTGTTCTTCTGTTCTGTAGAATTTCTGCTTTGTTCTTGCTTCTGATCATGATAAACTTATCTTTTCTTATTTTCTTATCTATAGATAAAAATTCATCATGTCTGGGAGAATTAATAGTTAAAGCTGCTGGTGGTGCTTCTCATCATGATGATCATCCTTTAGAAAGGAAGTCATCTCGCTATGCTGTGAGGAAAAAGAAGGTGGTAGATGAATCTGGTAGTTCAGGAGTTCAACCTTCTAACTTAGTAAGGACCGATGACGTATCTGTTGCGGCCAACAGACCAGCTTCTAAAAATAAGTGTTTAAACGAAAACTTGGGCTTAAGGTCGATGAATATTGAAGAGTTTAAAGAGAAACACAACCTTCAATAATTTAAAGTTTCCTTTTGCGATCCTGCTGAAGGAGATGAAATCACGCTTGATATGATAAGGAAATTTGAGTACAACGACAACAGATTGTTAATTACTGCGGGAGCGTTGGATGCGGGCTTAAAGCTTCCTCTGTACCAGAACGGAAACTCTTTTCAATATGAGGTTCTTGCGAGCCGTAATAAGTCCAAACACGGTTTGGTCCGGTCCATTGCCCAATACAACGGGAATTGGTGGCATGTGCTAGATGAATGTAGTAAGCGCAGCAGGGGAGAAACAAATTTCTCATGCTACGTTCCCAACCCTGCGGAACGTGAATATTACACCGTAGATAATTTTCATGCTACGTATGATGATACTATGGCAGTGAAAAATTACAAGAAGTGGAGCGTCGTTCCAGGGCGTAGAGGTGGCGAAGGATTTCGTCTGCTCTGGGAAATTGATAATTTAAGTTGTATGTCATCCCTGGGACACAAGAACCTTTACGGGAAAAGATTCGTGATGATCATGATTTCAAGTGGTACCGTACTCCCCTAATAATTGAAGGTCCATGGGTTTACGAGTCTGTTCAAGAAAGTGTGGTCTACAACCTTTCATCCCGTCTTCATCCTTACTGCCCTTGGCAGTTAAACTTCACAGGCTTTTCTTTCACGCTTGACGATGTGGTATGTAAAATTCTCTCTATTCTTCTTCATTTCACTTTAAACATTGTTTAATTGTTTTTTCTTTTCTTTTTTAAATCCGTAAGCTAAAGGGGGCTCGAAAGTTGATTCGGGTGTTAAGCGCAAAGCCGCAACTCCAGTAGAAAAGGTATTGATTCAAATGTGTATGCATAATCCTTATGAATTTTATCTAATGAATTTTTGTGGTATATTGACAGGGTCGGAAAAAAGCTAAGGCTACGCCCTGCATTTCCACCGATAGGGAAGAAAGGTGAAATCCGTGATTCTCCACATTGTCAACCAGATTTAAGAACTATGGATAACTCTGTTAATGCTGAAAGAAATGAAGAATATCATAATTTCCCGCTTCAGGTGACAAATTTTGAGTCTGCGGAATTAGTTGGAGCTTTGGTGGAAGCTACAGATGTTGCGGTCAGTTTTCTGAACCAAGCCGCTGATCCTGAATTTTCCTTCCTCACTTCTCAATTTTCTCCCTTATTTGAAGATGATCTTCTCGTACCTTATACGAATGAAGATGATTCATCTTATAAGGAGGATCTCCCCATTCAGGGCGAGCCGGGAAGTGCCGCAGTAGAAGAGGGTGAGTCAGAAAATGTCGTGATTTAGGAGGGTGAACCGGCAACTGTTGCGGTGGAAACTGCTTCTTTTGAGGGTAATTTCGTAAGCACAGCTGCAGTTCAAATGAGTAAAGAAATCCCGCACAGGGATAAAGGTAAAGGGATAGCGGAATATAAAAGTCTTATGGACAAGGAGGAGGAAGCCTTCCGCTGGTTTATGTCTAAAGAGCTGTTGTCTGTTCCATGCGATTTTCAGCCGGTGGAAACAGATAGCCCCGCGGTTGCTAATTTACGGGAATACATGCGGTCTGCTCCGTATAATATGGTGAAAGAAGCTTGGTTAAAATGCCAAGGCCATCCCGTCAACCCCTCCTTTGACATAAACTTCACTTCCTCTCTTGCGGAGACGATTGCTCTTGCGGATGGTGAAGCGTACTCTTTCTCGCAACAAGCTTTCTTGCAGGTATTTTTATTATTTTAATGACCTTAAATTTCGTTTTATTTTCATCTTTATTTATAGCTTTAATTATATAAATTGCAGCTTGCTCGAGGTCAGAATGCCGCATATGTGGCTTATAAATTTTATAAAGGACGATCCATGAAGATGGAGACCAGTTTAGGACTCTGGTAGGAGAAGCTGCGGACTTGAAACAGGAAAATGATATGCTTCGTCAGCAGTTACTTGATCTTCAGAATCAAGGTTTAATACTTCTCCTCTTATGTCAATTTTCTTACTTTATTTGCATGTTTCTGAACTGCTTTATTGGACCAGCGGGGGATTCAAACCTTGTGAATAGGCTGCAACGTAGAGATGTGCGTCTGACAGAACATGTTTTAAAAATTAATAATGAAAATATGGAGGTCAAGGAAAGATTCAACAACCTGGTTGATATGATGAATGAAACTAAGTCAAAGTACGATGAATTAGAATCGAAGCACCAACTTTTATATGGAGATTATATCCGTAAGAAGAAAGAGTATAATGCTACTTTTCTATGGACTAAGGATTGTCTTCTTGATGTGCGGCCATAATCAGAGAAGTTGGAAGAAGAAAATCGCAAGCTCTGTGTGGAACGCCATAATATCCTTGCGGGATTTTATCGTTCCGGGTCACACCATAATTCACAGCTTTCTTTATACATGGCGCAACTTATTAAAGACAGAGATAACTCAGCTTCAGAGGCTCATGTTAAAGGGAATGCACTTGCGGAAACCCAAGCTAAAATTCACAGCTTGTCTGATACCATTCTTCATCGTGAAAGTGATATTTTCCGCTTGCATAGAGAGATGGAAAAGTGTACAAACGAATCAAATCAGTTGCGGGACAATGATTCTTTGAAACAAGCGGAGTTAAATCAGTGTCGTTTAGATCTTCAGCAATTCACTGACAATTATCATAAACTTTCAAAAGAATATGACTTCCTTGATGATTCTAAAGACGCGATGGTTCATGAATTAGAAGAGTTGAATCCCTCGCAAGAGGTATCTTATTTTATTGCTTGTTTAAAGTTGAATATCATTTTCGCATTGATTAATCTGTTATTTATGTTGTAGGCTTTGAGAAAAAATTTAAAGATGCATCCGCAAGAGCTGATAAGGCTGAAGAAGAATTGAAGCTTGTTACTGTCAAGGACAATTAGGCACAGAATCAACTGGAGCTCCTGTCCTCTAAAAATAAAGAAGTGGAGGATAAATGGCAGCTGGAAACTTTAATGGCTGAGAGCTTGTCTCGTGATTTGGCTTCGGAGCGAGGGAGAAAACTTTTTTGGAGGGGAAGTGTCCAAAAGTCTGCAGCCGAGGTAGATAAGTCTAAGTAGGAGCTTGAAGCCGCAAAAGCTTATATTTCTTGGTTGAAAATTGAAGCCCGTGTTGGAGTTACAAAAGTGATCAACAACACTCTTGATAAAGATAAAGCTGATGGATTCACCAAAGTCTATAGCCGCAAGGAAATCCTTCAACGCCATTCTAGTGCAAAACCTCCCGCTCCTTAGTTTTTCCTTTGTTTTCCCGTTCCTTAGTTTTTCTTTTGTTTTCCCGTTCCTTCGTTTTCCCCTTCTTTTGAACTATATTTGCATGTTCCTCTTTGTCCCATATTATTGTTCCTGCAAAAAAATTTATAAATATATACTCATTGTTAGTGTATTGATTGAGTATGTGCATTGATTAACCGCAAGGCAATTTTGTACCTTGAGTTACTTTGAGGGTACAGTCACATGTCTAACTTCTCTCTGGCCAGGAGGAAATTAGGATGCGGTCCCTAGAGCACCTCCTGAAATGGAGAGTACCTGATACAATAATTAATGTCATGTTAGGCATCTCTGTGGCGAAAGATCCAATATTCATACAATCATAGACATTTATATGGACTTTCTAGAGAGATTGCATTTGTTCTGCTTTACCTAGTATGAAGCCAAATTATTGTATGATTGCATTGTTGGTTATGGGTAATATGGTTTGAGATATTGTGCGTTCCAGGGATGCCGTAAGATTTCTCCATTCATATTCCGCAAGTGGTATGAACCTTGTCCCGCAATATCTTGTATGGCATATGGTCCTCCCCATGTGGTGCAAATTTTGTTGTTTTTTTGTCTCTTTGATATTCTGGTATTTGTCGCAGAACATATTTCCCTTCAACGAAATTCCGCAACTTGACTTTCTTGTTATATTCTCTTGCCATTCTTCTTTGATAATTATCCATCCAAATTTTCAAGCATTAAATCTGTGTTTAAATTCTTTTCCCATGCTTCTGTCCTTGTTGTGGGTAAAATAATCTCCATTGGAATAACTGCTTCCGCTCCATAAGTAAGAAGAAATGGTGATTCTCCAGTGGCTTCTCTTCTCGTCGTACGATATGCCCATAAAGTATTATAAAGTTGTTCGCACCATTGTTTATGATGTCCATCTAGAGTCTTTTTCAGATTCATGGCAATAGTTTTATTTGTAGCTTCAGCTTGTCCATTACTTTTGGGGTAAAGTGGAGTGGACTTGTTCTTTTGGATATTAAATGCTTCGAAAAGCATATCAATATTTTTTCCTTGCAGTTGTTGTCCATTGTCCGAGATTATAGCTACCGGGATTCTGAAGCTGCAAATTATATCTTCGAATAAAAACTTGAAAACATTCGTATTCCTAATGCGAGCAAGAGTTTTGGCTTCAACCCATTTAGTGAAGTAATCAGTTGCTACAATCAAGTATTTTCTTTTTTGTGTGCCTTCCACTAAGGGCCCAACGATATCTTCTCCCCATTTTACAAACGGCCATGAACTGAGTACAGAATTGAGTTTCGTTGCGGGAGCTTTAATTCTTTTTGCAAAGCGTTGACATTCTTCGCACCTTCTTGCCAAGTTGTCCGCATCTTTGTTCATAAATGGCCAATAATACCCTTGTGTCTTTGCTTTCAGAGCGAGTGATCGTCTTCCACTATGATTTCCGACATCTCCATAATGAATATATGTGAGAATACATTATCCTTATTTTTGTGACAAACACCGAAGTAATGGTCCCAGAAAATACCTGCGGTACAAAATTTTATCCCGCAATTGATTATTTGCGGATTTTGATTGCACTTTTCTCGCCTCTTTAGTGTCTGCGGGCAATATCCCACTTTGTAAGTATTGATGTATTGAGATCCTCCAATCTTCTTCAGATGATTCATTTTTTATTTTCTGTGAAAAGTTTGCATCATCTTTAATGGCTGCATCTTTGATATCTTCATCTACTTCTTCTTCCATGTTTTCGACTGCCCATAACTTAATTGATGGCTCATAGATTCGTCCAATTTTGACTATTGATGTATTTTGATCTTTTATCATTGAAGAAATGAATGCTAATGCATCTGCATGGCGATTCTTCTCTCTGGATAATTGTCGAAAAACTATATTTGGAATTTGTGATGCCAATTTTTGAACAAGATTCTTGTATTCTATCAAGTCTTCATCAAGTGCTTGATATTTCAACTCAACCTGCCGAATTATCAGTTGTGAATCACTTATAAGCCGCACATCATTTATTCCCAACTCGATGATAAGTCGTAGTGCATGAACCACATCCTCATACTCTACTATATTATTTGTGTGTTCACCGAATTCAAGACCAAATGCATGTACCATCCGATCTCCTGTAGGGGTTGTAATCATAATTCTGATTCCCGCACCTTCTTTTATATGTGCCCCATCAACAAATACTTTCTATCTGCGGGAGTTTACAGAACTCAGAATATCTTGGGAATCATCATCTTCTATTCCGGGCAAACCTTGGATTTCAAAATCATCATCCAGTGGTAAATACGCAAGGAAATCTTCCAAGACTTGTGATTTTTGTGCAGTTTGTATTTCAAATATGATATGGAATTGTTCCAATTGTGCATTCCATTTTGCTATTCTCTCTACTTTTCCCGCATTCTTTAGTACAGATTCTAACGGAGCTTTACTTGGTACCCGCACATAGTGTGTTAGAAAATATGTGTACAACTTTTGTGTGGCAAAAACCAGTGCTGATATCAATTGTTCAATTTTGGTGTAATTCCTTTCTGCAATATTGAGAGTTTTACTGATGTAGTACACTGGTTGCTCTACTTTCTCATTTGTTCGTACCAATACCGCACTTACAGCATCTTCTGTTGCAGCTATGTATAAGGCCAACACTTCTTCAGGCTTCGGTTTTTATAGTGCGGGTAATGTGGCGAGATAAGCTTTGATATTTTGAAAAGCTTGCTCACAATTTTCATTCCATACAAATTTGCTTTTCTTCTTTAGTATGTCAAAAAATGGTTTGAATTTGTCTAATGATCTGGCAATGAATTTGCTTAGTGCGGCTAAACATCCATTTAATTTTTGTACTTCCTTTACATTCCTTGGAGATGGCATATTAACAATCGCTTGTATTTTTGCTGGATCAACTTCAATCCCCTTTTTTGTGACCAAGTAACCCAAGAACTTTCCAGATGTAACTCCAAAAATGCATTTATCCGGATTAACTTTCATTTTATATTTGCGTAGAGCTTCAAATATTTCTCTCAAATCTTGTAAATGATCATTTGAAAGTTTAATTTTTATTAGCATGTCATCTACATAGACTTCCAAAGTACGGTCTATCCATGGTTTAAAAATTGTATCTACCAGTCGCTGATAAGTTGCTCCCGCATTTCTTAACCCAAATGGCATTCTGGTATAGCAATACAAACTGTGCGGGGTAAAAAATGCAGTATGTTTTTGATCCTCTTCAGCTAAAGCAATTTGATTATACCCTGAATGTCCATCCATGAAAGATAAAGCCTCATGTCCTTCAACTGCATCCACTAGTTGATCAATGCTAGGAAGCGGATAACTATCTTTTGCCTTGTTCAAATTGGTGAAATCTATACAAATCCTTACTTCTCCATTCTTCTTTGGTACAATTACCATGTTGGATATCCAAGTTGGGTATCGCACCTCTCGAATAAACCCCGCATCCATGAGTTTCTTTAATTCCTTTTCAACTGATAAATGATACTCGGGTGCCACTTTACGTATACGCTGCCGAAATGGTGTAGTTCCTGGATGTATATGTAATTCATGACGAACGATACTTGGATCAATGCCTGGCATATCCTCCATTTTCCATGCAAAAATATCCACAAAATCTCTAAGTAGAATAACCAAATCATTTTCCCTTTTTGTTCCATTAGTGTTCTGATCTTAATTATTCTCGGAAATTCTTCTGTTCCTATATTGACATTCTTGGTTTTTTCAATTGCTGAAAAAAAGTGGATTTGTGAGATCCTAAAAGTGTGGGAGCTCCCTTTAATTTCTATTCTGGAATACTGCCCCTATCAGTTTTTGGTATGTTTCCCTCCGATGGAGTGTCTTTATTTGTTTCATTTACTGTCCTTCTTCCCGCATTCTCAATCAAATATTGATTTATTGCTTCTTCTTTGGCTTTTATTTTTCGTTATTTCTTTCTCTCTTGCTGCTGTTGAGCTCGTTCCTCATTCATGTGAGTTTCTGCGAGGATGCAAGATCTTGCAACATTCTGATCCCCTTTTATTTCCATTTCTCCTTGTGGTGTTGGGAACCGCAAGTATTGATGATATGTTGCGGTCACTCCTTTCAATTGGTGGACCCAATGTCTGCCAATGGTTGCATTGTATGGGGTCGGTGCCTCTACTATACTGAATTTGGTTAAAATATTTATTGGTCCCGCCATAACATCAAGTATAATCTCTTCTCTTGGCTTTGATGCTATGCCATTAAACCCATAAATAGTGTAACAAGAGGGTGTGAGTTGATCGTCCTTTAGTCCAATTTTTTGGAATGTGTCATAAAATAATAAATTTAGTAAACTTCCCCCATCCATGAGGATATTCTTCACATTCCACCCAGAAACTGGTAAAGTGAGCACCAGCGGATCATTATGTGTTTCAATTTCTTGATCAACTTCGTCTGCTGAAAAAGTTAATGGGGAAGCCATCCATTCCTCCCATGTTTATGTGATTCTTCCCGCAACTTTGAAAACTTCATGTTTGTGAACTCTTTTACGCAACTTCTTATCAATGGCTGCGTTCATAGATGATTGACTTGACTCGGTATAGGAAATCATATTGATGGTTCGGTTATTCTGTGGAATATTTACAGTTCTTCCTAAGTTGATCCTTGGTGGGGATTGGGTAAATAAATAAATTCTTTCAGCTCTCCCTCATCAATTAATTTTTGGACTTGCAATTTTAAATTCTTGCATCTGCTTGTGGGATGGCCATGAAAGCAATGATATTCACAATAATCCTTTGAATTCTGTGTGTGTAGTGGTTGCTTTCCTTTCGCCCGTGGACATTCAAAAATTTTCTTATTCTTAATTGCATTTAGAATTTGGGAATATGGGGTGTTGAGTTTAGTGAAAACTCGATCCTCAAATTGGCGGTTGAATTTTCTTTCTTCATCTGCCCTGCCTCGTTTGAATTCGATATAAGGATTTTCACCCGCAACCCGCTTCCTAGAACTTGTTGATAGTTCCACAAAATTTGCCATGTTGGCAACTCTCTGATGTTGGGAAATTATTCTTGGATGTTGTTTTTGAATATCCTGCAACCTTGCATATTTTTCAATAATCACCCTGAGATCGCCTTCGGTTTTCGGATTCTCTCCATGAATATCTACAAAGAGTGGGCTCATGCGGTTGGCTATTCCCCATTTGTAGCAATTAATAGAAATTTCTGGATTAACATTTCCTATTGCTTGACAGATCGCATGCCATCGATCTGTGTAGTCTCGGATAGTTTCATCTGTTCAATATGCAAGGGCAAATAACTTGTCCATCCCAGCGTTTGCGGGTTTATTATACATGTACGTTTCTAAAAATTTACGTGTCAATTGTGCGTACGAATGTATTGACCCTTCTGGTAAATTATCATACCATGTTAATGCTGACCCTTTCAAACTTGAAGGAAAATATTGACACATAATAGTATCATTCTGTTCCCAACAGGTCATATTACGATTGTAGTATTTTAAGTGAGCCGCTGGATCCTTTGTCCCATCATAACGTTCAAAGATGGGGAGATTGCATATATGCGGAATAGACGCATGCACAAGGTGCGAGGCCAATGGTGTTCTATTGGCCTCTTTTAGCACTTCTTCAAGTCGTCCTCCCTCTTGTTTATTTTTCAAAGTTTTGATTTCTTCTCTCATTTGTTCCAAGTCCTCAAAATATTTTTGCCATCTGTTGTTCTGCGGCTCTGAATCATCAAAATCTAGTCTATCAGGTTCATACCGCTGATTTATCTTGTTTTGTTTTGAATGAAAATATGTGTCATGTGCGGGTTCCACTACCATCACTCTTTGATCTTTATTGATCCTTGCTTTACTTTTTGCGGATCTGTTTGAGCTTACTTCTTGCCCATGTATCCTGGTAACAGATGCTTCCGCATCTTGTTGGACTTTATTTCTAAGCATCTGATTTTCTTGAGTTAAGAGAGCAATTTTTTTTGTACAAGTTTTTTGAACCTTGCGCATTTCATTCAATTCTTCAAGTAGTTGATTAATGGGGTCAACCCTGTTCTGTGATGCTTCTTCATGTGGTTGGTTAATTAATTGATTAACTAGAATGTTTTCCTGAGTATCCAAGGGTTGTGGTCTTAGGGATTCTTCTACTATTTCTCTTTCTGGAAGAGTCTCTATTATTTGATTTCCCAAATTTCTTATATCAACATCTTGTTCTTGTACGATTCTATTTGCAATTGTTTCCATTTATGTAATTTCTTTTGGAATATTATAACATCTTCTTTGTTCAATATTGTGCTGTCGTAGAAGTTTCTTTGTCGATGTTCTAAGAAGAGTTCAGATAATGAGATATGTGTTTCATAAAATTTTAACATCCACGATATATATATAAAACAATTGACTGATAGAAAACATTTAGCTAGAATTTGATATATCACATAAAAGCTAGATAACTTTAACTCAGGTTTTATAAGTTCATCAAATCATTTTTTACAAACAAATCAGAAGCAAGTTCAGAAATTCAATTCAAAACTTATTTTACGGTTTTGACAAGAAACAAAACTAGATTGCTGCAATATAATTTTTATTCATACAATCAATTGAATCAGAGACACATAAATTTAATGGTTTCAAGCTAAATTCTTTTGCAAAATAAAGAAAATAATATTTTGGTAGGAGTTTATAAACAAAGTTTTCAAACTCATGATCAAGAGAACATATAGGGTAACCAGGAATATTAATATAAATAAAAGGTATCAATTAAAGAAGTATTGTGTATGATTATAAAAGTTAAATCTACATAAACATCAGTTAAAAAGAGCTCCTGATTAAAAATGTTGTAATAAGGGATTTTATAGGATAACAAAATTCAAAGTTTCAAAAATTAAGATTTGGACAGGTAGAATAAATTCTTTTACCTATCCCTGTTTCTAGCGCCAAATTGTGATTACCAAAAATCTAAATCTTTGGATCACAACCATCAAAGTCAGAAACATAGTAAAATCAAATTTCTTAAAATAAAAATGAAATATGTTAACAATTTGAACAAGAATTGAAACATGTATCAACACAATGATTTAACGTGGTTCGAAAACGTATTGTCTACATCCACGGGTGGTTAAGGATTTGGATGATTTTTATTCATGATTATATGTTACAAGAGGATGAACTACAATTTGCATCAAGTAAAATTCATAAAATAATTAATAAAATAGCATTATAATTAACACAATCCTCATACCTAAACTCTTTGCTTTGATCATATTCCTTTTATTCAGTTTTCCCCAAATTTTTCCAGTCCCCTCTTTCTGTTTAGAGTTTGGTATTTATAGAAAATATCATGGGTCCCTCCAATCTAACTTTCCACCTATTACTTTTTATCCAGATTTTGGAGCGATGCTTATCCCGCAAGACTTATTTGCATTTCCTGCAAGACTTGATATGCGTACTTCTTATTTTCCTAAGTTTCTCGCTTGGTATCCCGCACCTCTTCTGCGGATTTATACTCAAGTTGTTGTTTTTGGATTTGGATGAACGTTGCGGTCTTTTTAGAATTATAACATGTCTGACATGTGGCTATTCAGAATTCTGCATGTCTAATGTGTGGCTATTGAAAGTGACTTGTCATGCTTTAGTTTCTTTTGTTCCGCAACCTGTACAACTGAGACGTGTCCATCATGCATTAATGTTTGTCAGTTATGTTCATTGTGTCAGGCTTTCCCGTAAATTTTGTGTCAACCATGCAACAAAGTTGTCTGTTTCGTACAGTATGCATGCTTTCCCGCAACTCACGTGTCGATCATGCAACAAAGCTGTCTGTTTCAGTACTTATCAAAATCTCAGATGTCTGTTTCAGTACTTGTCAAAGAGTTTTGCTTCAGTGTTTCTCATTCTATCATAATTTGATGATCTTTCTATAGCATTTGAATACGTGGTGTTTGGGATTTTATACCCTCACAAAAACTTTATGGTGTTAATCCTTTGATTGGGGATTATATACCACCTTGAAAATACTAGTATTGATTTTTGATCGATAATTCAACATAGTTGTACAACAAGTTTGATATATATAGCCTAGAATGCTAGTTTATGTAAGGAAACCAAGTGGTTATAGAAACCAAATCAGATAACTGAATATAGAAGTTTGTTTCTATATTAGGATTCGCCTCTGACTTGTGTCAAATGGCAAAGTTGCTCTCAAATACTTAAGCTTGTTTTTGAAGCCGGCTTCTCAAAACAATAGAGGGTTTCTCCATGATACCCAATGACTAGGGTCGGTTAGGGGGTACCCTAGGGTACAATAAATTTTTAAGTTACCTTTCTATCAATTAAACCTAACAATCAACAACAAAAAGAAACTATTGTTTTTTAATTCTTATCAACAACAACTCAAAATCAATCATCATCAACGACAACCCAAAGCAATGCTTTAAAGTCTAAATGGATTTGGAGGTTTGCCACTAAGAAGGATGATTTATGGAAAAAAGTGGTCCAACAAAAGTTTAAGAACAATGATGCATAATTAATTCCAAATAATGATTTTAAACCTCAAGGAACATGTATGTGGAAGAGCATTAAAAAATCAACTTCTTTTTTTCATACATATTTACAATTTCAGTTAAACAAAGGAATTCAATTAGATTTCGGTTAGATAAATGATCCATTACATAGTGGGTATCCTGCTATTTTTATAATGTTTTCAGAAGTTTGCTATTGTTATTGAAATGGTAGAGGGTAGGAGAATTAAATGTAATGCTAGACTGAACTTAACAATGATTGAGGAAATGGAATGGGATTCTTTGTGCAATGAATTAGGGCATGTATATGATTTGTCTGTGGAAGAAGAATATAATGTTAGCATAGAGGGAGGTTTTTCTATACATAACATCTATGAAATGCAGCTAGAAAACAGGGAGAAGGTTGATTATGACATATATCTTTGGAGTAACTACATACCACTTTAAGTGAGTTCATGTTTTCGATTTACTTTCGTAAATCCCTGCCAACTCTTGTTATGTTAAATTGTATAGGAATTAATGTGAAGAATGAGGTTTGTATACTCTGTAAGAAGGAGTAAGAAACTGCAGATTATCTTCTTACATTGTTCTTATGTTTTTGAAATCTGGTCTTATTTCACTAAAGCTTCTAAGATTTCTTGGGTTGGATCAAATGATATGCAAAGTCAATTTGAAGCTCAGAGGGGTAATTTTCTTTCTGGGAGGAGTATAGAGATTTGGTGGAAATTGTTCTACGCTATTCCTTGGCATATTTTAAGTAAGCTGAAGAAGTTCTATAATAAAGAGTTGATTGTGGCCGCTTGTGGACGTAGGCATATCGCAAATGGTGAATGCCTTTGGAAAGCATCACATAATTACGAGCATTGTCCATGCCATTTCAGGCATATTTTTCCCTTCATTAACTCTGCTTCGACCATGTGCTGGAGCCTGCACTGTTCTTTCCCTTGCCAAGGGTGCAACATCCAGGAACATGTCGTTCCATGCCGTAAAATTTGATAGGAAGTATGAACAATCCATCGAATAGAATTGAAACTACCTCTCTTCGCTTGACATGGCCGAGCCAGATTATGTGAGTTACCATAATGTCGCAATCACCTCTAAATTAGATGATATGAGTGACAAGGTGTTGCACCTTAATGCATTGCATTGCATTGCGGCTGCCTACGTACCTAACCCATATCTTAAAGGGATCAAGCATGACCGTAGTTCATCCGGATAGAGACAAGCAACTTAAGCCTATTAATAAAAACACAACATCGATTCCAACTCGTTGCAAGGACAAAGGACAACCTAACCCTAGTCCACATAAGCCAAGGATCTTTAGCAAAGTGTGCACCAGCTTATGCATAACTATCGCTACTTAGCATGCATAATGCATTCTCGAGTATGCAACATGGATGAATGATGCTTTCGCATAATTCAAGCTTCCTCAGGTAAGATATAATCATATTAATGCTTAAGCATCAAGTATGCACCAACGTATAGGCCACACCGCATATGTATGCATTACCGCTCATGCATATTCAACCAAAGCTCCATATATATGTCTTAATCGCATTTCCATATATTTGGAATCGAAGGGTAAGGGACATCCATCGACTGCACTTTTTAGTAGTTCATACTCGGGTATGCATCATGGATTAGTAAAGCTTCCCCGGGTACGCGTTCTCGGGTACGCGTTCTCGGGTACACTTCACAGCAATTGGGATGCTTGCTTGGTAAGCATCCTTGGGTACGTTTCACCGACTTCCAACCAACGACTCCTCTATATATATATATGTCTTATTAGCATTTCTAAAAGTGGATATAAGGAGGATAGATGACATTCATCTACTACAATTTCTAGTGATGCATTCTCGGTTATGCATCACGGCATAATAGTACATTAGCACTATGATGCGCTCTTGGGTATGCAACATAGGTATAGTGATGCATTCTCAATCATGCATCACAGTATAATAATGCATTAGCACTATGATGCGATCTCGGGTACGCAATATAGGGTTAGTGATGCATTC
Source organism: Papaver californicum (assembly GCA_023531435.1). Lineage (NCBI taxonomy): Eukaryota > Viridiplantae > Streptophyta > Magnoliopsida > Ranunculales > Papaveraceae > Papaver > Papaver californicum. The sequence goes on along the minus strand of JAJJMC010010016.1, from coordinate 4,669,059 downwards.
TCAATCATGCATCACGGCATAATAGTGAATTAGCACTATAATGCATTCTCGGGTATGCAACATTGGGTCAGTGATGCATTCTCAATCATGCATCACGGGATAATAGTGCATTAGCACTATAATGCATTCTCGGGTATGCAACATTGGGTCAGTGATGTATTCTCAATCATGCATCACGACATATTAGTACATTAGCACTATAATCGGGTACACAACTTAGTGTTAGTAATGCATTCTCAATCATACATCACAGCATAATAGTGTTTTAGCACTATATTGTGTTTTGGGGTAAGCAACATGAATTTTTAACCAACACCTCCTCCCTATAGATGTTTTATTTGCATTTCTATAAGTAAAGATAAGGAGGGTTAGGGGCATCATCGACTGTACTTTTAGTGATGCATACTCGGGTATGCATCACGACACAATATTGCCTCAGCATTATGATGTGCTCTCGGGTATGCAACATAGGGTTAGTGGTGCATTCTCAATCATGCATCACGACATAATAAGGCCTTGGCACTATAATTCAACGACAATGCATCCACACCCTGATGCATTTCTAAGTAAGATTTATAAGCTTAGGATAAAGATTCATCTCGTGTCATGATGCGTCCCTGAGTAAGCGTCATGCGAAAATTACGGGTGTTACAGTCGGCATGGTTGCAATTGAAAGCCCCTGATGATTTTTCATATGGCGACCCCAACTGGTTTTTCTCACTGAAGACGAAGGGTTTTTTTGGTGTCGCATCGGTTTCTATCTAAAACTATGATCTTATTGTGTATTTCCATGATGCCATAGTGTATGAAGGCCACAACGGTTTTTATCTAAAACCATGACAAAAGTAATTTTTATGAATTCAGGGGTCGTCATCGTATATTTGTTGGGTCGTCATGTTTTACCTAGGGTCGTTATGCGCAACAATTAAAACCATAACGACCCTTGTAACGAGTCTTTGAATGTTGGTTCTCTTTTTTTGATTTTTGTGTTTTTTCAATTGTAGAATGCTTAAAAATAACAAAAAAAAAGAAAGGAAAACATGTACCCACTCCTCCTTCGAAACCTCCCCGCAAGAAATTCTTGGGGGATGGACTGTATCGTGGAAAACATCCGAAGGAGATACCTTTTGTTATCCGTGAACGTCCAACAGATTCCCCTTCTTCTTATCCCTTTTATATTTTATCTACGACTTCAGACCATGACAACGAACAAACTGAAGATTATGTTGATGACACCAATGTTGGGAGTGGTGGGGGTGATGTTGCAGGTAGAGATGGTGTTTTGGTAGAGCTGGTGGTTTTAGTGGTGGTGGTGATGATGATGATGGTGGTGGTGATGATAGTGGTGGTGATGAGGAAGAGGCAGAGGACAAGAGTAATCCAAAATCCCCACCTGCGAGGCACATACCTGATACCCGCTTGCTCCTGGGGGATGAACGCAATATAAAAGTTAGAGGCTTACCCTAGATGGAGGAAAAGTGCTATTTGCATATCCCAGCTCGTGGGCTCATACTATCTATGAGACCATCATAAGAATCTGAACTTTGGTTTTAAATTAACTTGTTGTTGTCATTGATTGTTTTATTATTGTATTTTTTTCTCCCTATTTTGTAGGGTTATACGAATGCAACTCGTCTTTCCAGACGCCAGTCTTCATATGTAAAAATGTAGTTGTGGCCCTTAGAAAGAGAATGTGCAAGAGATAGAGCGTTAATTGAGAACTCTGGTTTTTATCCTTCCGTACAAACTCCGTCATTGCGTTTGATAGGGTCGCGATTTCTTACTTCTATGAGAGGTTTTACCCTGAAGTCGATATGCTTCCAGTTCCCCTTTAGCGAGATGGATTTAACTCCTCACGATGTAGAGAAGATTATAGGGCTCCAGGTCGAAGGAAAATCCACCATGACCAACTACAAAAAAAAACTTTTTTGGCCTACAATTTATGAATTGGCCAAGAAGTTGTTTTGATGGGATGAATTGGCGACAAACAACATGTTGGTCAAAGAGACAAAGTACTGGAGGAGAGAATTTAATCTTGTGCAGTTGAGGGACAGATATTCTGGAAAACTATAAAAAGAAAGAGAATATGGACTCCTCTCTATGGTTGAAGTTCGTGTTGGGATTCCGGTTATCTTTTGTACGTGCTAGGGTCTGTGATGTTTCCCGACAGCTCAGGAAACAGGGTCATCACGGAAATTCTCCAGCTCTTGCATCCTTTAGAAATATACGTAAATACTCGTGGGGGACTGCCATCGTATCTCACATGAACGAGGAGCTAACAAAAGCATCTAGGGAACGAACTTCTCAAATCAACGGGAATACTGCTCTACTTCAGGTAATTGAAGTGATCTTATTAACTTGTCGAATGATTTATTATTCTTTTTCAATGTCTTGTTTGACGAATACTTGTTTTATTGTTTTGATAATTTTATAGGTGTGGATTTACGAGCATTTTCCCTTATTGTTCAAAGACAAGGAATACGTTAACCAAGAGGGACGAAATACACGTTCACCGGGGGTCGGAAGAAGGATCATAAGTCCATGTTGTTAGCTATACGGGAAATTTTGGACAATATGACACCCAAAGATTAGTATTTGATCCGTATGGAGATGATCGCGATCGTCAACCTGTCTCTTTTTACTATGGCCCTTTCTTTCACTCAACTGGGTTCTCGATGTATGATCCTTCGAGAGTAATGCGCCAACTTGGGTATATTCAAGATCAACATGAGGAGGATTATGTACCAAAGTTTTGAATCAACCTTGATGAATGCAGTTATGACGCTTCTAGCGTTGTGGTGGTTTACGACCCTCCACCCGGGACCCGTCATTGGGATGATAGGCATGATAACAAGGTAGATATATCTCTTTGGTAGCATGTTAATGAAGTCTATGAGGAAAATAAAGGCTACTTAGAATGGTACCAAAAGTTCTCCCATGACCATCTGATACGGATACATCCTCGCGGGAGCAAAAGCAACAAAGGTTCTACTTCTTCTACTCCAGCACCCGACAACAGAACCGAATCTAGCATTCTAAAGCTTGTTGTAAGTATTTTTATCTGTCTTGTTCCTTTTTTTTGAAATATATACTCTTATACGTATGTTGACCTCGATAGCAATTTTTATGCGTATAAAGGGATCAAGTGAAGATTGTGATCAAGGGACTATGCTGCTTGAAGGCCAAGGGAGAACCAATGATGCCTGACCAACAAGGTGAGTACATTGACTACTTGACACACGTTGAAAACCCCGTTGCAACCAAAATGTATACTGATCTGGCCCATGCAAGTAAGAGGTCTCGGAAAATGTCTATCCAAGTTATCCAAGAAGGTTTTGGTAACCAATATAAAGAGATGCAAGACGATAATGAAGTACACGAAGGTGTTGAACAAGGAGAAGGTAGCCAAAGAGGTGTTGGTCAAGCTCGTGGAAGTCAAGGACCTGCTCTAAAGTGAAGCCGGAGATCAGCTAGTCAGGGTCGTGGTCGTGGTCGCGGTTGAGACCATGTGGTTTTCTTTTAAAACATTGCTTACTTGAACTCATGTTTATTTACGTTTATAAGGTACACCCGAATTTACTTTAAGACAATATTATTATGAATATAATGTTATAGTATGTGTATAAGTTTGGTTTGAATTGATTGTTAAGACATCGTTATTTTGGAGAATTTCAATTAATTCTGCCTAAATCATTGCTGGTGTCGCTAGGGTATTTATGTATCGACCATGACGACCTTAGTTTTCACACAAAGTCGTCATGGAAAAATTTAGCAAGTTGACGACCCCTGCTCTCAAAATTTTAGCAGAGTTGGAGACTTATGGTCAATTTTAGCAGGTTAACGACTACAACAATGACACACTTAGTAGATAACATGGGCATCTGGTGTCGTGATGGTTTATGTTATCGACCATGACGACTCCAACACTCCCAAATAACAGTTGAAATGTGTCGTAATGGATTATGTTATGCACCCATGCGACCCTAATGCACCTAAACATCTAGGAAAAACAACTCGATGGTGCCTAGGGTCGTCATGGTCCTTTGGGATAGACCCTGACGACCCCGATATGCAATTTGGAAGGCATTAGTGGTCATTTTTGGAAAGATAAAAAACACATTGATTTCATTAAGAAAATAACATTACTTCGATCTCGCATTACATAATGTTTAGTATGGATGACGATGTATTTTGCACATTAAAACTTTGTCAATAAACCTCTGAGAACGATTGTACAATACCCCATAACACTTTGCGTGAATGAACTTTCTTTCACCACTTCTTATTCGCCATATACTATTAAATCGTTCATTAAATGTTTAGTTGCAAACATAAAATCATGAGAAAGGTACACAAAGTATTAAGTTTTAGTATGTTACTCACTTTTTTGGTAAGAGGAGCTTGGGGATGATGGTCGTTCACCATTTATCTAACTTTAATGAACTATCGAATTAAAAATTTGATGTAGTCGAATCGAAACGCTAATTCTCTCCATTTTTGGTTCTTGGGATTCGCGGTGCGCTCATAATAGAACTCTTTCACTCTCTTCCAAAATATTGAATATATTTCATCCAGACGTTCATGGAACACCTTAATGAAAGGTTTAACGAGATCCATATCTTCATCCGATTCCCATTCTGCCATTGACATCGATGTCTCAAACAAATATAAGATGTATAAAAAGCGAAAATAGGAGGTTTGGGGTAGTTTTTTCTAGAGAAGGGGGGTGTATTTTATAGAAAATATCCTGACGTTCATATTTTTTTAAAATTTAGATAAGAGGTCATCATGGTTTTACACTTGAAACAATAACAATTCTGAAAGAGCTAATTAAAGACATGTGTTAGAGATTAACATATGGGGTCGTCATGGTATATGGGTATCGACAGCTTATGTTGTCACGATATATTGGAAACGACCATGCCGACCCCATCTATAGTCGTTAGGGTATTAGGAATACACCGATGCGACCCTAGCAGTTATTTCATATAGGGAATTTTGATTCGGCTGTCGTCGTGATATAAATAAAATAAAGTGACGACTTAAATCAGGTTAGGGTCGTCAAGGTAGGGAAATATGACCATGACGATTTTTCATAATCAGGTAATTGAATTTGGTGAGGGTCGTCAAAGTCTGATAGTACGACCATGACGACCCCTGAAGAATCTTTGAAAACCTCTCCTCTTCCCCATTGATGGATAAAAAAGAAAAAAATAGTTAATCTAATTTAAATCCTAACCATAATCTATATAACTAATCTAATCTAACTAATTAACTAAACTAATCATGTATTAGGGCTAATCAAACATGAGTAATTTAATCATTTATAAAAATATATAGCTAAGGGGTAGGGGTATTACTATTTGATGACCCTATTTTGCCTTTTTTTAAAGCCCCCTATTAATTCCACAAACCCCCAATTAAGCCAGGTAAAATAAATGAGTATAGTTAAAATGCACCATTACCTAAAAAACTAAAATGAAATTTGGATCATTCAAAATACAATTTCCAAATAAATTGCATTAAAATCTCAAATTAATAAGCTATGAGAATAATTACCAAAATATCACAGACCTTGCAACACACCAGATTGGCCTCCGACTATAAAAATCACAGGCCAGGGGAGAAGAAGGGATTCTAAAAGTACTCTGACAGCACTGTTTGGAACTGCCACCATTACCCACACATACGAACTTTAGTGCCACTATTGCGTCAAAGAGCAAACTTGCCTCCTTCGTCGACTTCTTGATCACTGTACTTTAGTATCAAGAGAAACGTTTGAGATGCCAGCACTTTCAAAATCAATAACAAGAAGGTTATATTACAGTTATGCACGAACTTAAATCATAACAATAAATCTCGATCCTTAAGCATATAAAATGGTGATTACTCAAAGTCTCAAACTCAAAATCATCAAGAACAGTTTCATTACATTTAGATCGGATTCATGGAGAAGCATTGAGAACAATCCCTACACTCACTAAAGCCTACAACAATTACAAATTTATAACCAGGATACAATCATACAATCATTATTCAAAAGTTAAACTAATCAACAGTCGTGGTGTCTATTCAGGAACTCCGGCAATGTCTACTAACGACCTAATCTGGTCTTCTAAGGAGTGTCAATGCTCTTTTAAGGCTTCTTTAGTTCAGGTCTCCATAATATTTCCATAGAATTTGATTCAGAACAGCAAAAGATACTCATTTTTAACATCATCTGAAAGAAAAAAGATCTTTGACATACTCAGACTAGACCCCAACAACTAAAAGGTGCCTAAGTATGATTAAACTTGTAATGAAGAATGATACTTTGCAACCAGCAATTGTTGTCAGAAGTTGGCAATCTGCACTACTTGTGCCAATAATGTAACTTCGCCTTTTAAGCTTAATCAATCTGAATGTGCCTAATAATATCGTACCTGTGCTAGTAATGAACTAATAATGTAATCTTTAAACTATTTTTTTAGCATAACCAGTGAAAAACAAGATGGGTATTTGACTAAAAAGAGGAAGCCGTTGAACAAGAATCAAGCACATAAAGTAATGATCACTACAAGAAAACCTAGCTTCAGCGACCAAAATCTTAGTAAGACCCCAAAATTTTAGTCGCTTTAAGAGTTTAAGCAGCTAAAGTTACAACTGTCAGATAGTTTGGCGGCTCTAAACCTGTGTCCACTAATTTTAGCCACGACCATATGTGTTTAATTGCTAGATCCGTTTTTCAAGTAATTTATAACAGCTAAAAAAGTGATCATATAGCTATTCACTTTGAGGCACAGACTCGTAGCAACATAAAATGAATTGGTTGGTTAAATTATTTTCCGACTGCCAAAAATTTTGGTCGCTTCAATGTTTCAAGCAACTAAACTTGCGACTACCGGACTACTAGGTCATTATTAATATAAATCCATTAATTTTAGCGACCACAAAGAGTTGTTTTATCGGTAAAATACTTTTCCAGGTAAAAATATAGCAACCGCCGTTGTAGGTTTAGTAGCTACTTACTTGAAGATAGGAGGACCAGCAATTGAAAATGTATTAGGTTGGTCGAACCTATCTGAGCGACTAAGTTAAGCCATCAGCCGTTCAGTGGAGAGAGTATGAGATTTTAATTTTTATCTAACGGTTTTAAAAAGATATATCGGACGGTATGCATCAATTCCCCATTTCATCGTACCTAACTATCTGTGTTACAAAAATCTGTGATTAGTTTCTCTTTTTCTTCAGGCCTGAAGCAAGCAATTGATGTAAAACATGAATGCCCAAATTAAAAATCCAAATTTCTTTCTTTGTCAATGGAAACTCCAACATTTACCAGAAGGGTTACAAGATCACAAACCGGAGCTGCAATGAAATCAGCAGTAGTAATTAATATGGTTTGGATGTTGGAGGCCTTTGCAAGTATATTTTTTTTATTCTTCATCGAAAAGCATGAAATCAGCAGTAGTAATTAATATGGTTTGGATGTTGGAGGCCTTTGCAAGTATATTTTTTTTATTCTTCATCGAAAAGCATGCTTGAAATTTTTTTAGCTTGATGTTTTTACTCTTTCTTTGAATATTAATCTCGACAGGAACAAGTCTCCTGGAGTATCTCTTGTTGTAAGCAAAGTTATTAAATTTAAGAAATTTAAGAATTTGCTAAAAAATACCAGGGAAATGTAAAAGTATCCTCCGAAATTTCATTGAGTTTCCATCAATTTAATAAGAATTTGTTAAAAATTTTAACAACTTGATTTGCTATCAGCACTCATTCTTGATCAGTCTTTTTGAAAATAAGATTTTTTTTTCTTTAAGCATAACAAGAAAATGTTGTTTTTATTGCTTGCACTCTTTCTATGAGAAAGAAGAGCTTTCCAAGATTGCAGTCTAGGACGGATTCACGAAGAACATATGGTAGAATTTTTGAATAAATATCCTATGGTAGTTCTTCCATATTAGCATATAAATTTGGCAAAAACTAGAGAATAATAATAACATTAACTGAACAGTTGGAGAATATTTCTGTAATAGTAAGCAAACCAAACAGAAACTTGAAAGAGATTAATCGTTAGAACAAAACAGCACACTTCAGACAATCACACACACACAAAAGATGGAGTCGCATGTTCAACAGACAGCCCTTAACTCGATATTTGTCGGGTACACCTCTAGAAAGAGTGTTGCTATACCACTAGTGAGGACAAATCGAATCCAGGATAAAACCACCTGACACCAACCCAGCTAGCAAAAACTCGTTGGCCCGTTGCGAACTTAACAACAGAATAAGAAAGAATTTTTTTTTATCTACGTGCTCAAAACAAAGCAGGAAGAGGGGAAAAGATGACAGGATAGTAGCTGCGTCTGGGGTGATTGAAAATGAATTTTGTTTTTTCTTTTATAGGAGAAGAAGGCTTTTCATCTTTCAAACGGTAAGAAATATTTAATTCAAATAATTTAATTCGAAAACTTTAATTAAAAGATTTTTAAATTAATTTGATTTAATATCCATTAAATATAAAACAGTAGAAATTATTTATTGTAATAATTTTAAAATCTAAAACCGTTGGATCTTTGATGGGTACACGTATGCACTCGCAGGCACACGCGAATTGTCGCACCAAGGCTCGCACCAAGGGTCACGTAAAAGCACACACAAAAGCACACGCAAGCTCCGTAAGCCCGCAGCCCGCGTTGCTTCGGTGCGAAGCACCGCACATGTGTGCATTTACCCACTAGTCCATTTCCCAAGTCCATATCCAATCCACTAGTTCTTTTTCCTTAGATAGAACGTTTGTGGTAATAAGGACAAACTTCCTCCTTGGTTTGCCCAATATGGGACAAACCAAAGGTTTCTCATTCACTAAGAAGTGAAAATGAATGTCTTTGTTATTTCCACCCCAAGTTTGGACTAGTGACCCTAGGTCCCTTTAAGATATATTAAGTAACAAAATTAATTTTAAGTAACAAATCCATTTTTACAATCCCCCACATGAATGAAGAAAGCGATAAATCAGAAAACCGGAAAACGAGAAATACCTCTTAAGCAATAGGTGTTCATAAGGAATTGAACCTCTGCTTAGTGAGAAGTACCGGAACTACTTGATGGACAGTGAACGTGATGTCTTGAACTGTCACAGTTTGGTGTAATTCATCAATAGCTCCTTACGCGAGATATCTCTCAAGAGTGCTGTTAAGTTCACGCCGTTATGTCTATTTTAGCCCTGGACATATCCCGTTTCTCAGAATGCTCTAGAGAATCAGCTCAATTCTCATAGTTAGCGACCCACTTCCTCATTCAGATAGGTGAGTTCTATCAAGAGTGTTAACTGCTACACCCCATTTCAATCTTAAATTGAAACTATAGAACTCATTAAGACTTTACTATAAGTCATCCTCACATGCAGTCACACTATCACGTCTACACCATAGGGAAGGGACAGAGAAAATAATTCCCTGATAGTGTTTAATTTTTACCCACCAAAAATTAGTTATCTCATTTAAAACCTTGATCTTGGGATCTCCAGTCAGCAAGGTTGAGTATCCTTCATGGCAAGTTTTAATTTATGAGCTTAAGTCCCATCCCCCTCGATGCATTACTAACTATCTCCTTGGACAAGCCTTTCGTCAAAAGGGTCCGCGATATTCTCCTTAGACCTCACAAAGTCAACAGAAATAACGCCAGTTGAGATTAGTTGTTTTAGAGAATTGTGTCTTCTCCTAATATGAATAGATTTTTCGTTATAGTTGTTGTTTTTAGCATTAGCTATTGCAGCTTGACTATCACAATGTATATATATAGCTGGCACAGGCCTATGCCAGAGAGGAATGTCTTCTAAAAAACATCTTATCCAAACGGCTTCCTCTCCTGCTTTATCTAACGCAATAAACTCGGATTCCATAGTGGATCGAGCGATACAGGTCTGTTTGGAACTCTTCCAAGAAACTGATCCACAACCTAGAGTGAATATGTATTCACTCGTAGACTTAGACTCCTATGAGTCTGCTATCCAGTTTGCATCACAGTATCCTTCAAGAACAGCGGGGTGTCTTTCATAACTCAAACGGTAGTTTAAAGTGTATTTAAGATACCTCAACACTCTGAAAAGTGTATCCCAAGGCTCATGTCCCGGATTACAGGTATACCTACTTAGTCTACTCACAGCATAAGCAATGTCTGGTCTTGTGCAGTTCATTAAATACATCAGACTTCCTATGACAAGTGAATATTCAAGTTGCGAGACTCCATTGTCTTTGTTTTTCTTGAGTTTGCAAGAAGGGTCAAATGGAGTACTTGCTGGTTTACTATCAAACTGGTTAAATTTCTTAAGAACTGATTCAACATGATGAGATTGACTAAGACTGAATCCATTAGACTCCTTTCTAATTTTCATCCCTAGGATTACATCAGCAGGACCTAAGTCTTTCATGTCAAAGTTCTCACTCAACATGTTCTTAGTGGAATTAATGATTTCTAAGGTTGTACCTAGTATAAGCATATCATCAACATACAAGCATACAATCACACAGGCATCATTGATAGATTTATTGTACACACATTTGTCAGCTTTATTTATTTTAAATCCACTAGAGAACATTACATGATCAAATTTTTCATGCCATTGTTTCGGTGCTTGTTTCAAGCCATATAAAGACTTTTTAAGTCTACACACTTTGTTTTCATAACCCTTCACTACAAATCCTTCGGGTTGGTCCATATAAATTTCTTAATCTAATTCACCATTTAGGAATGCAGTTTTTACATCCATTTGATGTATTTCTAGGTTATGAATTGCAGCGATTGCAATTAGCATCCTAATGGAAGTAATTCTAGTTACAGGTGAAAAAGTGCCAAAGAAATCTACACCTTATATTTGTTTATAGCCCTTAGCTACTAGTCTAGCTTTATACTTTTCCACAGTTCCATCTACCTTACGTTTTCTCTTGAAGATCCATTTACAACCTATGGGTTTGCACCCTGCAGGTAAATCTACTATCTCCCAGGTTTCAATCTCAACAATAGAATCCATCTCACTAATAGTGGATTCTTTCCACCATGGAGATTCAGACGAAGTCATGGCCTCTTTATAAGTTTGTGGATCAGTTTCAACTAAACAGGTTATGAAGTCTGGCCCAAAAGATTTTTCTATTCTAAGTCTTTTGCCTCTTTTAGGTTCATAAACAGGTTCATCTTCTTATATCGGTAAAATAGGGCTAGAAGAAGGGACATCTAGGGGATCATCATATATCATGCGAGATTCAGCTATTTCAACGGAAACACATTTTCAAAAAATGTAGCATCCCTAGATTCCATAATGGTGTTCAAACCAATTTCTGAGTTTTCAGAACTCACAACCATAAACCTATAAGCAGTGGTGTGTTCGGGATATCCTCTGAAGACACAATCAACTGTTTTAGGTCCTATTCTAGTCCTCTTAGGTGGAGGAATAGAGACCTTGGCTAAACACCCCCATACTTTGAGGTATCCATAAGAAGGTTGTTTGCCTTTCCATAATTCATACGGTGATTTGACTGATCCTTTAAGGGGCACTCTGTTCAGGATATAGCAAGCTGAGAGGACGGCCTCCCCCCACAAGTTCGTCGGTAGTCCTGAACTGATTAACATGGAATTCATCATCTCCTTAAGGGTTCGGTTTTTCCGTTCAGCCACTCCATTAGATTGTGGTGAATAAGGAGGAGTTACCTCATGAATAATGCCATGTTGTGCACAAAAGTCTCCTATAGGGATTACATATTCACCCCCACGGTCAGATCTAATGGTTTTAATTGTGGTGTTCAATTTGTTTTCTACTTCTAATTTATATAATTTAAATGCTTCTAAAGCATCATCTTTTCCTTTAAGCAAGTATATATGACAGTATCTAGTACAGTCATCTATGAAAGTGACAAACCATTTTTTACCACCTCTGGTTTGGATTGATTTCATATCAACTAAATCTGAGTGAACTAACTCTAAGGGATTAGAATTTTTGTGGATATTTTTCTTAAAGGGCTTCTTTGCATATTTTGATTCTACACAAACTTCACATTTATGTTCATATTCCAAATTTAATTTTGGAATGCAGCCATAGTTTGCCAATTTGTTCATTGAATTATAATTTACATGACCAAGTCTACCATGCATGTTCAATGAGACAACAATATAAGAAGAATCAACTTTATTAACTTCAACAGAGGTTACAGATAATTTTTATAGGCCTTTTTCCTTATAGCCCTTTCCCACAAAATCCTTTACCTTAGTGATAATCACTTTCCCAGACTCAAATACAATCTTAAAGCCCTTACCATCTAGCACACCACTTGAAACGAGATTCTTGCAGATGTCTGGTACGTGTAAAACTTCATTCAATGTGAGGATTTTCCCAGAAGAGAGCTTCAGCGAAATTTTTCCTTTTCTTGCAACCTGTGCTGCAGATGAATTACCCATATAGAGTTTTTCTCCTTCTCCTACCGTCTGATAGGAGATGAACATGTCTTTACTTCCGCAGACATGTTTGGTAGCTCCAGAGTCTACCCACCAGTCTCTCACATTGGTAACTAAGTTAACCTCAGACACCGTGCCAGAAAACTCATTTTTACTACTTTCAACTAAATTTATATTTGTTTTCTTAAAATTCGCATCTTTGCGTTTTCTACAATGAATTGCCATATGGCCATACACACCACAAACATAACATTCTCCCTTAATTTTACCAACATCAGATTTTAGTTTTTGAAAGGTACCTTTCTTTGTGGGCCAGGCTTGCGCTTGTTGTGGTCCAGACTTAGAGTAGAAAATTTGTGTTCGAGAACATGAGCTTTGTTTGACATGTCTCTTGTAGAAGAAACATTCTTGTCCTTTGAACACAACAATTATTTAACTGTGATTTTCTTGCCCAATTCTACCATGAAATTTCACCAGTTTCATGCCTTAGTCTTCTCTTGTATTCAACCCAGGAATTTGGCAATTTTTCAATAACAACAGAAACTTGAAATGTTTCGTCAATAACCATTCCTTCAGCAATTATTTCATTAATAATTTTTTGCAGCTCCAGAAACTGATCAACCACTGATTTATCATTCATCATTTTATATTCCAGAAAACGTGCAATCAGGAATTTTTTACTTCCTGCTGTTTCTGCTTCATATTTATCTTGAAGTGAAGTCCATAAATTGTAAGCATTAAAATTATCCTTAGCATTGTAAAAATCATATAAAGCATCTTCTAGGCAGTTTAAGATATGAATTTTGGCCATATAATTACTTCTCTTCCAACTTTCTAAGTCCTGTAATTTTTCAGGTTCATTCAGAGACTCATCAAACGGCTTCAGAACCATATCATCTAGCTTGTGGAAACTGAGGAAAAATAACATTTTTGACTGCCATCTCTTGAAGTCCTTTCCAGAAAATTTCTGAGGTCTGTCAACATCAGTCTTCACCATTGTTACAGAAGTAAAATTTTCAAATTAAACAAGATATCGAGTTAAGAATGTTGGAGAATATTCCTGTAACAGTAAGCAAACCAAACAGAAACTTGAAAGAGATTAATCGTTAGAACAAAACAGCACACTTCAGACAATCACACACACACAGAAGATGGAGTCGCCTGTTCAACAGACTTCCCTTAACTCGATATTTGTCGGGTACACTTCTAGAAAGAGTGTTGTTATACCACTAGTGAGGACAGATCGAATCCAGGATAAAACCACCTGATACCACCCCAGCTAGCAAAAACTCGTTGGCCCGTTGCGAACTTAACAGCAGAATAAGAAAGAAAAAATTTTAATCTACGTGCTCAAAACAAAGCAGGAAGAGGGGAAAAGACGACAGAATAGTAGCTGCGTCTGGGGTGATTGAAAATGAATTTTGTTTTTTATTTTATAGGAGAAGAAGGCTTTTCATCTTTCAAACAGTAAGAAATATTTAATTCAAATAATTTAATTCGAAAACTTTAATTAAAAGATTTTTAAATTAATTCGATTTAATATCCATTAATATAAAACGATAGAAATTATTTACTGTAATAATTTTAAAATCTAAAACCGTTGGATCTTTGATGGGTACATGTATGCACTTGCAGGCACACGCCAGGCACACACCAAGGATTGCGCCAAGGTACACGCAAAAGCACACGCAAGCTCTGCAAGCGCCGCAAGCCCACGGCCCGCGTTTCGCACCGCACATGTGTGCATTTTCGCACTAGTCCATTTCCTTAGTCCATATCCAATCCACTAGTTCTTTTTCCTTATATAGAACCTTTGTAGTAATTAGGATAAACTTCCTCCTTGGTTTGCTCAATATGGGACAAACCAAAGGTTTCTTATTCACTAAGAAATAAAAATGAACGGCTTTTTTATTTCCACCCCAAGTTTGGACTAGTGACCCTAGGTCCTTTTAAGATATACTACCTCCGTTTCAGTAAAAGTGTTACTATCACTTTTTCATTTTAGCCTATTTTTAGGCTAAAATAAAAAAGTGATAGTGACACCTTTGCTGAAACGGAGGGAGTATTAAATAACAAAATTAATTTTAAGTAACAAATCCATTTTTAATTCTAACATGAACTAATCAAATAATAATAATTAAGGTTGTCTCTCTGAATAGTACTAGACGTTCTTATATAGGTTTCATTAATTCTTAAAGCACTTCGACTAAGAAAAGGAAATGAACTAAGCTATAAAACCAATTGCAAGTAGAAAAGGAAATCCTAATTTTTAGCCTACATATTCATGTTTCATGTGTCAGTGAAATGCTAGCTTCACCTCCTCTTCCTCTTCCTCCTCCTCCTCGGTGATCCGCAACTTCAGTAGTTGTCTTTGAATCTACTCCCAGAGCTTTTAATGACACAAGACTGTTCACATGCGGAATTTCCCTTGAATTATCACCACTGCCAATTCCTAATAAATCATCACTTGATCATGCTTATCATTAAACACAAGGATTTTGGCAGTAACATTGTCGGCGTAGTCCTCCGTGATAATGACCATATGAGAATCTTTCAGTGTGACAAACGTTACAAAAATCTTTCAGTGTGATAGACGTTTCGGCTATTGGTGTCACCAACAGAAGGCCCTCCAAATTTATAGACTTTTGAGTCGTACATCATGTTTGTCCTAGCACCTGCACCATCAACCCTCATCACCATCATCTCTTATGGAAATTACATAAAAGGACCGAACCATAGTCATAAGTTTTATCCAGAGGAAATATATACAGATACGTGTGTGTGAATGATGCACAATATTTGCGAGGGATGAGAGACTTACAAAAGTTTAGCAATGGCAGCATGAAGAAAAAATCAGAGCCTACAACGGGTTAGTGTTAAAGCCAATCTTAGTGACCAAATCAATAGCAG
Source organism: Papaver californicum (assembly GCA_023531435.1). NCBI lineage: Eukaryota > Viridiplantae > Streptophyta > Magnoliopsida > Ranunculales > Papaveraceae > Papaver > Papaver californicum. Next base: position 4,653,723 of record JAJJMC010010016.1, on the reverse strand, counting down.
CATGAAGAAATAACCAAGGCCATAACCAAATCAACAATTCAGAATCATTGGGCTCCATCTGCCTAAAATAAATGACATCCAATTAGCAAATTGATACAACCACAGAACACTTCGATGCAACCACAGAACACTTAATAACACAAAATTAGTTAAACCAAAACACATACTGAAATTAGTTGACACGACAGATCAGAAAGGCATATCGAGTAATGATGTTATAATTGGACCAGTCCACACCCGATTTCAGTAAATGGTACATACACAAACAACATCAACCCTAACCACTGAAGCTCTTCAAATAGGATTAGCCTTTGCTTTTGCATTAAAAATATCTCTAGACATTGAGAGGCAGTAGGACCTCTCTTATCAAGCTATGTTCCAAATCTCTTCAAGGTGAGTAGAATAATGGGTACCAGTCTACCGGAACCATGTTGTTGCGGTCACAAATTTATAGTTCACAATTCAAAATATACCAATCGGATAATTTGTGCATAATGTGAACTATGTGTTTTTGCACTCAATTCCTAAACAAAAGTTTAACCACAAACTATTCTTGAACGCAATCATCGCAGATAAAATTTGCACAACATAACCTCAATTCCTCAGTAAAATAATCAGATGCAATGTAAGCAAGCCCAAAAAAAATTCATCCTTAAAAGATCAAATTAAGAGTTAAAACATATAACAAATTCAAAAATTGAACTAAAAGAAGTTAATTCTCAAAAGAAACAAGACCAAACCCCTACATAACTTAAAATTCTGTAAATCTAGATTATAACCCCAAAAACAAGAAAACCCTATGAACATATTCAATGATCTAAAGAGAGAGATGATTACCATGTCTGTTGTATGTTTCAGAATTTTATAAGCTTGCACTTCCACCAATCTAAACAAGAAACAAAAAACACAAATTCTAGCATACAAACAAGAACATATGTTTTATACAAACTAGGGGTTGCTGTAAAATCCCAGATAAACTAGAGGTTTCATCTAACCTTCAGATCTAACCTTCACAATTGTAACAGAAAGATTAAAACCATCAAATTGAATGAAATAGGTAGAAAAAACCCGAAATAAAACCCTTTGATAGGAATAGATTATTGACGCAAAGAAGATATTAAGATTTGAACAAAAAAAATTTAGCATCGACTGTAACTTTCTCAGGGAGAACAAAATTCATTCAGTTTTAGAAGTAAATTGATCTGAGGTAGAATAAAACTCCTGCTGATTCAAGGAGAACAGAACCTCAAGATTTCCCCAATTTTAAACTCTTACAACAACACCCATACAACCATACAAAATCGTATAACCCAGACATTAAAGCCCTAAAATGAAATAAAATTACACCTTTGTTGACAAACCAGAGAGAAATTAAAGAGCCCTAATTTCTCTCTTTTGGACCTTCACTATTGAATCAAAATTGAGTGAAAAATTACCTTTATTGATTGGTTTTTAATTGAACCTTTTCACTGAATCATAATATTCCATAAGCTTGAAATTGAAACATACTGAAACCTCACTTTACAAATCTGAGAGAAAATGAAAAGCCCTAATTTTTCTCTTTTGGATCTTAATTCAATTTCAAAAAGAAAGAAAACAGATGAAAGACTTATCACGAATAAATCAAAAGTGAAAGAGAGGGATCAAAGCTTCAATTTTACTTTTTGTTTTAGTTTCTAAAAGATAGGCGAGGGATCAGAGCTTTTTTAGGAGTATTGAAACTAAGAAACAAAGAGAAAAAGGTGAGATCGAAATTGTGAAAAGGTTTCCAAGAGTAGACGAGAGTTTATGCCTAACATGAATTCTAAAATGCTTCAAACAAAAAAACATGAATTTTAGATTTCACCCAAAAAAATTTAGAAAAAGCGCCAACATTCCCGACAATACATTTACCCCAAAATGTTTTCGTGCCACATAAAAGTTATGGTGGAAATTGTTTTCCACCGTTGAATAAGGTAGTAATCCGCGTCCCTGTTGTGTTTTGCGTATATAACCATACGGTTAGAGACTCTAGTTTTCTATTGGCTAGATTTATATCGTGCGGATCTTATTTGTTAGCTTTGGATATTTACATAAGTTGATTCTAAAAAATATTCCTTCAATTATAGTGTTCGTTCGATCTTATTAGATATGCATAGAGATTTACGTAAGTCGATCACATAACAAATTTATCCAACACTAGTTTTCGTGATGAATATGAAGCTTGGAGGAAGTTATTCACCATGGATTTAGGTCTGAACTCTCTGATTATTAATATGATTTCCTTACATGACATCATTCCAAAATTGTCGTAATCTTAATATATACAACTACAAGTTTCGGCTCACGGGGCAAGTTTCGGCCACCTTGCCAAATTTTGGATGAAATTGATGGATAACAAGCAAAAATAAGTGACGTCGAGTAATTTCATGTTAAATTGGGTGATGTCCGGTAAATTTAATGGATATCGTTAGAAATTGATCGGGTGAACCCTAAAATTTCTTGTGCAACAAACAAAATTGTGTCATCAACATCAAGGGATATTATGTGAAATCAATTTACAACATATGAAATTGAGTTAGGTCGAAGGATAACAGGTGAAATTGAGTCATATTCGTAAATTTGATGGATATTGTCTGAATTTGTGTAAGACAGGGTGAGACAAATGAATATCGAGTGAAATTGAACAAGGTCAAGTGAGGTCGATGGATATTCGGTTAAAATAATGGATAAGTGGAGAAACTAATGAAATCAGGGAGAAATTGAGTGACGCCAACTGGCAATATGTAAGATTGATTCCAAAAAGAAAAAGAATTTTTTTTTTGGTAAGATTGATAAAAAACAAGTGAAATTAAGTGAAGCGAACGTTATCGAATAAGACTAATATACGACGGTTGAAATTGACTAAGGTTGATGGACATTTAGTTAAAATGATAGATAACATGAGAAACCGATGGAGTCAATGGACATTCGGTTAAAATGATGGATAAGTGGAGAAATTGAAATTCAGTCCTTTTGAATTGAGACGATTGCATTGAATTGTATTGAATTGGGAGGCAATTCTCCATCAGCGTTGGATAAGGTAGTGATTTGTGTGCTTTTTTGTATTTTTCAAATACAGTCGGTTATAATGATGGATAACTGAAAAAAAAACGATGAAATCCGATTGAATCAAAGTGAGGCGACCAAAAATGGTAAGATTGATGGATAACAAACAAAACTAGGTGAAGTGGATGGAAATTCGGTTTGAATTAACAGGTAACCATATAATTAAACCCATGGAATCCAACAAAAATTGAGTGACGTCGAGCGATATTGGATAAGATTAATATATAAGGGTGAAATTAACTAAGGTCGATAGACATTCTGTTAAAATGATGGAGACCATGAGAAACCGATGAAATGCTATAGAAATTGAGTGAGACTGATCGAGATTGGGTTAGATTGATGGATAACAAGTGAAAATAAGCGAAGCCTATGGAAATTCGGTTTAAATTGATGAATACCCATATAAACCCATGGAAATTAAGAGAAATTAAGTCAGTTCGAGCTATATCAGGTGTAATTGATGGATAAAAAATAAAATTTAGTGAGGTAGATGGTAGAAACCGATAATATATTTAGATTATCGTATATATTTGTGTTTGCATATATTCGTGGATTAAATATCATTGGTTTTCTATTGGCCAAATAAAAATCATACGGATCATCAAAATGATGGTTACCAGGTGGGGGAATTTTAGATGATCCAACGGTTTGGATTTTTTCAGATTATTATTGGTTTAAAACATGTCTTATATCCTTTAATCTATCCCATGATCCAAAATCCAAATTTTGGATTATTATCTTGTCGAAGTTCGAACGATATTGGATATTGGTAAATAACTAGTGAAATTGACTAACGTCAATGGATATTCGGTTAAAATGATAGATAACTAGAGAAACCGATAGAGTTCAATAAATATTAAATGAGACTCAACCGATATTTGGTAAGTTGATGGATAACAAGCAAAATTAAGTGAAGTCGATAAAAATTTGGTTTTACAATAATAGGTAACTATATAAACCCACGAAATCCAAGAGGAATCGAGCAAGGTAAGCGATATTGGATAATATTATTAGATAGCTTGTGAAATTGACTAAGGTCTATAGACATTCGGTTAAAATGAATATCCATATGTGACATTGGTTATCATATGTAATTAGTATTTAATAAACTTTTTTACCTTTAATCTTATTTCCATAAAACATCATTTTGGAAGTATTGCATCACTTGGACTCAAAGGGCTAGGTGCTTTGAAAAAAGGGTTATTACATGGTCCTGTACCAAATTTGGTTTTCAGACGAAATTCGACCTTTACATTTTATAGCGAGATAAGGTTGGATATTAATACATTATTTTAGAAATTGGGTGTCACGTAACATTAGAAGGAAAACCCTAGCCCTACCCTTTCCCTCTCACACGATATGCTAAACACCCTTCCTTAATAGAAATATCACAACCTCCTTTTCTTTCTATTTCTCTCAGTCAACCATCACAACCTACACTACTACCCAGTTACCACCCACCTCTCTCTATGAAGATATCTTATTAGACCTCTGAGAGAGAAGCAGAGCAACTTATTTTTGTTCATCAAAGCTGTAAACTATATTATCTCAAAATCAGAGCTAAAATACATGTCAGGATGATATTAGGTCGCACCAGATCTGGATTGAGTAATATATTTAGGTATTATGGTTTTTTTAGAACTAAGTAGGTTAACGTTTTTTCTTCTCTGCATCTTCTTATTTATATGCCTTTCTAGCAGTGTGGAACAAAAATGCCTCGTCCTATCTCTGATTAGTTGAAATGTCTATACATGAACCCTAATTTAGCAATGAACCAGAAAATCCGCTTTGTTCCAAACCCGGTTGATCCAAATTAAGTGAGGTCGACTGACATAAGATAAAATTGATGAATAACAAAATAAATGAAGTGAACCAGATAGAAATCCGGGTTGAATTAACGTGTTAGATTCCATCGATCTGTATGTATTTTATCATTTTTAAGTAAAAGCTTGTATATTTTACGTGCTACACAAACATTAATATTATTTGTGGATTTTTTTTCGGTGATTATTTGTGTTTATTTCAACATCGAAATTCGTATATATCTACTTCTTCGTTACCAGAAAAAAAAAAAAAGGCCATGTTCTGAGCGGGGCACAATTTCGTTATTATTTTCAAACGAGGACAAATAGCGTCATGGTCGTGGTACGATACTAAAGTGGGTCACATGAAACAACAACAATCTAGAAGTTAACCTTATCCGTCAATTTAGTTCAATTTGCATTTAATCCTACGGTCTGTAAAACTTATAGAAACCCTAATTTTTCCCTTCAACTCATTTGGCCGCTTTTCAATTCTCTCTCTCTCCGCCCCTCTCTCTTAGAAACTGAATGCCCCTCTTATCCTCTCTTCGAATCCTTCATTACTCTTCTTTACTAGATCTTGTTGATTGATGTATGATAAACATTTTTCACTTGTTTGTTGATATTTATGGAGTCTTTGCTGATATTTTGTACTCATTTATGTCTCAGTTTTTACTAAAAGGTAAATAGATTTTGCAGATGTTGAATATTGGGTTTTTTAGCTTAATGTATTTAGAGCAACTCCAACGGACGAGGGGACCAAAGAGTAAAGATTACATTTACTCTTTGGTCGCCTAAATTCAAGCGCAACAGGCGATTATATTTTGGTTTTGGGCGACTATCTGTACAGTACCAGAGCAGTTTTACTCTGAAACATATATATAGTCGCACGCTCTTATAAATATGCGTTAACAAAAAACGCTTCGTTATGAAAGCGTTTCAAAACACGGACGTTTGGTTAAAAAAGCGTATGATGAGACGCTTGGGCAGAGAAGCGTATGATTTAACGCTTATTTAAGAGAACGCAAGCTAGCAGAAACGCAAGTAAGGGGAGCGTCTCACCAAACGTCCAACTAGGGAGACGTTTCAAAAATAACGTTCACCTAGGGAGACGCCTAGTCCAGGCGCTCACCCAAGACGACGCCTAGTCAGGCAGCGCTGCTCCAGGAAAACGTCCAGTTTCCAAACGGTTCTCCAGATAGACGTCCCAATTGGACGCTCCTCCAGTTAGGCGTTGCAACAAAACGTCCCCCTACACGAGCGTTTTTGTTACCGTTGTAATGTATACGTTGTAAAATGTAACCGTTGAACGGCTATTAAATCCTTAATGTATATAAACGAGTTTCCGTAGTATGTTTCATGTCCACAACAATATTTCATAATTCAGTTACAACAAATAAAGAAATTTTTAAGGTTTTCAAATTTTTGTTCATACCAATTTGTTTTTCATTCCAATTTGTTTGTAATCACTTTCATTAATGGGTCCAAAACCAAGAGGTCCAAATTTTACTATTAATGAAGATATAACCATGTGTAAGATTCATTTATCAATATCTCAAGATTGTAGTGTTGGTAACGATCAATCAGAAGACAAATTATGGTCTCGCATCAAAGCTGGAATGAAAGAAGTTATACCTTCAATGGCTGATCGGAGTTGGACCTTTATTCAGAAACTCTTTCAGGGAATAAGTAAAGAGGTGGCTCTGTACTCTGCAAAGGAGGCAGAAGTGGAACATGAACACCATACTGGATGGGGCCCAGAAACAAAGGTCTGTGAAGACTTAAATTTTATGCACTGCCTTTTTAAAGTTTTGAATTGTATATGATGCACTAACTATTTTTCTGAACAACAATAAACAGAGTGTAGAAGTAAGGAGGCTGTTCAAGGAAGCTAATGGTGGGAAACCATTTAAGCACGAAGGGTGCTACGCAATTATGTTAGAAAACATCAAATATTCAAGACGATCAACATATGTTTTCGATTCATCACAAGCCGAAGAAAATTCAGATACCGATGACGATACTCGAAATAGACCTTCGCCAAGCCAAGGCCAATGGAGTGGATACAAAGAAATATGAGATATACCTAACATGTATCCACGTCCAATGGGGAAAAAAGAGGCTACACGTTTGAAGCTAACAGGGAAAGCAAAATCCAGTGCCCAAGCCGATGCCTTGGACACAATTATTAACAACCAAAAAAACTTCAACAACAGTTATATGAAAAATGCTAAAAGGAAGAATGATCAGAGATAAGCCGAATTTGCAGCAAAAAAGGAGTATCGTATTATGATGACGGACGTCTCCCATTTGGATGCCGCAACCAAAGAGTGGATTGAAATTAGGAAGCAAGAAATTTTACAGAAAAGAAGAGATTCTCGTCTTGGTTAAACCATATAAAACTTCGAGTGTAATTTTTCCGACTATTAATGAAAATTCTAACTTTTGAGTCCTTAAATAGATTGTCACTTAGAGCAACTAGAACAGAACACAACTTTACATTAACATATCTCATTTTCACATGAGTAGCGGTTGCACTTAGCACGTGCAAGATGGTTGTTGTAAGTTGACAATTCAATGCAAGGAATTGACAATACCCAGACCACATTTCAATGTAAAAATCAGTTTTCAACATTCTCAGAGATATTATAAAAATTAAGTTGACAAGGCAATAACAGGAATTAAACTAAACATTCATATTAAGATTAAAAGTAATACAAAGGTTCAACACTTTAGGACGTGCAACATGCCTTTAAACCACTAAGTGCCCCTAGTGGCCGAGTGGTGTCTCGGGAGGGTTTACAAGATATATACCCACAAAGCCTAGCCGCATGGTTTATTAATTTTTCATACTTCACCGAAAGCCGACCATAAATGTTCAATCAAGTCATTTCGTAATCGAATATGCGTTTCTTTGCTATGTACTGCAACTCGGCGTTGGTGAGTTGACATCCTCGACAGTTCTGCAGTTTGTTGAAGGGATATATTAACAGGTGCGTGGTAGCTCCCTTGATCATATTCATGTGGCCAATCACCGGGTTGACGTTCATCCTCCACAATCATATTATGGAGAATAATAACCGTTTTCATTATATATGCTAGTGCGTCCATATTCCACATTCTAGCTGGTTTTTTAACGATTGCAAATTGGTTTTGCAGTACCCCAAATCCTCGCTCAACATCTTTTCGGCAGCCCTCTTGCATAGTTGAGAATTTGCGTTTCTTTGCCGAATCTGGATGCTTGATCGACATAATAATGGTTGCTATCTCTGGGTATATCCCATCACCGAGATAGTACCCCATATCATATTGGTTCCCATTAACCTCGAATTTCATAGGTGGTGTTTTACCTCTGATTAGGTTCTTAAAAATATAAGAACGGTTCATTACATTTATATCGTTGTTGGAACCAGGCATACCAAAAAAAGCATGCCAAAACCAAAGATCTTGTGAAACCACTACCTCCAATACAATACTTTCATCGCCTTTGTAGGCAGTATAGGCACCAGATTCGGCTGATGGACATCTATCCCATTTCCAATGCATACAATCCACACTTCCTAGCATCCCAGGAAATACCCTCGCTTTGTTCTGGTTAAGCAACAGTTCTACATCCGCAGTAGTTGGGTTGCGCAAATACCGTTCCTCATATAAATGCAGTATCGTCAAACAAAATCGTCGTGTTGCCTCAAGAACCGTGGTTTCTCCGATGCGTAAGTACTCATCTATTGCATCCGCCGCAGATCCATAAGCCAATATTCGAATTGCAGACGTAATTATCACGTGTGGGGTTAATCCTAGGCTCCCGGCCACATCCCGTTTTTGAACGAAATAAGGATTAACTGCTACTATATCCCGCAAGATACGGTTGAACAATTGTCTTCTCATACGAAATCTTCTAAGAAAAACATTGGGAGGAAAAGTCGGGTTTCTTGAAAAATAATCTGTCCATAGTTGTCTAGCTCCATCCTCACGATTTCTTTGTATTTCGATCCGAGTACGTGGCCAGTCAATGTATGAAGCGACCAAGCCTAAATTTAGTGCTGCGTTATTTTGGTTAATCGGAAATGCTTCTTCGTCTGATGAGGAAGTGGTGTTATTACTATCATCATTAGATGTCGAAGATAGGGTTAACTGATTAGGAGGAATATAAGAAGAGGAATTAGAAGCAGCATAAAACATGTTGCAGTTTTGATAACCTGCCATTGAAAAGGGAAGGAAGTATGTTTTTGGGAGGTTGCTAGTTTTGTGGTGTTTAGATGTTCTGGGTTGGTTTGTAGTTGTTGATGTGGTTTCAATGGAGAATGATGTGTTCTTTTAATAGTTATGTTTAAGATAACAACGAAAAAATAAAGCAAATAGAAGCCCAACAAACTTAGACAAGAGCTATAAAGAAGAAACAGCCAAATAATTTCGAATGAGAAAATCAAGAGATAAGAAGTTTCAGCTGATTAGACAATACAACGCAGAGCTAAGGGTCAAATTAAAGCATACATAAACAACAGCTATAAAGAAAAAACAGACAAATAATTTCGAATGAGAAAATCAAGAGATAAGAAGTTTCAGTTGATTAGACAATACAAAACAGAGATAAGGGTCAAATTAAACGAAACCTTGACAATAGCTGTAAAGAAAAAACATACAAATAATTTCGAATGAGAAAATCAAAGGATAAGAAGTTTCAGTTGATTAGACAAAACAACACAGAGATAAGGGTCAAATTAAAGGAAACCTTGACAATAGCTGTAAAGAAAAAACAGACAAATAATTTCGATTGAGAAAATCAAGAGATAACAAGTTTTAGTTGCTTTCTCCGATACAACTCATACACAAGAGCTAAAAACAAGAAACTGAAAATTACCTATAAAGCAAAAAATACAGAGCTAAGAAGTGTCGATGGAAGAGAAAATACATGCAGTAAAATCCAAATTAAAACAAAGCCAAAAATACTAAAGATAAGAAAACGACAAATTTAGTAAAAACAAAACGGTGACATATGCATGACATAGGTAAACCCAAATTTTGTTTTTCTCTATTTATTATCCTTTTGTTTTTGTTCTTCACTTCATGAATTTAACTCCAATCATGTCAACATTTCATTCATCTGGAGGCTTGGCTTGTCGGACGACGTGCACGACGTTCTTCACTACTGGGTAAGAAAAATAAACACAAAAGGATTGAATTGTTCCATTACCCTTAAGATCTCGAAATGAGGTTTGTACCGGAAATCATGTTGTTTCCATCTAGTCCATTCCTCCAGTGATCTGTGAACAACTTCATCATCTGTTTCATTCCTAAGACGAAATTCATTGACCTTAGCAGTTAAAGAAGAAAATTCAAGGACTTCCTTTGTTATTTGCACATATCGACAAAAAAGGCCTGCTCTGTTCCTGTTGTTGGGATTACCGGTTTCATTACAAAAGTTTGCATGTGTATGTTCCAACTAATGCATGCTCATACAACCATTCATCCGACGTTCATGCCCCTTTGATGGATAATGCAATACTATTTTTCGACATATGGATAAATCTTCCTCTAGTGTAAAATTATCTGCATTTAACCGAAAATTTTCGTAACCCGCCATTAAATGAAAACCCAGAATTACAAATTTGATCTTAAATGTTACTGAGATGGATTTGGAATGAGAATGATACATATAAGCTAATGTATTTATAGGACTCCATGTAAGGGTATTTGGCCGTTGTTCAAAGGTAACATTCCATAACGGTAACAAAACGGTAACATATAGGTTGGATCTTTTTTTTAAAACCAAATCAAAAAGTCTGTACGGCCACAAAGAAAACACATAATTGAAAACGAAAACAGATAAAGTCAAATGTATTTTGAAAATGTAAAACAATAAAGTCCAAAATATAGTGTAAATTGGAATGACTACACAATAATGGAATAACACTATTCAGTAGTTTAGTCCCCACGAGAAGAGCGAGGTGGCATAAACGGAGGCATACTTGACGAAGTTCCCTGACCCCCCGTGTTCCACATTTGCGTTGGGAGAGTTGCCGGAAAATTACCAACCCCTAAGTGTGGAGATTGAGAATGAGCACGGGCAAGTTGTAGGTGCAAATTAGTGTTTTCATTCTTATAATTGCGCACTTCCTCCATCCTTTCCCTCGACTGGGCCAAATGAAACTTACGGAATTCTTCGGTAAAATCGGCAGATTCTTGCGCAAAATTACAAGCTTCGGCCTTTATATGAAAAAAAAAGGTCAGTTTCTCAAAAATTTTCTTTAAAAATATATTTTTGTTTAAATTTTAAATATACTTACATATTTCCAATTATCTTGAGGCGGAATGGCAACATGTTCAGCGGGTTGGTCGAGGGTTTCTGTAACAAGCCCCCCCCCAAACAGTCGTATGTTTCCACCTCCCAGTTGACTTGGGTGCAAAATTTGTTGGAGTTTGTAACATGTCGCCAGTACTCCAAATAGCAATCATAAGTAACCCGATCTTGGAGGTAGTCATTTATTGGTATGGCACTCGATTCCCTCATCTTGGTAGCCTCGGCATCAGTGATGTTGTTCACACAGCTTGGGGGTTGCGAGGAATTCTCCATCCACCATAGATTTGGTGCCATAGACGGTCTCCAAGGTACACGTTATGTTGTAAAAAATTTAATTATTATCAGCCATGTACCAGAAAAATTAAAAAGAATATTAATAAATATGAGTATTTGAACTAGAAAGTTTCAACTCACAGTGCCAACCCAAGTAAATACGGTGCGTGTATTTGATACCGCCATAGCTACGCGGATAGTCTCATTAATATGGCGTTCCGTAATTTCAACCCATGGTCTCCATGTCACAACATCCATTGTCAATTCATTCAAAATTTTCCTTGCACCCTTAATGTCATTACTCTTTCTTCGCGTACTCTTCAACCGCGAACATGTTGGCCAAGGACATTCGCTCTCATCAGGGATGTTGTGAGGTCGAAGTATGCCCAGATATTCGTACCCCCAAAACTTGAATTTGATTAAAAAAAAGTTAATAATTTACCCCGAAATTATTAGTTATATGAAATTTCAAGAAAATAAAATTACCTCCAATATTTGACAAGACCCGGTTAGTGACTTTTGACCCCTCCCCGCTGCACCAAGTGCGGAATAAAGTCTTGACATACCAGCACTACCCCAGTCAAAAGTTCCAACTTTATTTGTATCCTCAAAAGCAGCTAACCATCCAGCATCGATGTAGTTCTTAGCATTGGAAAAGAAGAACTGTCCCAGAACATACATCCAAAATGCTCGCGCCGCTCTCTCAGCAAGTACATTATCCTGTTGCGCCTCAACCAACTTTTCCTTTGTAAAGTATGTGCCCAAAAAGGCCACAGTAATAGCATCTGAAATCCACTGCGCCGGGATACCTTCTCTCCGACAAACTTCAGAGTCTTTTAAATCTGGGAAAATATGGTCACAGACATGTTGAAAGGTATACTTATCCGGGTCATATGGAGGCGCCTCTCCAATACCAATACTGATTCCGGTCAGCATCACCCAGTCTACAGGTGTAAAACCCATTTCACCAAATGAGAAGTGAAAGGTGTTCGTCGTGTCCCAGAAACGCTCAACGATATAATCAATCAACGCATGTGACAAGTCACCAACATCCATTGACAAAAACCGGTCCCATCCTGCCCTTTCAATAATAAATTTTGCTCTTTCGAAGGTTTTGGTTATAGCTTTATACGCATGTTGGACCGATTTCAGAGACCCACGATGCATATATTTGGTTTTTGGGTCGGCTCTCGAACTCATATTGCTGGAAACGTGACCTTCATCATCTTCCACCATACTATAATTTGCTAAACCAATATCATCATTCACTCCTTCGGCAGTGCTGGCATCTGGTACATCCTGCGTTGTTCGGGCTTTTTTTTTTTTTTCCGACCAACGAATCGGGAAGCGGCATTTCTCAACATCTACACAAATTCAATTTTTTCGAAACAGAATGGAACAAAAATATAACTCCAGATTTATCCATATATCAACGACAATACAGATTACAGTTCAAACAAACCTATAGACACAAAATACATATTACAGAGACATACTTAGCAATTGGCATAGAATTTCGAGACGACTCAATGTCTAACATGTATCTAGAAAATTAGTTGTTTGGCCAATAATCATGTTGCGCTATATAGTGTACTGTTCAGTTCAATGTGTGAAACATTGTATGTGTTCGAATCAGGAATTACTCAAGCAGACAATAATGATGAAAATTTTAATCAAAACTGCATATAGTGCAAAAATAATGACTGTTTTAAGCAATTTGTAAAAATCATAAACCCGGAAAATTATGTTCTAATTTTAATTTTCTAATTTTCGGCTCAAAAATAATTTTAATCATATAAATGTTCACGGCACAATGATGCTCTAATCTTAATTATGTTCTAATTCTAATTTTAATTATGTACAACCGCTTAAACAACGAATAACAAATGGTTAATTATGTTCTAATTCTAATGGCGTCAGTGCACCGTGAAAAAATGGTGAAACCCTAAATATACTTTGAAACAACGAATAAAACCCTAAATATGCATTTAAATATCGAATAAAAGCTAAAACAAAGAATAAAATGACTGAGATAAAGAATTAATTACCGTGTTTTGAACCAATTTTTCTCCACAGTCTAGCCGTCGTCGTCTGTTGACGGGAGCGTTCTTGAGATGGTAGAGGCGAAGCGAGAGAGAGAGCGTTAAATACAAATACAGAAGAAACCCTAGGAGACGGACGCTCACTAAGATTGGCCTGGAAGCTCACATAAAATACACGGACGCTCTCCCATATAAACGTGTAGACCAACACGCTCACCCAGCTGGATGTTTACACCAAAATGTCTTCCCAGTTGGACGTCCATTGGGCGCTCTCTCTGGTGGGCGTCCGTGAAACGCTACTATGGGTGGACGCTATTCTAGATGGACTTCTGGCATTGAAGCGTTTCCTAGGAGACAGTAGACGTTCACCCAATACAACGCTGGTACAATAGACGCTTATCAGTGTCGACGTTAAACATACGTCCACCCACAGTAGCGCGTAACAAAATACAAACGCTCACGTATAGTTGCGTCTGCTTTCAGAATATGAAACGCTCAAATGATGGGGCGTACGACAATATACGTCTTCATAGAGAAACGTCCGTGTCAACTCACGTTACTCTACAACAGCGTTTTACAACAGACGTCATTTTAGTTGGACGTGCGATCATATTTATTCCAGAAACCGTTGTACAAAAAAAGAAAAAAGACCAATTTTTTTAATTTTTACTCTTTGGTATACTCGCGTTGTTGGAGTTTCCCTTAGATATTATGTTTTTTTTAACGTTTCTTCTTCTCCTCATCTTCTTATATGCCTCTCTCTATATATATATATAATCATGTTTTCCTTAATGATTTTTCAATAATCAAGACTCTAATACTTTGATATGTAAACACTACGTTTTTAAAATTTTGATCTAGTTTTTTTCCTTTTGTAAAATTTTGATCTAGTTCATTGAGTTGTTTCTACACTAAATTTATCCTGGATTTGGACCGTAAAATGCTTAAATATATGCAAGTATGGTTGTCATCTTCTTTACATTGTTCAAGCTCTTAATTTTCATGAGTTAGGGTTTTATACAAGAAATGAGATAGTGTTGTACTTGGGTTTTGGTTGTTTTGCTAATTTCAGGGGTTCACCGACAGAAGAAGAAGTATCAAAAGATTTACCAGCAATAAATCGTTTAATGGTTCGATTGATTACTTCTATTTCCTTCTGGTTTTGATTTAAATCGTTTGATTTTGTTAATTTTGGGGGTTTTCATGAAAATGATACCCTAGGTTTTTTAATTTGGGTTTGTACTCGATCTATTTTTCAGATGGGAGTTTGAATTCTTAATGAGGTTTTTTGAAAAAGGGAAATAAGAGAAATGGAGAATTTGATGAGGTAATAATTGCTTTATTGAGTCAAGCTTTAGATAATTAAGCTTTATTGAGTCAAGCTTTAGATAATTAATGTGGGGGTTTGGTTCCTAATCTGAACTTGAGTTTTGCTTTGTAGTTACAACTTTCTTTGTAGTTTGAATTCAGCTTTGCTTTGAGTTTTAGATCCTGACTAGTTTAATTTTTATTTGTCTAATTGTTGTTGTTTGTGTGTAGGAAATGAGATGGTAGATAACATGGCTTATTACAAAATTGTGCATTTATATAGGTATAGTGTAACGAAGCTTCCGGTGGCTCCAGCAGTGGTGGTTGAGAAGATGAGTTTTCAAAACAAGATGAAATACCGGTTTCAAATTATGTTTGTACATTCTTAAACTTTGCGTTCTCTGTGTTAATATCCTCAGTCCTGTTTGGTAAGAAGAAATTTCTACACCAGGTTTTGATTATGGTTATTTTATTTATAAGTTAGCTTTTATAGTTTCTGCTGCAGTGATTACTAGTGGTTCAATTGCTGAGAGAACTAAGTTTGTTGCGTATGCTCAGCTTTTTTGAATGGCTAATTCCTAAGTAACCCATTGTCTAGGACCAGAAGCTTTTTTGAAATGGGTATTTCTGATTTCTGTAATTTGTTTGTTGTTACTGAAACAAATACAAATGATTCAGATCTTGAGTGTTGGTTTTATTTATCCATCAAAAGTTTGTGTTTCCTGGAGCTTGTTTTTCTTGGTTTCCAATGATCGTGGTTCTAACTTTATTCATGGATTCAGGCTCTATTTTTGACCTAGATTTGGACATTATTTGAAGTTTATATGTAGTTGCCGTTTTCTGTAGACCAAATTTTTATCTTTTTAGGGAAAATAAAAATTGTTTTTATTTTTATTTTTGTGAAGTGGGTTTTGACTGTTGAGATGGTTTGATTGAACATGCAGGTATACCACTATTGAGGTTTAGGGAGAGAGGTTGTAGAGATCCATATGGTGTTTTGTTGAATTGCAAGTTTAGTGATGGTGCACAGAATCCTTGTTCTTGGTTTGGTGTTAAGTGTTATAATGATGACAAAGTTATAAGCTTGTAAGTGGTGATTCTTTTGATTCAGTTTTTTTTTTGTTGATGAATTGGATGTTTTTGTTGTGTGAAGTGAACTTCAAATTGTTGTTACGATGATTTACGGAAATTGTTAGCGTGAAGTGCTAGTTGATTGCACATTAGGTTAAGTCATGATGTTATACGTTGCTTGGATACTTGCTTTAGATACTGCCTATTGGTTTGTTCCTGGTGTTGGTTTAGTCAGCAGGGAATGTGGATCCCATTCTGCCATTTAGTTCTATCTTGAGTCGTGCTTCTATAACCATGCTCAGGGTGTTTCATCCCTTTCTTAACTCAACAAGGAGTCATGTTTCTTGCCTCCCAGTCAAACCTTCTGGAAAAAATATATGCTTATACTTCAACGTGATATTAGACACTTGCGTCTTCTCATTTTTTACAGGTTTGGGATTTTTGTAGGTCAGAGAAGAAACAACAAGATGATGCTAAAAAGGAAATTGTGATCAATATTCAAATGAAGGAGGTGATGGAATCTGCAGAATTTCAATTGCTAACTAAAGAAGTTTGATTTTAATTATGATTTAATTACAATTTTCTCTTATGAAACTGTGCTTTACTGATTGAGCTTAATATAATTGTTTTTAGCCAAACCTTATTTTCTGTAGTGTGAGAACATGTGTCAAGGGAACACCTTAGTATCGTGAGTTTTAGGTGGAGATCAATTAGTAAATTGGGAATTACTTGAAGTTGTTGTTGTTGTTGTTTGTTGTTCTGAATGCTCCTTGGGTTCTTCTGAACATTTTGAGTACTTGATTTCTCCTTTATACTTGAGATCATCTGTGTATTTTTGCAATGTCACAATTTAGCAGCCAAGCTTGTTAGGGTTTCTAAGGCATATTCCAGAATTGATTATGCATCTACTGCTAGGCCTTAGATAAGATTGATCAGATTTCACTTGTTTGTTTAAGTTTTTTAATTTGTTTTCTGAGAGTAATATCAAGGTTTAAATTCTTTTTTGATTATTTGCCATATTTTCTTCTACATGGTATCTGTCTGTGCTGTTTAATGTACATTATTCAAGCATAAACCTGATGTTCTTTTTCATTTTCAGGCACAATCCTTGATATTAACTTTTCATCATATGATTGCATTTCGTCACATTAAGTGTTCTACTTCGGACTACAGACTCAGAAGATCAGTCTGGAGTGCATGGATGTTGAAGGTCTAAAGAAGATTAACAAAGACAAACAATTCATGGTTTTCTAGAGGATGAAGCTCTGGTACCGAAGCTGTAAGTGTCTAATTGGTGCGGCTACAGACCAATTGCTTTCTCATTTGAGTGGCTTCTGAAGTGTGCGGTCTAATTCAAAATGTCCATAAGGTGCAGGTTGACTTGCCGAATACTTGTGTAAAGGTTAATGACTAATTTTTTATTAGAATTCAACATGGTATGTATCTGTCCTAATTATAGTGATTGAATAACTAATTATAGTGATTGAATAACTGAAAATCATAAATAAAAGAAAATTTCTTAATTTGTTCTTGATTTTTATTTTATTACTGAGTCATCCTTATATATATATTAATCTAACCAACACCTTAAGCAGCTGAATTTATAGTGGATGAAGCACTTGAGCAACTCAATTTGTAGTGGCTTAAACCCTTGGTCAACGATACCAATTGTATAAATCGGCTAATAAAACTCCTACCAACAGAACATTTGGCGGCTATAAATCTTCAGACAAGTTGCTCCATAGTCTATAGCGACAAACCTTAAGCAAGTTGCTCAACAGTCTATACCGATCAACTTCAGACTAGTTGTTTAAAAAATTAAGCAACCAACTTCAGGCCAAGTTGTTCCATGTATAGGAATTTTATTTGCTCTAGGATGGTTGGTTTAGATCTGAAGCGATTGGTATTTAACTTGGTCTAGGTTGGTTGGTCTAGCTCTTAAGCGATGAGAATTTTACTTGCTCCATAGTGGTTGGTCTTGCTCTGAAGAAATGAGCAGAATACTCGCTTTAGGATAGTTGGTTGATTACTAGAGCGACTTCCTAGCTACTATAGACCTTTATAAATCCCACCTTTTACAACTGCAAAGCGAGTGCCACTTTTAATCGCTATAATGGTTAGAGCGACTCAATATGGGCTTTTGCAACTCAAACTGCTTGGTTGCTTAAGCCAGTTTTTCTTGTAGTGTGAAAAAGGTTTGACCAACTGAACAAATTTATAAAGTTCTTGTGGAAACCCATACTAATAAATTCATTCTCAGTATATATAAAATGCACTCAATTCGTTCTCAGTATATTAAAAAGACATTATTTAACTATTTCTAAGCACATACCAAAACATAAACAATCCAAAATCAAATCAAGTGATCTAACTATACTTATGTTAGTACCTAAAAATTACTCCTAGGAAAAACAATGTACTATTGAAGTATTTTTTTTAGATTCGTAAATCAAAATCGTACAGGACAAGCCTAAACCATGATAGTAGCTGTTCCGTCCTGCTTCGGTCACAAAAAAAGAAAATGGGTTGATCTTAGGGGAAGGAAGCAAAAAAAGTTGAAGGAAATAAGTGTGATGAATTGTGTGTAAAGGTGTTGAACTTTTGAGAATAACAGAGCTTGTAAAGAATGGTAAGCTTTTTCTGTTTTCTGAATGGGCTAAGCATCCTATTTATAATAGTTTGGGAACACATGTTTTCCTTGTAAGTAATAGAGGTAGTGAAGAGATTGAGAAATGGAGGTTGTGGTGATAATGTCATAACCTCCCATTATGTCTTGGAAAGTTTCTAGAAACCATTATTATATTATCTCTTCAACTGTCACCACTACTTTGTAACTTTCCATCATGGGGTGTTGCCACGCCGCATGTTACTTAACCACCAGACCAAAACCCCATGAAGAATCACCCAATGTAATTGTTTTTATTTCTTGTAGAAGTTAGTGGACTCATGGACTCAAAACACGTGAATAATTCGTGAGTTTTTCGTAAGATAATGCTATCAGTGAGGTTGTTCCAACGCAGTATGGAAATGGCCTAGTATTGGTGCTAGTTAGAAAAGAATGGTGCTGGCACGAGAGAATGAGGTTTGCGCAGCAGAACATGGGTGAGAAGACGCGCAAAGGTAAGGAAAGGGGAATGCTAGCGCTGCTAGCACTTGCCAGGCATTGTTAAAAGTACTAGTGCTAGCCAAACATTGTTTGGAGCGCTAACGCTAGTGCTGGCATTAGTGTTGGCCGTTGGCTTTGTTGTTGGCGCTGTTGGCTTTTTCCATAGCCTTTTTGGCACATGTGTGTGCTACTCATTGGTATTGGGAGTGTGGCTAGGGCTTTACCAAGGCTGGCACTTGCTAGTTCCATGGTTATTGCCTATGCACCACTAGATTTGGTATTCATTAACGTTGTGGCCATATTTATGGCCTGTTTAGGGTTTCTCAATTGTATGAGATTTAATGTTAGTATTTTTTAGTACTTAAAAATTGCTCATATATCGATGTGGTACTATCTTTCAATTTGGAAATCAAAATCGTACAGGACAAGCCTAGACCATAATATTAGTCGTTATGTCCTGCTTCGGTCACAATGAGAGAAAATGGGTTGATCTTAAGGGAGGGAAGCAAAGAAAGTTGAAAGAAATATGTATATTGAATTGTGTGTAGAAGCGGAGAATAACAGAGCTTGAGAATGCTAAGCTTGTTTTGTCTTTCTGAAATGGGCTAAGTAGCCTATTTACAGTGATTTATAACACACACTTTCCCTTGTAAAATAGTGGAAGTAGTGAAGAGATGGAGTAATGGTTATTATGGGGGTAATGGTGTAACCGCCCATTATCCTTGGAAGTTTCTGGAAAACCATTACTCCATTACTTCCTCAACAGCTTCAACCGTCACCACTAGTTTGTAACTTCATTGTCATGGGGTGTTTCCACACCGCATGTTACTGTAACCACCAGACCAAAACCCCATGAATAATCCCCCCATGTAATTTTTTTGATTTCTCGTACAAGTTAGTGGAGTCATGGACTCAAAGCATGTGAGTTTGTTGTAAAATAATTTTATTAGTAATCTTTGTGCTAACTTAACACGGTAATAGCATATTGATAGTGCTAGCAACGAAGAATGATGCCGGCATGAGCAAGCAAAAGATAGCACTGGCACAAGCGAAAGATAATAGCACTACAACAACGAGTACAACACGACAACTACAGGTGCGGTGCAGGGGAGCGAAGATAGCGCTGGCCTTAGCGATATGGCTAGTGTTCTAGCAAGGGCTTTGCGTGGCTTTGGCGCTTTTTTGACTTTTTGGCATATGGTTTGCTTCTCATTGTTGTTGGGAGCGTGGCTAAGGCTTGTTAGGGGTGGGATTTGTTGGTGCCATGGCCATTGCCTATGTTCCATTAGATTTGGCATTTGCTAATGCCACGACCATAACTATGACCTATTTAATGTTTCTCAGTCTTGTGAGATTTAATTGTTAGCATTTATGCTTAACTTTTGTGTAGTGCATATAGAACATATTCAAGAGATTCAGCCTTGGAAGTTTGAAACTTGAAATAATGTTTGGTGCAACTCTGCAATTAGATTGTATGCATCTAATTAGCATTTTTATTCAGATATGGCCTCGCCTCTTTTCCGAATGTTCGTAATTTTGTATAACCTGGAATATAGTAATAGTTTGCATGGATGCACATGAAATAACGAGGATTTAGTTAAGCAAGGCTCTGAAATTTCTATGGCGCATATATATGCAAAAGGGCTATAGGGCTAATTTAACCAGGAGCTAAATATCATTTCTCGATTTTCTTACAGAATATAGGATATGAGTTGTATTCATAATTCTGATACTTGATCAGAGATTCGTTTATTGTATTTCTGCAGCCAGGCAGAGTAATTTTACAATTCATGCCCTTGTCAAAAACCCACCATCTACACATTTATGCTTAACATTTATGCAGTGCATACATAACATTTTCAAGAGATTCAACTGTGGAAGTTTGCAACTTGAGATAATGCTTGATGCGACTCTGCAATTAGATGGTATGCATCTAATTAGTGTTCTTATCAAGATATGGCATAACCTCTATTCTGAATGTTTGCAATTTTGTATAATCAACATATTCTGGTTAATACAAATAGTTTACACAGATGCACATGAAATAACGAGTGTTTAGCTGGGTAAAGCCATGAAATTTCTATGGCGCATATATATGCAAAAGATCTACAGATCTATTGTATCTATAAGCTAAATATGCTTTCTCAATTCTCTTGCGGAATGTAAGATAGTAACATGTATCCATAATTCTGATATCGGGTCAGAAATTTATACATATTTATTTCATGCTTCTGCAGCTGAGCAAAAACAATATTATAATTTTTTCTCTTGTCAAAAACTAACCATCAACAACTTACATTCGTATGTTATCTCGAATTCACCAGTAAAATGTCTCTTCAAAAAAGTAGTACTTATCATGTTTACGTTCAACATCGAATATCATGTTATAAACTTTATCAAAATTTTTAACTCAAATCATTGAGAATAAAAAGAGGATTACAAATCCAAAAACTGATTGCGAATCCAGTCAGAAATTCAAAGAAAAGTTAAAGTTATTAGCTTTATGAAATCATTAAAGTGGGATTACAATCGAATTAAAAGTACAATAAGAGATAAAAAGTTACCTTGTTTGTTTATTTTGTTGATGAATCCTTCCATAATACTCAATGACAACGCTTTCTTCATTAACAAAGTTTTTTTCAGATGTGTTCTCCTCATATCTTCATTGCCACTCGCCGAAGCTCGAGTTGTAAGAATAGAAAATAAAAATAATGAGCTAGGATGGGGATCTACTATATATATCTAGGGTAATTTTGTCATTTAAAAAAATTATTTCGAGAACCCCACACGTCTAATGGACCCTGGAATAAGTTTTGGGTCCAAAAATTTAAATTGTTTAAAATTTAGGACCTCCAGTTATACTTTCTTAATGAAGGGGTAATTCCTACATTGATGAAAAGGTAGAAAGATGTTGATAATATTTTGTGCTTGAGCATGTGAATACCTGACAATTTTATTTCCTCTTGTTACTTGGCTATTTAGTTTTAATGCGAAAACACTAAAGGTCTTCCAAAAATCATTTTCCCAAATGTCTCCCAAGGCTATGTTTCTAGGATTTTTTATATTATTGGACCCACGTATTCACACAAAAGAGCATCCTCTTTAAATCTTAGGGGTGGGAGGTGCCACATCAGCCCCTACAGATAGGAGATGGTTTTTGGGAGACCTATAGTAGTTTCGGTTTTATTGTAGCTGCTAATATTCTCTTTCTTACAAAGATACTCAGTCAAATGATTATAGATACTCTAACTCGATGCTCATTCACAAAAAATAAAAGAATGTTGAATGTTGTTTTGAAGATAATTAGGAAGGATTTAGTTCATTTATCAGATGTACCACCATTATTAAACCCAAACCACAGCAACCGAACTACAACAATGATTTCAGTTGGTTGAGTTCCTCTGATATCAGACTGATCAAAACTAGCATTGATGGAGCTGGAGCAACTAGAGGAACACCCGCGGAAGATTTCATATGTAGAGATTCCACGACAATGACCTTGGCAACGTTAACACGGTCTTTGGGGATTAAAACTGCACTGGCCGCTGAAACATTGGAATTTGAATTTGTAACGTCATTGGAAGCCCCTGATGCTCTCACCTTTGGTCTGTACCTCCCAAGCTTAGTTCCTACCTTAGGAATCCTCTTAAGGAATTGAAAACTTTAGACGGGAAAGCATATAATTATGAAGCAAACAACCAAACTATTTTTTAAAGACCACCTAAGAAAAAACAAGCACAGTTAGGTTTCAAACCAAGTCTAGCACCTTATATTATTCAAATTCATCCCACTATGCAACACTTGAGAGGTTCACGTCCAAGAACTATTGACCACCTTCAAGGGTGCGTGCGGTGCGATCTAATATTAGTGTCCAAGAACTCTACCTATGTTCTTCTTTTTTTCAAAGGGAAGTATAAAAACTGCCATAAGAGTGACCTATGACGATTCTCATAAGTAGGGGTTGTATGCTTCAAAGTAAAAGAAAAAAAAGCAGGTGTTGTAGTACGAATGATCAAGCAATACGTACTAACACCCCAGTTTACCGAACAAATAGTTCCGTCTGCTCTCTCTCTCTCTCTATATCTCTTTGTACTGTGTACTTCGATAGTCCCACTCTTGCACTGAACGTGACTACTCAACAACAAGTGCCTCTAATATGTGAATTTGACTAGTAATAGAAAACACCCCAAAAAGACACCTAGGACGATTCCCATATGTAGCCTATAGGTATAACTAAGCTTATAACAAAAAATCATCCTCTATATGTATAACAAGTGCCATTTTCTTCTGTCTTCAAAATGAACCAATATCATCAATTTATCTCACGTGTGCTTCTATTTTGTTTTTCTGTCTTATCTCTAGATTTTGTTTTTCTGTCTTTTCTTTTCTTCTTTTCCGTATCGCTTCACGCTGTCCATTTTGCTATCTATTCACATCTTGCACGTAGGACAATCTAATAAGAATCAGTAACACCGGTACGTTTCTCCTGATCACTTAGGGAATGTCGGAATTGGCAGCGATGACCATAGGTGCAAAAACGTCCATTTAAAACCGTTCTGCAGACTTCAGTTTTGTAACTAGGATGATGAATAACAGGACGTAGTTCACGAATTCCATGCGCAAATTGACAATGGTCCCCTTATCGACATACACCTTTTTGTACCCAGTTATTCCACAACTCTGTCTTGGACATTCCTAGATTGTATACATCCAATTCCAGTAGGTCCTCTATCTTCTTTTGATCATCAACTCCTTTTTTTGCTCTCATCAACAGCAGCAGGAAGAGTAGCCAAATGCTCTCGTGGCTGATTCATTCATACAACAAAAAGTTACTAATCAAATCTAAATATTACAAAGTACTTCAAATTATTAGGATTAAAAAACAAACATTTTGTGAATCCAAAATACAGATACAAAATTTATTAATAAAATCAACAAATTCCACTTTAGTTTCAAAACTTCAAAAAATAAATAATTTTCTATCAGTGTGAAGTAACTTAAATTAAACCAATTAATAATTAATATCACGGATTATTGGGAAAACAATTATTATTACCGCAGTTTGAGGAATAGACGGTTGTAAAATAAAGATCAAGACTAAGAGAAGCAGATAGAATTCTATTACAGTTGTAAAATAAATGTTACAGGCATAACAGCAAGATTCAGACACACTTATATAATTGTTGTCAGCTTTACAGGACTTAGTCAAATGACTTTCATTGACTTGTTGATTTATACTTATTAGCCTCCCTTAAACTGATAATTGGAGAAATTAGCAGTTTAAACACAAAGAAAGAAAGACACAACTATAAAAAACTACATAGTTCTCAAAATAACAAGAAAACAACATTAAAGAAATGAAACATGTTTTTGAAATAAAATTTCTATTTGTAGCATAAGATAAAATAGAACAATTAAATCATAAAACTTCTAAACCAGCACCCGACAAACTTGAACATCCAGCATTTGAAACATCTGCATCATTAAAATTCTGTGTAAAAGAAATCCCCAGCAGTTGATGCAGCAAAGAAGTAAACATAGGAGCACAGAGACCTTTTGTAAACAAATCTGACAATTGATTATTTGTAGCTATGTACTTAACCTCCAGAATCCACTTTTGATAAGCTCTCTGACTAGATGAATCGTATCTTTATATGCTTGGACCTGGAGTGTGAAATTGGATTAGCATACAAGTATATGGCACTTGTATTGTCACAATAAAGAGTAACAGGTAGGGCTGTACATGGTAACAGGTTTCTGCGGAAACCGAACCGTTTAAGGCGAAACCGAACCGAACCGTTTAGTAATGGAAGGGTTTTGGTAAAAAAAATTGAAAACCGATAGTAACGGTTTCGGTTTGGTTTGTGCTCAAAACCGAATCAGACTACCATGGAAAACAGACAAATACTGACCGTTGATAGATTAAATATACACCTTCCATTAACCCTCATATATAAACTAAACGTAAACCTAATTCTCATTTCCCATCTCTTTTCTTCCAAATTTTTTTGCAGCAACCTCCAGCCCTCCACCCTACCGGGTCCGTTTCCAATCTCTTCTCTTTTTCTTCTACATCTCCATGCTTTACTCAACTCATACACTGATAGTCTGAGACTCTGATACACAGTAAGTTACTATCTCAAGTACTCTGAATCTCTGATACACAGTAAGTTACTTCTACCTCATAAACATTTTTTATTTTTTTATACACTGATAGTCTAATTTTTTTGATTTTTTCCATACTCTGGTACACAGTAAGTTACTACCTCAAGTACTCTGATACCATGTACAACCCTACTGATACACAGTAAGTTACTTCTATTTCATACACTGATAGTCTAAAAATTTTGATTTTTTTCCTTCTAGGGTTCGTGTTTCTCACTTTTTTACTTCACCTGGTAGTTTCTCCATGTTTCCCTATTTCTGAAATCGATTTTTTTAGTACCCATTCCTCAATTTCTTCAGTCTCTTTGTATTACTAATTGACAACACACTGGTTTTTTTTTTCTTCACTTTTATGAAAGTTTAAAGTGGGTAAGGAAGAAAGATTCTGTTCATCACAGTATTGGAAAGTTACTAATCCAAATCTTTCTCCTCTCCATCTTCAAGGTTTAATCTCTACCCTCTATTACTTGTTGTTTTGATTCTCTGATAAAACTTGTCTTTTTTGTTGCCCCATGATGATAAACTTCAAATTTGAGTTCCCTATTTTCTATTTGATAAACTTCAAATTTGAGAGATTACATGGAGTACTCTTAACATTATCTGATTGCAAATTTTAGGGATCCATATTTTGTTTTTCATATTTTCATCAACTGTTCTTATGTTAATGTTTTAGTTAATAGTATCAATCTACAGAAAGTGCTAGTTTTAATGGGAAACTGCACTATTAGTTTCTCTGTGATAACTAATATGATGTAAGTGTAATTTCTACTACTTGTTCCTATTGATTGATGTACTTTCTGTTCTTTACTTTCATTTTCTGTGTTTGTTCTTTCTCAAATTTGTTATCCTTCTTGAGAAATTCAGAATCACTTGTTCCTGTTCTCAAATGTTTGTTGTTTCTGTTGTTTACTTTCTACTACTTGTTCCTGTTGATTGATGTACTTCTTGAGAATTTTTACTTAATTGAAATTGGTTCTATGCAGGCTTTCCTCAAAGCCCAGAAACCTAGGGCTTACTTCAAGAGGTTTCAAGAAAAGTTCAAGCGAAGGAGAGGTTTCAAGTAATACCTGCTACAGATATGGAAGATTTAGATTCTCAATCAACACCAATAACAGTAAGTACTTGTACCAGCATCAACAACATTTGATGGCACGATTCTCCTACCTGCATTGATGGCATGATTCAAAGAAATCAGACCTGTAGGGTAGTCTGCCCAAAAGACAGCAGGGTCGGGGTGGGTGGGTAGAGTCTGGTGTTGTATTGTCCTACAGGAGTTATATCCTAGTCCTGGTGTTTTTCACCTTATCAATGTTAGAAGTTTCTGCTGGCAGGTTTGATTATTGTCTTTCAGTATACATTTTGTTCAGTAGCTATTGGAAGCAAGGAATAGAGGTTGAGAACGGCTCAACATATTGTGGCAGAACATGATTTTTTAGTGGATTTAGGTATCTGTTTGTTTAAAAGGCTTTTTATTTTCTGGAGATGCCTCTGGAAATAAACTTGTAGACTGGTTTCTTATTTCTTAATGCTAGCATTCTCAAAATTTACTTGATTATTAAAACTTTCAGTTTTATATGCATGTGGGTTTGTATATATTTTCTCGCCTTTGCCTTTTTATTTTGTATGAAAGGTTCCACTCCAGTTTTACGGCTTCCAGGGTTTGATTATCTCAGTTATCTGTATGTGCAACTGTTTGTTGCTTAGGGATTCAGATTCTGGAGATTGGACCATTAACCTTGAAATTAATATAGAAGCTAACGAGCTTAAACCGCTATGGGATTCAGAGGCTAGACCCTTAACCTTGAAGTCAATATAGTGTCCTGCATTTTTGATTGCTAAAGAAAGCCAATATAGTCAGTATAGTGTCCGACATTTAAGAAATCCTATTCAATGACTTTTGTTGTGATCAGATTGACTACTAATTCTAATAGAGGAGGATGAGGATTAATGAGTACCAAGGACCAAAATAATTCATTCAGAAAACTGACATAAATAATACTCCATTCAACAATTATTTTGTTTGTTGTTGTTGTTGGTATGCTTTTATTCCATTTTTCTTACCCATTTTGTTTCTGAAGCAGATCTCTTCACTTTTTTTTAGGACTTCTTACTTTGGAATTTCAGTGGACTTGGGATTTCTGAGGTGATTTCCTAATCTTTAAACTTTATACTATTTTAGCCCTAGTAACCTTGTTGTGTGGTTTAAAGAAATACATAGTCTATACCTATATCAGGATGAAGAAAACTGAACTCAATAGTTTTTATATTCATTGTAAAGGTCATGTTGCCATCTAAACCCGTTTTTGAACATCCCTGTATATCAACTGTAAGATTAGCTTCACTAGGGAACTTGCTTATTTTGGTAAAAGATCCTTCTTAAATTCTTTGACTAACATATAAAAACAATCATATTAAGTGAGTCATCACTAAACACTCTGTTGTGTTCAGCTGCCTTTTTCTTCTAGTAGTAGTATGAAGTTGCATCGATCCTTGACTCCAGTGCCAATTCCCCTAGACACGTGACTCTAATTTTCTGTTTTGTTTTTAGTCTATATTGTGATATTCTTTGCTTGCATTAAAATGCTGATCCAAATCAAAATTTTCTTTTATGCCAATGACTACCGATATAAATTGCTTGTTTGTTCATGTATCTTCATTATAAGTTATCTCATTGCAGTACCAGTTGGCCCAATTTCTGAGATAAAAAAGACATGAACTTAGCAATGACTTCTTCTCAGTTGCTGCAAACATCAAACAGAAAGATGGGTGATTCATCAGTTTAGCTACTAAATTGTAGGTTATAGGACTTTTTAGACAGTTATCAGTTTCAAACACTTGTAGGTTGTATGTACGTACTAGAAACTTTAACATTTATCTAATTGCATTTAATTTAGAGCTTAAAATACTTGGTGAACGCTAGCTTTAATCAACTCCTGCTCTAAGTAACAACGATGTTTTTTCTTTTTATTTTTTTTAATTATTTGTATTATCAGTTTCAGAAAACTGACACAAATAAACGGTTAACCGAAACCGGGTAGAACCGTTTAAAAACCGAACCGACGGTTAAAGGTTCGGTTTTGGTAAGGTTGTGCAAGAGTAATATGTAATTCAGAAAACAATGAGGCAAGCCATTCTAATTCAACAGAAGCAATAGATAAACACTTGTACTCTGCTTCAGCTGTGGACCTTGACATTGTTGGCTGCTACTTACTAGACCATGAAATCAAAGAATTACCCATAAAAAACATATAGCCACATGTTGATCTTGTTTTCTAAAGATAATTTCCCCAATCAGAATATGTGTATGCTTTCAAATATTGAATATCTCTCTTTCTCATTGTTATACCATAACCAATTATACCTTTAAGTACCTAAGTATCCTTTTAACCACCAACAAGTGAACATATGTTGGAGCATGCATATACTGGATTACATAATTTACTCCAAAACAAATATCAGGCCTAATCAAGCACAAATATTGCAACATGCCTACTATTGTTCTATACTCAGAAGTATTAGATAACAAAGTACCATCATTTATAGAAACTCTAGGACCCTTTGCAACAAGAGTACTACAAGGATTACACTCAACCATCTTTGTTTTTTCCAACAATTCTAAAGTGTACTTCTTCTGTGTCAATAATATACTTTCATATGTTCTTATTGCCTCTATACCTAAGAAGTAATGAAGATTTCCTAAAATTTTCATTGTAAAATTGGTCTTTAAAAACTTTACTAAATCATCAAGAACAACATTTGAAGTACCAGTCAATATAATGTCATCAACATATAACAATAAAACCAACATCTCTGAGCTAGAAGTATAAACAAATATTGAAAAAAATCTGAAACTCCTCTCACAAATCCATAAGACAACAAGGATGTACTAAATTTTTGAAACCAAGCTCTTGGAGCCTGTTTCAAGCCATATAGACTCTTTTTCAGATGACACACTTTATTTGGAAATTCAGCACTAACAAAGCCTAGTTGTTGCTTTATATTTACATTTTCAGTTAAATCCCCATGTAAAAAAGCATTTGAAACATCTAATTGCTTAATAACCCATCCTCTAGTGACAACTAAGGTCAATACTACTCTTACGGTGGTTGACTTCACTGTAGGACTAAATGTTTCACCATAATCAATACCATCCTGTTGGTTAAAACCTTGAGCTACTAACCTTGATTTATATCTATCAACTGTTCCATCTAACTTTAGTTTAATTCTGTATACCCACTTACATCCTAGTATGTTTATATGAGGCTCAGGATCAACTAAATCCCATGTACCATTTAAAATTCTAAAATTCTTTTTTGATCCTAGTTTTTCATCTCTATACTTCTAAAATTCTTATATACTCTTTGATGGAGAAACAATTTTTACTTTCCGCTGCATCCTCATCATCATCATCCAAAGGTTGTCCTAAGAAGAAGAAATCAAATTATGATATTGAAAAATTTGGGCCTTGTCCGGGATGATAATGTATTTTTATTGGTAGAGGTAATCTTAGTTACAATTACAAATATTCCCAATTCTTGATTCCAAATTAGGGTTTTCAACTTTGGGTTCTTGAAATTGTTGGTTAATGATTAGGTTCTTTACAAAGATTTATTCATCTTTTGAACCTTAATCCTTCTCTGAAGTTGTTTCTTCCTTTGATTTTTCAAAACCCATCACTAGATCATCACCACCACCAACTTCATCTTTTGTTCATCAATTCATTACCATCAACTCATTATTTCTTTTCAATCCCTAAAGATTAAATTTTTTGCGCTGCTACTACTGGTGATGATTTAAAAAAATTCGTATACCAATTATCAACAATGCAATTTGTGGACTTTGGTGATTTGAAATGTTTTCAAGAAGAATCAAGAACCAGTGGGCAAAGATGATACTAAATTGCATGATTCATTGATTGCTGAAAAAAAGAATGAAAACCAGGAAGAAATTACTTCTAAGGCCAGATCCTATGCACCCTCTCAAATGGGATAGTTTGTCTAGCCAGGTGGCTAGACAAATAAGGTTCTCTACTATGGAAAAATCTATGGGCGATGACCACCGACATAGTGTTAGTCGCTAGAGATCCAGAGTTGATCGTTGGCGATAAACACTATGTCGCTCGACATAGTGATCATCGCCCACGACCGACTTCCTATCGCCTATAAATACACAACATATGCTTCACATTTTCATATCTCATCCTCTTTACTTATAGAGAAGAAAAAAATCAAATTTCACACCAAAATCATCTAGAGTAAAAAAAAAAGCACTGCTACAATGAGTCAAATTTTAAGAGCCAAAAAAAGCAGAAAAGGTCAACCAAGAAGATCCCCAAGTAGTGGGTGAACTGGAATCAGGATATAGATGAGGGTTTCCAAGAGCAAAGATATCTTGCGGGCACTGGTGTAATTGAAGGTCATATATAAGGCCATCAAGAAAGAACTCGGTATACCAACCTTACAGGTGGTTAACTGAATTTCATCTCGTGTATGAGTAGCTCCCTGATGCAGTTAAAGCAAGAGTCTGGAGATATTCGTGGTATCGTTTATGTTTGTTAAACCCCAAGAATCATAGGAACATTGTTGTTCAAGTATTATTAAAACGCTAGTGGAAGACTACAAATACGTTCTATTTTAGAGATTTCAAATGGGGTAAGTTTGTTTGTTCTCTAATCAATTTTTTGCATTTTTATTTTTGGTTTTATATATGCAAACTTTAAATTATGCAAAACATTAGGTTGTTTCAAACTTTAGATTATGTAAACTTTAGGATTTATAGATGAAAATTAATTTTAAAATGTTGTTTGTAGGAGTTACGCCGTTAGATATTTATATGTTGACGGGAATACTATCCGAGGGAGATATTATTCCATATGGCCAAGGGAAATGGAAAAATCAAAATAGATGGCAACAACGCCTTGTATTATATTCTTCTGATATGTTAGGAAATGCTAACCACAAAAAACTCTACTCTGGTGGAATCAGAGTTGTTGGATTGAAGCGTTTTTAAAACGTTATGCATAGAATGTTGAGGAGTATGATTGGAGACATGATCAAATGAAGAGACATTAGATGGAGCTTCTGTAATGAATGACAGGCACATTGAGTCTTAATATTCCAGATAAATCCAGTCCAGGTGCAAGTCATCAGAGTAAACGAAGTATACGAAGTTGATAAAGTCATAGAAGTAGAGGCAGTGGTAGAAGCAGTCAAAGAAGTGTTGCCTTACCATATGAAAACTTGCCAGAAACTTATCTAACACCTGAGTCCAGATGATTGGATTTTCAAACTCTAGGGGTAATCAATTATTTACGAATCTTTATACCTCGATTTCAATAGTAGGAGGAGGAGCCTTCAATTAAATTTTAACAACGTCTTTTCTTAGAGAAAACTACATAAGATTAAAAGGAAACTACATCATTACATAAAAGGGGTCGAATCTGTGAAGATATCTAAGGATGTTAAAACAAGCTTCATACAGAAAAGGTTTGCAGTCAGTTTTCTGCCATGCATCTAGAGCTAATTGGATCACTTCATCTTCATTTACACCGTTAAATCTTTCTAAATAAATTAACTCTACTTGATCAAGGAATCGCGTGAATGAACGACTAATTGCTTGAAAATAAGCACACAACCCATGAACATCTCGGTTTCTCGGGTTCCCCGTTTCTGCAACGAACATAGTGAAAATGCTCTGCCAAAAAGATGTGTGCGACATGATTTGGCCAGTATGAACATTTCCTCTACTACGATAAACATATGATGTACAAAGAGCTCAATCCTCTTCTTGAGTATATTTTGGACCACGAACTCTGACAGCCATTTTAAATACGTAAAATAGAGAACGTATTTGTAGTCTTCCACCAACGTTCTAATAATTTAGATTAGAAAGTAGAGAAAGTAGGAAAAAATTTGGGTACAAATTTTGGTGTAAAACTAGATTAAAAAATAGGGAATTTATAGGCGAGAAACTGTTAGTCGTTATAGACATAGTCTTGGTCGAGCGACAATGACTTGGTCGCCAGCGAAAAAGACTAAGTCACTGCAAAAGTAGTTTATATTGACCTTGGTGTTTCTTTTGAACAAGGTTTAATGCTTAAAACACCTGAGTAGGTTTGTCTTTTTATGTTATGTGGAATAATAGGTTTAGCTTGAGTAAGCAGACCTGAATGTCTTTCTTTACCATCTTTTGTTAGGTACCATTTAGGATAACAAGAGACATTATAAATGGTATCAGAGTCACTGGAGTTGAAGGCGTCTTTAGAAGATGTTGTGAGGAAACTCTATCTGTTATGAGGACCAATAAGGAAGCACTACTAACCATCATTGAAGTATGATTAATCAGAAGATTTTTAATTAAACATGAAAAATCCAGTTGTTTCTGTTTCTTACATCAGAATATTGTTGTATAGGTTTGCATCCATGATCCTCTCTATAAATGGGCGCTGTCTCCTCTGAAAGCTTTGTAACTTCAAAAGGTAGTTTTAAAACAAACTGTGATGAGTCTGTTTGCCTTATCTGGTATCCTAATTTTCTCTTCATATGATACTATCTGATTCTTCCTTATTCTGTATTTGCTTTTCATGGCCACGTAGGGGAACCCAAGTTGAAGTGAGAGTGCTTTGGTATTTCAAAGAAAATTGATAATTTTATTGTTTCTAAATTAAAAGTACATCTTAAGTAAAGGTTCCACCTAAGTTGTCGAAGATTCCAAAGGCGCTCGCCTAGGCGCCAAAGGCGCACGACTCGGAGGTACACCGCCTCAACACCTCAATATACTCTGATTACCTTGACACACATTAGTCGAGTGATTTTGAAGACTCGGTCGCCTCGAGGAAGTTTGAGGCGACCAATAACTCGTCCTAATCGAGATGGCGAGATGGTAACTTTTTTAGTTTCTGGGGTTCTTTTTTTGTTGACAACTTCTAGGGTTTTTTTCTTTAATCTTTGGGTAAATACGTATTTGTTCTTCCTCATTCCTATTTTCCTTCTCTGCCTCCATTTCTCTATAGGATTAGGGTTCTTTGCATGGGCTTTCTTCTTCCGTATCTCGTCCGTTTTTCTTCATCATCTCGCTGATATTATCGGATCTATGGTTGGTAATTCGTGAGTGGTTTTATCAAATCAAAGGGTTTCGTTCTTGAAGAAAAAGGTGTTGGCAATTCGTGAGTGGATTGATGAATTCAAAGTACATTGGAAGAACTATGGTTGTTCAATCATGTGCGATTGGTGGACGGATGTAGAAGAAGAACACTAATTAACTTCCTTGGGAACTTCTCAAAAAGAACGGTTTTCTTGAAATCAATTGATGGTTCGACATATATTAAGATTTTTAGTTTTATTGCCTTTATTTTTGGTTTTTTTAGTTCATTAGTTGATTACTTTTTATTCAGAAACCCCTTGATTTCAATGTGACTGTTTGAAATAGTATGAATTTGAATGGATTTTTGTTTGAATGAATTTTCGGAGGATATACAGGTATGTTACTTGATATATCAGATAGTTGGTCGCCTTAGTCGCTCTTAGGCGACAACTCGTGAGGTGTTTAGCTTGGCGCCTCGCCTCGCGCCTCACACAACATAGGGTTCCACTGAATTCCTCTGGGAATGAATCAGCATTTTTATGTTTCCTTTGGCTAAGAAACAACATTTTATGTATCTTCTTGCAATGAAAAATTGTTGTTCACTTGTCATAGAGCAAATTATGAACCTAAAAATTGAAATATATAACCCCAAAACTAAGTTCATATAAGTCTGTTCATCTAATTTTGTAGAGGATACAAACATGAAGTTATTTCTGTAGTTTTTTCATTCTTTCAGGGGTTTATTATTCCACTAATTTCTGTAATTTATTTTCAATGTTACTAAAATTTTGACTTACCTAAAAATAAGATAATGTCTATTAATCATCACTGCAGGAATCGAAAGATGATATCACAATCTTGGATGATTCACAGGATGTGTACGAAGGGAATAAGGATGCTGCTGTTGCATTAATGCGTGTCAAACAGAAGTTGGATGGGTATGAACAAGGTGAAATGAGAATTGTTCATGGATATGTAATCCAATTGAGCTAAATTTATAGGGCCCTCGCTCTCGTTTCAAGTTAACCTATTAATGCTAAAAATTAGAACTAGAAATTAGTGTTCCATACTTAAGCCTCATTAGCATGGACCACAATTGTCATCAGTATCTGTCTTTTTTTTATATTTCTCTTTCTTGGGAATATTATGATCATGAATGAATATGGTTGATCTAGTAGGAAAGCCAGTGAATGAATGTGGTTGATCTAGTAGGAAAGCCAGTTCCGTCTTAACTTTTATAAGGTCTTTCCAATGACATGATTTATTGATTTGAACTATGTTTTCTTGCAGGTACAACAACTTATATGACGCAATTGATTCAGAGTGTTTATGCGAAATGTTCCCGGATGGGAAGCTTGGTTGTAATTGTTGGAATGAGTCTCGTGTCTGTGTGCTCATTAATGTGCAGTGTATAGTCTGTGTGTATATGATAGTGTAGTGATAGGAATAGTGAAGAGTGATTCAGTATAACCTAGATATTTTATCTAATAATGCTATACTTGTAATGCTGAGTGTATAAAAATGAAGCTTCTTATGTGGGTGTACTTACACTCTTTCATCCGCTTTCTCTCGGTTTTCACATGGTATCGGATCAAGAGAGAGAAGACAAAACCCATCTTAGATCCCCTTAACTTCAATCTGCGGTTAAGATTTGTAGGTTAGACCCTTAAACTGTTCTTGAAGAACCTGTGGTTGATTGTAAGTTGGTTTCTTCTTTGAAGTTTGTCATTCACCATTGAGTTAAAAGTAGATCTATGTCTGGAATTTCTGAGAATAGTATTTCTTCTTATTCTAGAAGTTCAGCACATCTAGACTTTTATCATAGTGATAATATAAGTGCAAAAAGGGTATCCGAACTAATTCTAAAAAGAGTAGCTTTGATATCTCCAGTACATCAAGAAAGTTTAGTGTTAAACATTGTTAAACCATCTATTTGTGATTGTTGTAACAAGAATGGTAATAGAAGAGGGGATAATTCTTTTAAAGGGAGACGAGGAGGTCGCTGTGGTGGTTCAAGATCACACCATAGAACTGATGAGGAGTTTCATCCTTTATCATCATCAGAACCTCGTTTTTCTCCTTACCCATCTCAATTTCAGCTGGAACAAATGATAAAGGATTACGCTCGAGTGCAGTTTTCCAAGAAAAATCTTGTTGGGTCTACATCAGTGACTCAATCAGATAATCATGGTGACTTTGGTAATACTCTAATATCTACGTGAGATAAATCTAAATATTCATGGATTATTGATAATGGAGCAACTGATCACATGTCTACCATGTCCATCCTTTCCTCTACCTATAATACAAGTCTCAGTAAACCTTATATCTTGATAGCTAACGGAGCTCTAACTATTGTCTCCAATAAATAATTCCGTGTCTATTTTTACGGTGTTATATGTTCCCAATCTCTCTTGCATCCTTCTCTCAATCAGTCAAATAACCAAAGTCTTAAAGTGTAGTGTTTCATTTTTTGAGACACATTGTGTTTTTCAGGACTTTTTCGTTTGAAGAACAAGTCTTGTTGTGGCACAAACATTTGGGACATCCTTCTTTTGGGTATTTACAAAGATTGTTTCCTTAGTTGTTTTCAGAACTTGATATATCTAGACTTCATTGTGAAGTCTGTGAGTTATCTAAATATTATCGTTTTCCATATCCTTCAAGCATGAATAAAAGTTCACCTCCTTTTGCCGTTATACATAGTGATGCTCGGGGTCC
The DNA here is from genome assembly GCA_023531435.1 of Papaver californicum. NCBI lineage: Eukaryota > Viridiplantae > Streptophyta > Magnoliopsida > Ranunculales > Papaveraceae > Papaver > Papaver californicum. The sequence goes on along the minus strand of JAJJMC010010016.1, from coordinate 4,617,765 downwards.
TTTACGTGTCACTACTTCTTCTGGTTCTCATTGGTTTGTTACTTTCATTGATGATTACTCTCAAGTCTCTTGGGTTTACTTACTGAAAGACAAGAGTGAGGTCCACTCTTTTTTCAAGATCTTTCATAAATTTATCCTTACCTAGTTTAACACAAGAATTCAAGTGTTAAGATCTGATCGAGGTGGTGAGTATCTAAAACAAGGTATTTCTTCTTACTTCTCGGAACATGGGATTGTCCACCAACCTCTTATACTAATACTCCTCAGCAAAATAGAGTTGTTGAGCTTAAAAATCGTCACTTATTAGAAGTTACTAGATGCTTCTTGTTTTCTATGAATGTGCCAAAATTGTATTGGGGTGATGCTATCCTTACTGCAGCACATTTGATAAACAAGATGCCTTCTCGGGTTCTCAAATTTCAAACACCTCTTGTGGTGATTCCTCTTGGCCTTTCATTTGAACCTCTTATATGTATTCCGTAAAAAAGTATTGGGTATGTCTGCTATGTGCATGTCCATAAAAGGGTAGGAGTAAATTAAATCCTAGAGCTTTTAGTTATGTTTTTCTAGGATACTCGTCTACTCAAAAAGGGTGTGGGAAAGGTTTATGTATCAATGAATGTCACTTTTTGTGTAGATCAAGCTTACTTCTCAATAATTGAGACTTCTCTTCAGGGGAAAGTACGTACTACATATGACGAAGATCAATCTTGGTATGATATTCCTTGTTCAGCACCCAAGGAAAGTGGTACTCCAATAGTTAGGTTTGCAAAACAAGAGACAAGGATACTCTTCTTTGCCTTATCAATTGTATGCTCATATGACAGGTAATTTTGAACTAGAACCTTCTTCAATTCCAATAGAAGCAACCTTAAGAGATAATGACGATGAACTTTCATCTGATGAGTCCACAAATGTTGTGGAAAATCCCATTTCTCCTAGATATCCTACTCGTACCCGTAAACCTCCAACTCGTTATGGTTATTTTACTGATTTGATTCATGTTCTTCACTTTGTTGCAGGTAATACTCTTAATTTTAATGTATTTGTTTATCTATCAATCTTCTTAACTGAAATTTTTAGGAGTGAATGGTGAAGATGATGTTCTTATCTTAATTTCTGATTGTTTCATTGAATCCATGAATCTTTTTCTTGATCAGAAAATTTCTTACTAGTTTATATTCAGGTTTAATAAACATCTTGCTTTTCATCAGGGTGAATCTATCTTTACTTGTTCTCTCATATGTAGGTAAAAATTCATCATGTCTGGAAAAGATGATAGTAATGTTGCTGGAGGTGCCTTTCATCATGGTGATCATCATGTAGAAAAGAAATCATCTCGCTATTTTATGAGAAAATAGAAAGTGGTATATGAATCTGGTACTTCAGAAGTTCAACCTTCCAATTTGGTAAGGAATGATGACACATCTGTTGCGGCCAATAGACCAGCTTCTAAAAATAAGCGTTTAAACGAGAACTTGAGCTTTAGGTCAATGGATATTGAAGAGTTTAAAGAGAAGCATTAACTTCAACAATTTAAAGTTTCCTTTTGCGATCGTGCTAAAGGAGATGAGATTACACTTGATATGATAAGGAAATTCGAGTATAACACCAACAGACTGTTAATAACTGCGGGAGCGTTGCATGCGGGCTTGAAGCTTCCTTTGTACAAGAGCAGGGATTCTTTCCAGTATGAGGTTCTTGCGAGCAGAAATAAGTCCAAGCATGGTTTGTTCCGGTCTATTGCCCAATACAACGGGAATTGTTGGCGTGTACTGGATGAATGTAGTAAGCGCAGCAGGGGAGAAACAAATTTATCATGCTACGTTCTCAATCCTGTGGAACGTGAACATTATACTGTAGATAATTTTCATGCTACGTAAGTTGACGCTATAGCCGTGAAAAATTATAAGAAATGGAGCGTCGGGACGGGTCGTAAAGGCGGCGAAGGATTTTGTCTGCTCTGGAAGATTGATAATTCTAGATTAAATGTCATTCCTGGGATGAAGGATCCTTTACGGGAAAGGATTCGTATTGATCATGACTTCAGGTGGTACCGCACTCTCCTGATAATTGAAGGACCATGGGTTTATGGGTATGTGCAAGAAAGTGTGGTCCGAAACCTTTCATCACGTTTTCATTCTTACTGCCCTTGGCAGTTAAATTTCAAAGGCTTTTCTTTTTCGTTTGACGATATGGTATGTAGAATTCTCTCTCTATTCTTTACATCACACTTTAAACATTGTCTAATTGTTTTCCTCTTTTTTTTTATAGACGCAAGCTGAAGGGAGCTCGAAAGGTAATACGGGTGTTAAGCGCAAAGCCGCAGCTTCAATAGAAAAGGTATTGATTTATCCAAATGAATTTTCCTGATTCTTATGAATCTTATTTAATGAGTTCCTGCGGTACATTGACAGGGTCGGAAAAAAGCTAAAGCTACACCCCGCGTTTCCACTGATAGGGAGGAAGAAAAAATTCGTGATTCACCCCATTGTCAACCAAAGTTGAGAACTGAGGATAGCTCTGTTAAACCTGAAAGAGATGAGGAAGAGAAGAATGTCCCGCTTCAGCTGATAAATTTTGATCCCAAGGAGCTAGTTAATGCTGCGATGGAAGCTACAGGTGTTGCGGACAGTTGTCCGAACCAGGCCGCTGATCCTGAGTTCTCCTACCTCACTTCCCAATTTTCTCCCTTGTTTGAAGATGATCTTCCCATGCCTTTTGTGAGTGAATATGGTTTATCTGATAAGGAAGATCCCGTCGTTCAGGGTGATCCGACAAATGCTGCGGTGGAAGCTGCTTCTACCGAGGGTAATGTCGAGTGCATAGTTGTCACTTATGCGGTTCATATGAATGAAGAAATCCCGCACATGGATAAGGGTAAAGGAATAGCGGAATATGAGAATCTTATGGATAAGGAGGATGAGGCCTTCCGCTGATTTATATCCAAGGAGTTGTTGTCTGTCCCATGCGACTTTCATCCATGGAGACAGATAGCTCTCCGGTTGCTAATCTGTGGGAATACATGCGGTCTGCTCCGTATGAAGTAGTGAAAGAAGCCTGGTTAAAATGCCAAGGCCATCCCGTCTACCCTTCCTTTGACATGAACCTTCTTTCCTCTCTTGCGGAGATGATTGCTCTAGCGGATGATGGAGCATATTATTTCCCGTAACAAGCTATCTTGCAGGTATTTTTATTATTTTAATGACCTTAAATTTCGTTTTATTTTCATCTTTACTTATAACTTTAATTTTGAAAATTGCAGCTTTCTCGGGGTCAGAATGCAACATATGTGGCTTATAAATTTTTCAAAGGACGATCCTTGAAGATGGAGACTCAGTTTAGGAATGTAGAGGAGAAATTAATCATACTAGAAGAAGATCTTGCGGACTTGAAGCGGGAAAATGATACGCTTCGTCAGCAGTTATTAGATCTTCATAATCAAGGTTTAACGCTTTTTCTCTCATATCACTTTCCTTATTTTATTTGCATGTTTCTGAATTGCTTTATGGGATCATCGGGGGATTCAAACCTCGTGAATAGGCTGCAACGTAGAGATATGCGTCTGACAGAACATGTATTAAAAGTTAATAAAGAAAATATGAAGATCAAGGAAAGATTCAATAATTTGGTTGATAGGATGAGTCAATCCAAATCGAAGTATGAGGATATAGAATTGAAGCACCGACTTTTATATGTAGATTATATCCGCAAGAAGAAATAATATGATGTCATTCTGCTATGGACTAAAGATTGTGTTCTTGAAGCGCGGGCACAATCAGAGAAATTGGAAGAAGAAAATCGCAAGCTCTATGTGGAACGCGAAAATATCCTTGCGGGATTTTCTCGCTCCGGGTCACATCATAATTCACATCTTTCTTCTTATACGTCGCAACTTATTAAAGACAGAGATAACTCAGCTTCAGATGCTCATGCTAAAGGGAATGCACTTGCAGAAGCTCAGGCTAAAATCCGCATCTTATCTGATATCATTCTTCTTCGTGAAAGCGATATTTTCCGCTTACATAAAGAGATAGAAAGGTGTACAAACAAATCAAATCAGTTGCGGGATAATAATTCATTGAAACAAGCTGAGTTAGATCAATGTCGACAAGATCTTTAACATCTTACTGATAATTATCATAAAATTTCAAAAGAATATGACTTCCATGATGATTCCAAAGACGCAATGGCTCACGAATTAGAAGAGTTTGAATCCCTCGCAAGAATTATCCTATTTTATTGCATATTTAAAGTTGAATATTATTTCCGCATTGATTAATTTGTTATTTGCGTTACAGATTTTTAGGAAAAATTTAAAGATGCGGCCTCAAAAGCTGATAGGGATGAAGGAGAGCTTAATGCTGCCGATGCTAAGTTGGAGGAAGTCAAAGGACAACTGAAGCTTGGTACTGTCAAAGCCGATGAAGCACAATGTCAACTTAAGCTTCTGTCCTCTAAGACTAAAGAAGCGGAGGACAACTGGGAGTTGGAAACCTTGAAAGTTGAGAGCTTGACTCGTGACTTGGTTGCGGAGCAAGGGAGAAAAATTTATTGGAAGGATAGTGTCAAAAAGTCTGCGACCGAGGTGAATAAGTGTAAGCCGGAGCTTGAAGCCGCAAGAGCTAAAATTTCTTGGTTAAAAATTGAAGCACATGTTGGAGTTGCAAAAGCGATCAACAACACTCTAGATAGGGTTAAAGCTGATGGATTCACCAAAGTTTATAGCCGCAAGGAAATCCCTAAACACCCTTCTTCTAGTGTAGATCCTTCTGCTCCTTAATATCTTCCTTCTTCTGAATTGTATTGGCAAACTTCCTTTTTGTCTCATATTATTGTACCTGTAATACAATAATAAATATATATTAATAATTAGTTTGTTGATTTAATGTGTGAATTGACTAACCGCAAGGCGTTTATTGTATCTTGAGTTACCTTTGAGGGTACAATCACATACTAACTTCTCTCTGGCCAGGAGGAAACTAATGATGCGGTCCCTAAGAGTACCTCCTGAAATGCATAGTACCTGATACAATAATTAATGTCATGTTAGGCATTTATTGCTCGCGAAAGATCCAATAGTCATGCACTCATAGACATTTATATGGATTTTCTATGAGAGATTGCATTTGTTCTGTTTTACCTAGTATGAATCCAAATTATTGTATGATTGCTTGATTGGTTATGGGTAATATGATCTGAGATATTGCGTGTTCCAAGGATGCCGTAACACTTCTCCATTCATATTCCACAAATGGTACGAGTCCTGTCCCACAATGTCTTGTATGACATATGGTCCTCCCCAAGTAGGTGCAAATTTTGTCGCTTTTTTATCTCTTTGGTATTCTGGGATTTGTCACAAAACATACTGCCCTTCAACAAAATTTTACAACTTTAATTTTTTATTATATTCTCTTGCCAGTCTTCTTTGATAATTTTCCATTTTTTGAAGTGTAACCTCTCTTATTTCTTTTAAGTCATCCAACTTCTCAAGCATTAGATCTGTGTTTACATTCTTTTCCCATGCTTCTGTCCTTGTTGTGGGTAAAATAATTTCCATTGAAATAACTTCTTCCGCTCCATAAGTGAGAAGAAATGGTGATTCTCCAATGGCTTCTCTTCTTGTCGTGCGATATGCCCATAAAGTATTATGAAGTTGTTCGCATCATCGTTTATGATGTCCGTCTAGAGTCTTTTTTAGATTCATGGCAATAGTTTTATTTGTAGCTTCAGCTTGTCCGTTACTTTGGGGATAAAGTGGAGTGGACTTGTTCTTTTGGATATTAAATGTTTCGAAAAGCACATCAATATTTTTTCCTTGTAGTTGTTGTCCATTGTCCGAGACTATAGCTACCGGGATTCCGAATATGTAAATTATATTTTCGAATAAAAACTTAAAAACATCTGTATCTCTAATGCGAGCAAGAGCTTTGGCTTTAACCCATTTAGTAAAATAATTAGTTGCTACAATCAAGTATTTTCTTTTTTGTTTGCCTTCCACTAATGGCCCAACAATATCTATTCCCCATTTTGCAAAGGCCACGGGATGAGTACAGAATTGAGTTCTGTTGCGGGAGCTTTAATTTTTTTTGCAAAGCGTTGACATTCTTCGCACCTTCTTGCCAGATTATCCGCATCTTTGAGCATAAATGGCCAGTAATACCCTTGCATCTTTGCTTTCAGTGCGAGTGATCGTCTTCCGCTATGATTTACCGCATCTCCATAATGAATATCTGTGAGAATACGTTGTCCTTCTTTTTGTGACAAACACCGAAGTAACAATCCCAAAAAAGACTTGCGGTACAAAATTTTATCTCGTAATTGATAATTTGCAGATTTTGATTGCACTTTTCTCGCCTCTTTAGTATCTGCGGGCAATATACCACTTTGTAAGTATTGACGTATTGGGAGCCTCCAATCTTCTTCAGATGATTCATTTTCTGGTTTCTGTGGAAAGTTTGCATCATCTTTAATGGCCGCATCTTCAATATCTTCATCTACTTCCTCTTCCATGTTTTCGACCGCCCATATCTTAATTGATGGCTCATAGATACGCCCAATTTTGACTACCGATGTATTTTGATCTTTTATCATTAAAGAAATAAATGCTAATGCATCAGCATGGCGATTTTTCTCTCTGGATAAATGTTGAAAAATTATATTTGGAATTTGAGATGCCAATTTTTGAACAAGATTCTTGTATTCTATCAGGTCTTCATCAAGCATTTGATATTTCAACTCAACCTGCCGAATTATCAATTGTGAATCACTTTTAAGCCGCACATAATTTATTCCCAACTCGATGATGAGCCGAAGGGATCGAATCACATCCTCATACTCTACTATATTATTTGTTTGTTAACCGAATTCAAGACGAAATGCATGTACCATCTGATCTCCTGTAGGGGTTGTAATCACAATTCCGATTCCCGCTCCTTGTTTATTACGTGCCCCATCAACAAATACTTCCCATCTACGGGAATTTATAGAACTCATAATATCTTGGGAATCCTCGTCTTCTATTCCCGGCAAACCTTGGATTTCAAAGTTGTCATCCAGTGGTAAGTCCGCAAGGAAATCTGCCAAGACTTGTGATTTTTGTGCAGTTTGTATTTCAAACATGATATGGAATTGCTCCAATTGTGCATTCCATGTCGCTATGCTCTTACTTTTCCCGCATTCTTTAGTACGGACTCTAATAAAGCTTTACTTGGTACCCGCACATAATGTGTTAGAAAATATGTGCGCAATTTCTGTGTGGCAAAAACCAGTGCTAATATCAATTGTTCAATTTTGGGGTAATTCCTTTCTGCCAGATTAAGAGTTTTACTGATGTAGTACACTGGTTTCTCTACTTTCTCATTTGTTCATACCAATAACGCACTTACAACATCTTCTGTTGCAGCTATGTACAAGGCCAGTACCTCTTCAGGCTTCGGTTTTTGTAATGCAGGTAATGTGGCGAGATAATCTTTGATGTTTTGAAAGGCTTGCTCACAATTTTCATTCCATACAAATTTGCTTTTCTTTTTCAGTGTGTCAAAAAGTGGTTTGCATTTGTCTGATGAATCTGGCAATGAATCTGTTAAGTGCAGCTTAACGTCCATTTAACTTTTGTACTTCTTTTACATTCTTTGGGGATGGCATATTAATAATTGCTTGTATTTTTGCTGGATCAACTTCAATCCCCTTATTTGTGACCAAGTAACCCAAGAACTTTCCAGATGTAACTCCAAAAATACATTTATCCGGATTGACTTTCATTTTATATTTGCATAGAGCTTCAAATATTTCTCTTAAATCTTGTAAATGATCTTTTGAAAGTTTACTTCTTAATAGCATATCATATACATATACTTCCAAAGTGTGGCCTATCCATGGTTTAAAAATTGCATCTACCAGTCACTGATAGGTTGCTCCCGCATTCCTTAGTCCAAATGGCATTCTTGTATAGCAGTACAAACCATGCGGAGTAAAAAATGCAGTATGTTCTTGATCTTCTTCAGCTAAAGCAATTTGATTATACCTTGAATATCCATCCATGAAAGATAAAGCCTCATGTCCTTCAACTGCATCTACTAATTGATCAATGCTAGGAAGAGGATAACTATCTTTAGGGCATGCCTTGTTCAAATTGGTAAAGTCTATACAAATCCTTACTCCTCCATTCTTCTTTGGTACAATTACCATGTTGGATATCCAGGTTGGGTATCGCACCTCTCGAATAAATCCCGCATCCATGAGTTTATTTAGTTCCTTTTCAACTGATAAATGATACTCGGGCACCACTTTGTGTATACGCTGCCGAAATAGTGTAGTGCCTGGATGTATATGTAATTCGTGACGAACAATACTTGGATCAACGCCTGGCATATCCTCCACTTTCCATGCAAAAATATCTACATAAGCTCTAAGTAGGATAACCAAATCATGTTCCCTTTCTGATTCCTTTAGTGTTCCAATCTTGATTATTCTCGGAGATTCTTCTGTTCCTATATTGACATTCTTGGTTTCTTCAACTGCTGAAAAAGTGGATTTGGGAACTCCTAAAAATGTGGGAGCTCCCTTTGATTGTTCTTCTGGAATGCTGCCCCTTTCCTTGGTTTTTGGTATGCTTCCTTCCGATGGAATGTTTTCATTTGTTTCATTCACCGATCCTCTATCCGCAGTCTCAATCAAATATTGATTTATTGCTTCTTCTTTTGCTTTGATTTTTCGTTCTTTCTTTCTCTCTTGGTGTTGTTGAATTCGTTCCTCATTCATATGTGTTTCTGTGAGGATGCAAGATCTTGCAACATTTTGATCCCCCTTTATGTCCATTTCTCCTTGTGGTGTTGGGAATCACAAATATTGATGATAAGTTGCGGTTACTCCTTTCAATTGGTGAACCCAATGTCTGCCAAAGATTGCATTATATGGGGACGGTACTACACTGAATTTGGTTAAAACGCTTATTGGTCCTGCCATGAATTCAAGTAAAATCTCTCCTTTTGGCTTTGATGCTATCCCATTAAATCCATAAATAATGTAACAAGAGGGTGTGAGTTGATCTTCTTTTAGCCCCATTTTTTTGAAATGTGTCATAAAATAACACATTAAGTGAACTTCCCCCATCCATGAGGATTTTCTTCACATTCCATCCAGACATTGGTAAAGTGAGAACCAGTGGATCATTTTGAGTCTCAATTTCTTGATCAACTTCACCCGCTGAAAAAGTTAATGGGGAAGCCATCTATTCCTCCCACGTTTTTGTCATTCTTCCCGCAACTTTAAAAACTTCATGATTGTCAACTCTTTTACGCAACTTATTATCAATTGCTGCGTTCATGGATAATTGATTTGACTCTGTGTAGGAAATCGTGTTGATGGTCGGTTATTCTCCGGAATATTTACAGTCTTCCTTGTGTTCATCCTTGGTGGAGGATCGGGTAAATAAAGAAGTTCTTTCAATTCTCCCGCATCAATTAACTTCTGGACTTGCAATTTCCAATTTTTGCATCTATTTGTGGGATGACCATAAAAACAGTGATATCCACAATAATCTTTAGAACTTTATGTATATGGTGGTTGCTTTCCTTTCGTCCATGGACATTCAAAATCTTGCATGTTTTTAAATGTATTTAGAATTTGTGAATATGGGGTGTTGAGCTTCGTAAAAACTCGATCCTCAAATTGATTGTTGATCTTTCTTTCTTCATCTGCATTGCCTCGCTTAAATTCATTGTAAAGATTTTCACCCGCAACTCGCTTTCCAAAACTTGTTGCCGGTTCCACAAATTTTTTTCTGTTTGCAGCTCTTTAAGAAACTTCTCTTGGATTTTGTTTTTGTATATCTTGTAACCTTGCATATTTCTCGATTATTACCCTTAGATCCCCTTCAGTGTTTGGATCCTCTCCATGAATATCTATGAAGAGCGGGCTCATGCGGTTTGATATTCCCCATTTCTAGCAATTAATAGAAACTTCTGGACTAATATTACCTATTGCTTGACAAATTGCCTGCCATCGATATGTGTAGTCTCGGATAGTTTCATTTGTCCAAGACGCAAGGGAAAATAATTTATCCATTCCAGCATTTGCGGGGTTTATTGTACATGTACGTCTCCAATAATTTTTGGGTCAATTGTGTATACGAATGTATTGATCCTTCTGGTAGATTGTCGTACCATGTTAATGTTGATCCCTTCAAACTAGAGGGAAAATATCGGCACATGATAACATCATCTTGCTCCCAGCGGGTCATATTGCGGTAATAATTTTAAGTGAGCCGCGGGATATTTTGTTCCATCTTAACATTCAAAGATGGGGAGATTGCATTTGTGCCGGATAGATACAAGCGCAAGGTGCGGTACCAATGTTGTTCTACTGGCCTCTTTTAATACTTCTTCAAGGCGTCCTCCCTCTTGTTTATTTTGCAAGGTCTTTATTTCCTCTCTCATTTCTTCTAAATCCTCAAAATTTTTATTCCACATGCTGTTCTGCGGTCTTGAGTCATCAAAATCTAGTTTATCGGACTCATACCGCTGATTAACCTGTTTAGTTTTGGATGATCATATGTATCACCTGCCGGTGCAACTATCATCACCCTTTGATCTCTATTGATCCTCGTTTTGCTTTCTGAAGATCTTTTTGAATTTATTTCCTGCCCATGTAACCTTGTAACAGATGCTTCCGCATCCTGTTGGGCTTTATGCCTGAGCATATGATTTTCTTGGGTTAGAAGAGCAATTGTTTCTGTATAAGTTTTTTGAGCCTTACGCACTTCATTGAATTCTTAAATAATTGATTAATGGGATCAATCCTGTTTTGTGATGCTTCTTCATGTGGTTGGTTAATTGATTGGTTAACTGGGATGTTTGCCTGAGCATCCAAGGGTTGCGGTCCTTGGGACTCTTCTACTATTTGTCTTTCTGGAAGAGTCTCTATTGTTTGATTTCCCAAATTTCTTATATCGGCATCTTGTTCTTGTACGGTTTTGTTTGCGACACTCTCCATTTATTTAATTTCTTTTGAAATATTATAATGTCTTCTTTTCTCAATCTAGTGCTATTGTAGTAATTTCTTTGTTGAAGTTCTAATAAAAGTTCAGATAATGAGATATGTGCTTCACAAAATTTTAACATCCGAAATATATATATATATATAATAAAATAATTTGATTGATAGAAAAAATCTAACTTTAATTAAAATTTGATATATCACATAAAAGCTAGACAAATTTCCAATTTAAATCAGGTTTCATAGGTTCATCAAATCATTTTCTTGCAAACAAGTCAGAAGCAAGTTCAGAAATTCAGTTCAATACTTATTTTACTGTTTTGACGAGAATCAAAACTAGGTAGACAATCAATTGAATTAGAGACACATGAATTTAATGGTTTCAAGCCAAATTCTTTTTGCAAAATCGTTAAAAACATAATATTTGGTGGAAGTTTATGAGCAAGGTTTTCAAATCCATGGTTAAGAGAACATCTGAGGTAATCAAAAATATTAATTTAAATGAGAGGTATCAATTAAAGAAGTGTTGTGTATGAACATAACAGTTAAATGAAATAGACATCAATTGAAAAGTTCGGAGAAAAACTATATGCAAAATTTTGAAATATCAATTAAAATCATAGTATATGTAGGAAAAGGGGTTTTCTAAGATAACAAGATTCAAGAGTTTAAAGATGAAGATTTGGACAGGTAGAATAAATTCTTTACTACCTCCCTGTTTCTAGCGCCAAATTGTGATTACCAAAAATCTAATCTTTGGATCACAACCATATGAGTCAGAAACATAAGTCAGACCAAATCAAATATAATGAAAACAAAACATGTTAACAATAAGAACAAGAAATTGAAATATGAATCAACACAATTATTTAACGTGGTTCGGCAACGGATTGTCTACATCCACGGGTAATAAAGGATTTTTATGTTTTTATTCATGATTATATGTTACAAAAGGATATCAGGTTATATGAATCAAGTAGAATTTGTCAAAGAATTAGTGAACTACGAATATACTTAATTAACACAACACCTATACCTAAACTTTTTCCTCTGATCATTTCCTTTTCCAAAATTTTCCATCCCTTCTTTTTGTTTTGGAGTTTGATATTTATAGTAAATATCATGGGTCCCTCTAATCTAAACTTTCCACCTATTAGTTCTTATCCAGACTTTGGAATGAAACTTATCCTGCATTCTTATTTGTATTTCCCGCAAGACTTGACATGCGTACTTCGTATTTCCCTTAATTTCCCGCTTGGTGACCCGCACCTCTTCTGCGGATTTGTATTCAAGTTATTGTTTTTGGATTTGGATGAATGATGCGGTCGTATTAAAATTATGGCATGTCTGACATCTGGCCATTGAAATTAACATTATTATTTTCAGAATTTGGCATGTCCAATACGTGGCTATTGAAAGTGACTAGTCATGTGTTAGCTTCTTTTGTTCCGCAACCTGTACAACTGAGACGTGTCCATCATGCATTAACGTTTGTCAGTTCTATTCATTGTGTCAAGCTTTCCCCAACTTGTTGTCAGTCATACAACGAAGATGTCTGTTTCGTACAGTGTGCCATGATTTTCCGCAACTTGCATGCTGATCATGCAACGAAGATGTTTGTTTCGGTACTTATCAAAGAGTTTTGTTTCAGTGTTTCTCGTTTCATCATAATCTGATACTCTTTCCGTAGTATTTGAACACGTGGTGTTAGGGATTTAATACCCTCACAACGTCGTTCACAGTATTTTAGTTTTCTTTCATTCAATTTTTTAGTACATTTATGCACATTCGATTTTTCAAATATTTGGTTTTGGACATAGTTTTAACACAGGTTTGATTGTTCATATACAGTTAGCTTATATTGGCTTTTTTTTAGTGTCGTAATTTCATTTTGTTCGCGCCATAGACAGTGTTCGCACTTTGTGAGCGTCCATTAAGTTTTGACATTAGGTGTGTGTGCTATGTATTATTGTAGTTTACAATCACTTCATCGGTCATATTTTTTTGTATTTAGGTATGTTTGAACTCTATATAAAAGCAAATTGTGTGTTCTATTGTTATGTCGTAGTGTTAAGATCTAAATGATTACTATGACACCTTGCCAGTGCAGCATGTTTTAATTACTGATTGGTTCATCTTTGTTGTGTTAGTTTTTTAAAGTCAACAACACACTATTTATTCTTCCATACTACGTTACGCGTGTATGCATACAACAGCATGTAGATAGTTTACTCGGGAAGAGCAAAAATCATCAGTTGTCAGTGTATTTGGCAGCAACGAGAAATACTATGGAAAGAGTATCAGATTATACTAGTTGGTTCATATTTGGAAGTGCATGTTGCTTATACTTTATTGATGTTTATGTTAATTTGCTATTTTGGCAGTAGAGATTGCTTATGATGTACCGAATTTTATATTTATGTGTTATTTTGACAGTGCATATCGCCTATACTATGCTAATTTTTATATTTATATAGTACAACAGTACTCAATTCTAGTGGTTGCATTTTATTATAATCTAAAGGAATTGGTAAGGTTCTTTGGATGTTTCTCATCCCAGCATTACTGTGGAACATATGGAGAAGCCACAATGATAAAGCCTTCACAGATGAATCTTTCTGTTTTGCAAGTTGTATATGCGGTAACAAAAACATTCTACTCTTGGGTGAAAGTCTATTACCCAAACTCATTTCCTCCTTTTGGTTTACGGTATAATTGAGACTCTTTGTTCGTGCAACCACCTTAAAGGCTTAAAGGATGAAGGTGGTATATGTGTTTGGTTTTTTTCTTCTTTTGCTTTAGGGTGACTTTCTCGGGCATCTCTTTTAGGTTTGCTCAATTATAATGACCATGTAAATATGTATTCTATTGTATCATATTTTGTTTTCATCAATTGCTTATTTAAAAAATAAGATAAAATAATTATCTGTAATGAATTATACATATTTAACTTTTAATTTGTGAATTTCAGAAGTGAGTAAATGAAAAGGTAATGAAACTAATTTATTTCAGTAAAAGAAAACAGTGCATAAGATCTGCAGTTATAAAATTGGTGTTGCAAATATGTACATAAAATTACAGTATATAATGCCTACACTAGAAAAAATCCGACAAAAAAATTCTAGAAACATAATTTGTGACAAAAATAAAGGGTAATGAAACTGAAAACATAATCCCTGACAAAGTTTTCTGAAGCGTCATATTAAGACTCCTGCCTTTAATCCCTGACTAAGTTATCTGGAGCTTCAAATTCAGACTCCTCGGCTTCAAGTCCGATGAGTATTACCATAATAGCCATTGTTGTTACCTTGCTGAAGGTGGATGATAATCTCAAGCCAAATCTCTCAGAGCCACTCGAAACTTCGTGTGCATATATAACCATAAGATTACATTATTGGTGTAAACTTCTCTATTATGGCACATTATATTAGCATACTGTGACCTCAATAATTAATAAGTGCACCATGCAATTGCATTTTCATATACAGTGAACACAACTACATATTTCAAAAGTTATTTTTATAAACATGGTAAAGTAAAGTATCCAATAATGGTTATAGCGAAGAATAGATAAAAAACCAAGTACTAAACAGTTGAGCTAGCCTCAACCCCAATTAAACTAGGGTTCAAACCACATTCCTACTGGTACAACCACCAATTAACTGACCATCTACAAATGTGGTCGTTCCGTCCAATCCAGGTTATAAAAAGATTGTTGATACAAATGATTAACTACAATGATGTACTGAAGAAACAAACTTAACACCATAATACAGATTGTAGGAAGATTTTTTGACTTAGTGTTGTTTTCATAATAATTCAGTATAGCTGAAATGCACTGTTAAAATAAATGAGTATAGCTTAAATGCAGTGTTAAAATAACCTTGCTTAATTGGGGAATTGTGGAATTAATAGGGGGCTTTAGCAAATTTATCCCCACACCATTAATTATAGGGGTGCCAAAAGGTGTTATAAATACTAGTTTACCTTTATCCTAATAACTAATCCTAAACTCTATTATACTTAACGAAAATCAGCCCCCATTTTCATTTAAATCAAAACCAAAAAACCTCTCATCTTCTTCTCCTTATCTATTCAGTATTTTTTTTCGAAATCAATTCGAAAACTTTAATCCACGATTCTTCTGTAAACATGGATCGTATGAAGAATCTCCAGAGAGATGTTAACCCACCTAGAATTACAAATAAAGTCAAAGGAAAGTTAAAGTTGAAAAGGCGCAAGAAATCAAATCGAAAAGAATCGGACAACGAAACGTTCCAAATTAAAAAGTAAGTAAACCAAAACCCGTTACTCTATGTGTTGGTTGTGAATGTATGTTTGTTTTAAGTGTAAATCTAGACTAGAAACCGTAAAATTACAGTTACAAGGAAAGGGTCGGCATGGTCGATAACGTTATACCATGACGATTTTTCATATACATGAGTGAAGTATGAAAAATCGTCATGGTTTATTATTTTAGACCATGAAGACCTTAGTTGGTTGATTTCCCCTAAAGATGAAGGGTCTGTTTAGAGTCGCATTGGTTTTATATTAAACAATGACGACTTTAAGTATGTGACGACCCTTTGATAAACCATAACAACCCTCATAGGAAAAAACAACTACTCTACCCATTTCAATGATAAGGGTCGTCATTTTACAAATATTTTGTCGTTACTGTTTTATCTAGGGTCGTTACCGTCGACACTTTAGACCATGACGAATCTATGACTAAGTTTGAGATTATTGGTTTTGACTTTCTAATTTTTGCATATTTTGTTATGTAGTTGGTTTAAAAAGCCAAAGAAAGGAAAAGCTAAACTTGTACCCCCTCCTCCTTCTGGTGGTGGTGATGGTGGTGGTGATGATGATGGGGAGAAGGAAGAGGTACAAAAAGAGGCGCAAGAAGAGGTACAAGCCATAAACAAGGGCAAAGGCAAGGAAATAGTCCCACCTGCGAGGCATGTTCCTAAACCCCACTTGATCATGGATACTGAACGCGGTCGAAATGTTGAAGGCATACCCTTAGATGGAGGAAAGGTTATATTTGTATATCCCCGCTCATGGGCTTGTACCATCCATCAGACCATCGTAACAATCTCAACTTTTCTTTTTAACTTCTTGTTGTCAATTAGTTTGTTGATTGGGTTATTTTCTCCCTATTTTGCTTTGTAGGATCATTCAAACGTCGTATGTCTTTTCAGATACCAGTCTTCCTATGCAAAAATGAAGTTATGGAAACTAGAAAATGAATGTACAAGAGTTAGAGAGTTAATAGTGAACTATGGTTTGTATCCTGCCGTACAGAACTCTGTGATTGCGTATGACAGGGTCGCGGTTTCTTGCTACTGTGAGATGTTTTAACTTGAAGTAGATTGCTTCCGATTCCCTTTTGGCGAGATGACTATAACTCGATGCAGAACAGATTTTAGGGCTCCAGGTCGAAGGAAAATCCATTGGAGACAAGTTCAAGGTCAAACTTCTTTGGCCTAAAATTTATGAATTGGCTAATGAGTTGTTTGGTTGGGATGAAGACACGACGAAGTCCAAGTTGGTCAAGGGGGACAGGTACCCGAAGAGAGAGTTTAACCTGTTGTATTTGAGGCGCTCATATGTTGGGTCCCTACAAAAGGAAAAAGATAATGGTCCCATCCATGAGGTTGAAGTTCGTGCTGCCACGACTACTTATTTGTTGTACATGCTTGGGGCTGTTGTGTTTCCCGACATCAAAGGAAACAGGGTCAGCGCCAGCTATCTGCAGCTCTTGCATCCTTTGCAAAATGTGAATAAGTACTCATGGGGGAATTTCGTCGTCGCACACATGAATGAGGAGCTAGCAAAAACATGTAGGGAACGAACATCTCAAATGAACGAGAATACTAGGCTACTCCAGGTAATTGAAGTGATCATATTTGTTTGTTGGATGAACTATTATTATTTTTCAATCTCTTGTTTGATGAATACTAGTTTTATTGTTTTAATTATTATATAGGTGTGGATTTATGAACATTTTCCTTCATTTTTCAAAGAAAAAAAACGCGTTAAAGTGAATGTGGGTTGTACCAGGGCTCAACCAAGAGGATTGAAATACACGTTCATTGTGGGTCAAAAGAAGTTTCATAAGAGGTAGTTGTTAGACATGCGGGAAAGTTTGGAGAAGATGACATCTAAAGATGTAATATTTGATCCGTATGTGGGAAAGAGAGTTGATAGAAGGAAATATATCTCTTTTTACAATAGCCCGTTGTTTCACCCTAACGGATTCTAAATTTATGATCCCTCGAGAGTAATGCGGTAGCTTGGATATATTCAAGAACCACGTGAGAAGGATTATAAACCAAAATTCCAAACTCAAACTTGATGAATCTAGCATTGGGGTGGTTTACGAACCTATACCGCAGACCAGTCATTGGGATAATAGGCATGCTATTTTGGTATAATTCTCTCTTTGGGAGAATGTGAATGAGGGTTACGAGGCAAATGAGGGTTACTTGGAATGGTACCAAAAGTTATCCCATGGCCGTGTGATACGGAATGATTCTCGCAGACGGAAAAGCAACAAAGTTTATACTTCTTCTACTCCGGCACCCGACACCTGAACTGACTCTATGATTTTAAAGCTTGTCGTAAGTGTTTTTTCCTATCTTGTTCTCTTTTTCTTAAATATATACACTTAACCTCGATTGAAATTTATTTCTCTTAGAGAGATCGAAGGGAGATTATGATCAAGGACTGAGTTTCTCGAAGGACAAGGGAGAGGCTTGTTGCCTGACCAACAAGGTAGGTATCATTGACTTGTTGACACAAAATGAAAACCCCGTTGCGGCAAAAATGTTTAGTGATCTGGAAAGAGAAATTAAGAATTCTCGCAAACATTCTACCCATGTAACCCAAGAAGGTGTTGATACCCAAGGCGATGAGGGGAAAGGAGATGCTGGTAGAGGTCATGGAAGTCAAGGAACTGCTGCAAAGCGAAGTTAGATACTAGCTACATAAGGAAGTGACCGAGGTCGTCGTGGTTGAGATGGTGTTGTTTTTAAGACATTGCAATAATATACTTGAACTCATGCGACTTTTCGTTTCTTAGGTACAATTTGATTTTACCGTACTTGAACTCATGTTTTTTTACGTTTGTTAGGATCAACATAATTTGTTATATTAGTTGTAGTAGTAGATTGTTTTGAATGTGAATGGTGTGTTAAAATATATTTATCTCTCCAAGTTTCCATGTGAATGTGGATGTGTCATCATGGTCAAACTTTAGAGGATTACGACTCCAAGTATGAAAATTTTGTTCCATTTATCATTTTAGAGTCTTTATTGTCTATTAGTATCGACCATTACGACTCTATCTTTCCCAAAATATGGCGGATAAAAGTCGTCATGGATTATTGGGTGAACCGATGTGACATGAGAGTGGTTAGGGTCGTCATGGTAGAAAATACCAGGTTGACGACTCATAATTTGAGCAGTTAGGCATTTAGTTCAACGGTAAGGCTCGTCACAGTCGAAAATAGTCGTTTGACGACTCCATCTCTGACAATTTTTTTCATTTTTTTCTAGGGTTAGATTCGTCATGGTATACGGTTTAGACCGATGCGACCCTACTACTCCAAAAATCCATAAAAAATCCAACTTTTCTAACAAGTGTCGTCATGGTGTATTGTTATAGACCTTGACGACCCAAAACCCCCCAATTATTAGTTGATATGGTCGACACCTATAAACCCTGACGACCATTGGAGTCGTTAGTGTTGATACATTTTAACTGGGATGATCCTAGGTAAAAGAGGTTGACAAACAACAAGATAATAAACATTGTATTTATTAGCATTCAACATACAATTTTCAAGACGAGTTAGAGTTCAAGAGATAAGTTTAATTTCAAGAGACAATCTTATGAAAACGTGCGTCAACATACAATTTTCAAAATATACAAATTTTCCAAAAGATGTACGACTAATCCCCTAAATCAACCTTTGTTGGAGATTCATCCAAAGTCTTCCATATGATCAATGCCATACTCATATTGTTTTGTCCACTCCTTAGATAACTCTCCCCAACAATATGCGTTCATTGGTGGTAAAAGACACTCTTTTTTTATCTTCAGACCGATGTAATGGTTATTATTCACATCTGCCATAATTATTCTTATATTCTTTAGTGCCATCTCACACCTAGTTCTTAAGGGTACGTATGTTATAGAGCCACCAAGGAACCCAGTGGAGAATACATGAACAAGACAAGTGAATGTGTTCGCCAAAAGTTGCCCATAGTAAGGAATCCTCATCCAAAACTTATAACCGGCCTTCTTATCCCCCTTCCGCCCTTTTACAAAAGCCACCAATTCCTTGAATGTATTTTCTCTTTCTTTCCTATCTCCTTCCTGGATCATCGAAATATAGAGTTCTTTGTCCTGAAACAAGTTTTGTGGCCATTTCGGTTCTTGCATAATGAATTTGGATGACGTTCTCATTATCGGCTTCATTGCAATGTCCTAATTATTCTGTTGCAACATGGAAACCACAATTTCCATCCCCGTCGACATCATCAATGGAAATAAGGTAATCTAAGATGACATGAGGGAGTTGTTCTGTATACTCTTCGTACAACGTATGAGTAACACGATATGGCCTTCCTTGTGAATCCCTGGGGGTATGCATATTTCCCCTTTTCCCTTTTACTGTAACCATTTCACTCGTTTGGCTTTGTTGGCTCTGGACCACATTATTATACACATCCTTATTTTATTGGCCTTCACTATGTGGCTTCGATGGCATCGCGGCAACCTTCGGTTTCACTTTTCAGTCACTTTGGGTGCATACTTCTTTCTTTGGATGACCTCTTTTCTTGGGTGCAACAGGATTCTCATACTCCTTATATTTCGCTTCGACATGCCCATGACGTGATGGATCTCTTGTGCAGATTATATTTTTTCACCTGTTCTCTCAATGATAGCTTTGAGCTTGGTCTACCTTGTGGTTTTTTCTTTGTAGATTCCTCTTGTAGCTCCAAATATCGACGGAATCCCAGCCACAAGTTAGAAACCAATATTTGTCTTCTCGCACAATTTATAGGGTAAACTTCACTTATAGCGTGACCAAGCTCTGTGTCTCCAAAATGTTCATCAAATGGTCCTGGGGGCCTTGGGACTAAAGAAGTTACCTCCAAAACGGATCAATATCGTCAAGCGGAATGACATCCTTGTACTCACCAAGCTTATGACGACGTGGAAGGCCAAACCACGTCAAGGTCGTAGAATTACATTGTGCCAAAATTTCTTATTTCTCTTGATCCATATATCTTTTAAGTTCGGCCATCAAATAGTGTATTCCCATGCCGACACTTGATAAGATATATCCCTCAGCAAATCAGAATCATCCATATATGCCAACAAGAAATTATCCCTACTATATTCCATTTGCGTCATTATCCTATTAAGATCATTCATGGCGTGCTTGTGAATAGCTTCATGTACCATAACGACCCATTCTAACACTCTTCAAGGATGCTTTTTAACCGACCGTTTGATGCCTCTGCCATACTTGTAGACTCATTTTTTAACTGCTTATATTTTTTGGTCCATGCATACACAAACTTTTCCTTGTATGGGCGTAACCATGAATTTTGTCAATAATCGACCGCTTTCCTATGATCCTTGCTCCAATCATCAATAAACTTTTGTAACTTCGAAAAAAAATTCACCTCGGTAGTAGAATGATCCAAATCATCCCAATCGTTTAGAAATTTCTCCCATTTCTCTCCATCTTCACCATATTGTTCCTTTTCTTTTCTTTTTTCTTCCGCTCTCCTCTCTGGAAAGTTGACTCAGACGCTCGTCTTCCTCCTTCGAATGTTTAACACCGTTCTTTGGCTTAGGCTTTTGGATATGACGTCTTCAATTTAAAAGGATATTGCACTGGATGTGCCACGTGCATAGAAAATGTTGTACAAGTGGAAAAACATGTTGAATGTCATTGATCAATCCAATATCCATATCGTTAATTATAACCCCTGGAGTTTCTTCCCGGCGGTAAATAACCCAATTGTTCCAATGCCCAAATATAGTCCTTTTCTTCCTATTTTTCCATAAAACACCAAGCCACCGTGAACAGTTGCTTGTCCGAAGTATGACTGACAATATTCAACATCGGCATGTTATACCTATTGGTCTTATAGGTACAATCTATCATCAAACCTGATAAAAACACTGAGCCAATGCCACCAAGGAAATTATGAGACACCTTGTTTTCCGGATACAACTTTGTTTGCATCGCGTAGTCTAGCTTTTCCGCTAAATACTGAGATTGTTGCATGATTAATCTACCATCCCATTTGGTTCTTTCGAGCATTGCTTTGGCGGCGTAAATTGTGGAAATTATTGACAACTTATCCTTATCATCGGCCTTTATCTTATTCAGTATCTTAAGAGGTCTACTTCCCTTCATCTTCCGGACCGTCTCCATCTCATGTGGTTTCAACCGGGAATATACAGTGTGTCCAATCATACTTTGGGCAACGAATGGTTATGATGACCATCGGGAACACTCGGCAATCTCCATCGACCACCTTCAAAGTTCCTATTAAATCTAATCTTAAAAGGACACCCACACTTTTTTGTATTTGATTTGTATACCCTCGTTGTCTTCTTCTCTATTTATAGCCATTTGCTTTGTGGCTTTCACGCTTGCTGAATCTCTCGTAAATTATCTCAAACTTTGTAGCTGTGACTTGGTTGTTTTGAACCAACACACACATTTTCTCTTTGGCCTTTGAGATAACCCATTATTTTGCCTCCGCCTTAGTTTGCCCACGTCTACATTTTCACAAATTTGATTTTATGAGAAGTATACTTATATTGACGAGAGGAGTAGTCAAACTTTTTGAGAACATAAATCAATTTAAAGGGGAGATCACACACGATGTCAGTCATATAGTGGTGGGAAGTATATAACCCTATCTGCGATACTAGTTCAGGTTCGCTTAGTTGTGCAACCACGTACAAAGAAAAGAAAAAGAAGATTTAAGCAAACAAAATGAGAGGTGTCGTGGTCTCAAACTATCAACCATGACGACTTAGTCTGGCGTCATCATTATCTTTTTTAGCAGATTGAAGACCCTTTCTAGAGACTATAACGACAATGAATTTACATTAACGACTCTTTACCCAAAATACCCAATCCTCTGTCCAATTTTACATACAAGTCGTCATGGTTTTTGAAAAAACATCAATGATGACAGTCTATAATTTATAAGGGTTTTTGTGGTGTTACAATACGATCATGACGACCCTAGTACCAGTTATAGCGAAAATTAACAAAATTTCCAAATATGGTTGACTCACCCAACGTCTTTTTAATTTGAAAAACTAGTCGTTGGGTAATAAACACTATAAAAGGAAACTATCCCTTTCATCTCATTCTCACTTATCCCTTTCATCTTAATTTTAATTCTCACCTATCCCTTTCATTCTCATTCTCATTTTTTAACTCATTCTCACCCGTCCCTTTCAAACACTATAAATTGGTAACTCCATACACTATCGATGAAGATGTTGTCATTGTTAGATCGTGGGTTACGATCACAAAGCACGACTATGATAGAGTGTACATTCCCCAAAGTAAACCAAGACGTTAATAAAGACATTAATATGGACCATACATCTGATTCTTGGTAGAAGCGTCTGTTTAAGATTTTTGTGGGATTATACGGAAATCGTAATCGTAGGAGCTTCAAACCTATTAAGAGAAGCTTCGAGAAGCTCTTTTAACGATTGAAAGCTTTGAAACAGAAAATGAAAGATGTAAAAGAAGCTCATCCCACCGAATCCAGAGTGACAAGAGTAAATATGTCAATCAATATGTCGTTTATCAAAAATAGTTTTCAAATATACAAACTTACAATTAATTTGTTTTTTCAATGGGTGATGTCTCTCGAAAGATACGAAAGTATCCATGGCAAGACGTTTAAGCATGAGGATTGCTAACGCATTTTAGAAAAAAGTACCTATGATTTCAACCTATATGATTAAGTGTTTAAGTGTAATCTAATGATCTATTCTATTTCATTTCCTTTAATGTAACGAGATATATGCTTTTTCGATTCAATGAGATGATTTTACGATCAATTGTTTTACAAAAGCAAAAACCAAAAAATTCCCATATGGAATCGTCAAGGTTATGAATATCCACACTGACGACTACATATTAAACTTGGCTAGAGACATCATGGTATATGGTATGGACCGATGCGACCCTTACACATATTTCATACAGGATTTTTTGGTCCAAGAGTCGTCATGGTATAAACATAGTACACTGGCGACTCTTAATGAGAAAAGTTGCAGGTAAGGGTCGTCACTGTCATTTGTTGGACCATGACGATTTTTCATAGAATGGTAAAGTTGCAGGTTAGTGTCGTCATTGTTGGATGTTAGGACCTTGACGATCTATAAAGGGTCTTCATGCTCCTAACCTCACGACCATGTCGACACTTACCTCTGTGTCTTTGCTTTACCACTATGATTCGATGATTTTAACGAAGATTTCCGTCATTCGTAAGCTATTGGTAGTTTACTTGTGTGTGTTTTGAGCTTTGGGTTCTTCATTTTGAGCAATCTTTTCTTCATTTTGAGATTGAGGTTCTTCATTTGCACCCTCATTTTCGGCTTCATATATCAATCTATCAACGTTATATAATCAATCTAACTAAGAATCTAAGTTAAGATCAATACAATCATCCTAAAGCCCCTAGTAATTCTACAAGCCCCCAATTAAACCTTGTTTTTTTGTCTCTCTTAATAATTAGAAAAAATAAGAAAAAATAATAGAATTCAATTTTATTAAAAAAATTAATGATTATAATAATTTTTAGAATTTCTTTTTTCTATTTCTAAAATTTATGATAAAATAATCAATTTTATAATGATTATTAAACATATATAATCCAGTATAACTACCGGAACGGATTGTGAACTAACAATCCATTATAATAATAGTTAGTAAACAGCTCTAAAGGTATGGATTTTAATAGCTAACCAAATTATGAGTAGAAGAAGCAATTTGTGATGGTCTACTAGAGTAAACACCAGAACTGAGAGACAAAACCTGAGTGATTTTACAGAAAATTTTGAGTATAATTAGTCATTAGAGGGTTCTTTTCGCTTGTAAGATTTAAATTTGATTTATTTTGAACATCTCTATGCTGCAGCGATCAGCATACTCTCTTTATGGTTTTTAATGTTAGAATTAAAAGTGATTTATTGCGATTTATTACCAAAAATTATTTTGTTACCTAATTTATCTTGATGGGACCAAAGGGTCACTAGCCTATATTGGGGGTGGAAATAACAAATCCACTTTTCACTTCTATGTGAATGAGAAACCTTTGATTTGTCCCACATGGGATAAACCAAGGATGAAGTCTATCTATATTAACACTAAAGTTGCACCTAAGGGAAAGAACTTGTGTATTGGATATGAACTAAAAGAATGGGCTAGTGGGCAAACTCACACATGTGCGGTGCTTCGCACCGAAGCACGTGGGCCGCTGACTTGCGGAGCTTGTGAATGCTTGCGTGTGTTTTTACGTGAGCTGGCATGTGCGCGACGAGTGCCCGGCGTGAGCTCGACGTGTGCGCAGCGTGTGCCAGCGTGTGCCTATCAAGACTTAATGGTTTTTTATTTTAAATTCCTATAATAAATATTAAAAACCGTTTTATTATTTACGGGAATTTATGGGAATTATTTTCATAAATACAATTTAACTCCTTTCTCTCAAATTTGCCTATAAAAGAAAAAACAAAATTCATTTTTCAATTACCCCAGTCACAGCTACTATCCTGATGACTTTTCCCCTCTTCTCACTTTGATTGCGCACGTAGTTTTACTTTTAAACAATTCTTATTCTGCTGTTAAGTTCGCAACGGGACAACGAGTTTTTGCTAGTTGGGTTGGTATCAGGTGGTTTTATCCTGGATTCGATTTGTCCACACAGGGGTATAGCAACCTTCTTTCTAGAGGTGTACCCGACAAATATCGAGTTAAGGGCAGTCTGTTGAACAGGCGACTCCATCTTTCTGTGTGTGTGTGTGTGTGTCTGAAATGAGTGCTTCTATTTCCTAATCAATAACCAATTTCAAGTTTTTTGTTCAGTTTGTTCATTGTTACAGGAACATTATTCAACAATCTTAACTCGATAATTTATTAAATTTGTAACAATGAAAACGAGAAATAATTTGCAGAGTGATATTGGTTACTGCGGAATTTTTTTTGATTTTGTCAAGAGGGTATGTAATTTCTGAGAAGCAGGATTGTAAATTGGGGGTTTCCAGTTTTTCATGTTTTCACTGAAGAAGGAAAAGAAAAGAAAAAGAAAAAACAGAGAAAGGGAAGATGTTGCTGCCGAGAAGAAAAGTGCAGCTGAAATGGAGAAAATGGATTTCAGTGGAGAAGAACATGGGTCAAGCTGGAAGAACACAAGATGGTTCCCATTGAAAAAAAAAATTCCCTTTTTTATTACTCTCTCTGCAGCAATGGAGAATCTTAGTAATGGCGAAAACCAAAGATTAACAGAAAACCTCAGGATTTTTAACCAAAATGTATCTCTACACACCTCTTATCAAACTCAATGTTTCATAAATGAAGAAGAAAGCTTAGATGAGATGATTGATAGTACTTGTTCTTCACCTTACGTTAGTGCTCCTTCAAGTCCAGGTAGTAACAAAGATTATAATAATAATAATGGATATTTTTTTAGTGCTCCTGCAAGTCCGATGCATTACATTCAATCAAAATCAATCTCTGTTTCTGCTTCCATAGTAAATATAAATTCATCAGGTCCATTTGAGTTTGATTTTTTCTACAAAAAAATAATTCCATAAGTACAGCAGATGAGTTATTTTTCAACGGTCAGATCCGACCAATGAAACTTTCATCTCATTTACAGAAACCACAGATCCTAACTCCATTACTAGATCTTGAAAATGAAGTGGAAGAAGACGAAAAATCAGTGTTTTTGAAACGAGAAGGTAGGTTGAGAAATGGGTTAAGAAGAGAAGAACGAAAGAGGGCATTTGTTGCCGCCGTCTTAAATTTTCTATTTTTCCCGAGGAGTCATGGTCTTTTGTCTTGAGAGGACACTGGGAGCATCCATTTTCATTGACACTTGAGGAAACCTATAACCGAGAAATGAAGAGAATGGAAAAAAAAGATCGGTAAAGGTGATTTGCTAGGGTTAATAGAGTAATCCGCAAAAAGACCATTTTTCCCCTTCTCCATGCATGTGACTCACATGCTTGTCTAGAGGTTTCCTTTATCTCTACTATTTATGCCCAACAAAATTATAAGGGATGATTAAATGGACTTGGGCACTCAATTTGGGTTGGGCTCGGATTTAAAGTCCTAGAAAGGTGGTCATCCGGGGCGTGTTCAATTCGTGGTTAATTGTGAATCTGGGTTATTTGCTTCTGGTGGTCTTGGGTGCATTCTAGCTGATGATATGGTTTTGCGCCAATTGCATTCTTCGGCAAGGATTTGATGGAGAATCCATGGCTAAAGGGCAACTATTATTGCTCAAGTGGTGGTAGCGACTGCAACGATAATCAAAATATGCAGGTATACTTTATTAATTATAATCATAATAGATTTTTATATGTGAATCGTATGCATGATGTCTTGAATTATTAAAATGGTTAAAACACTAAATTTAACAACCGTAGGAAACGTTTGATGAAACGTTGAGATGCACAAAAATTTATACATTAAATTTAATTCACTAGAATCAAGACACATAATATAACGTTGTTATCATGCTCTGAAATGATTTTACATAAAGCATACGTGGGTGTTGATTATAAATAAATCATATTCATAATATAATTAGGCAATATTGTACAAAAATCGTAAGGATTTTATTTATAGAGAAATAAAATAAAATAATGCTAAATTATTATGAAAAATCAAAAGAACAAGTGTTCTGGTACAGTATCTGAAGTCAAATTGGTAACCAACGTGAGAGACTGGTGGGTAGACTCTGGTGCTACCAAGCATGTCCGCGGAAACAAAGATGTGTTCACCTCCTATCAGAAGGTAGGGGAAGGAGAAAATCTCTATATGGGTAACTCGTCAGCAGCACAGGTTGCGGAAAAAGGAAAAGTTGGGCTGAAGCTCATTTTTTGGCAAAACTCTCACATTGAAGAAATTGTTCATGTTCCGGACATCTGTAAAATTCTTGTATCTTGTAGTATCTTAGATGATAAGGGTTTTTATGAATCTGGGAAAAATAGTGTAACTCAGTGTAAAGAGCTATAAGACAGAGGGTGTTTACAAATTAGATGTAACCTCATTTTAAATAAATAAAAATGATTCCTTTTATGTTTGTGTGTCATTGAATGTTTGAGATGGCAGACATGGTCATGTTATTCAATGAACAATTTGGCGAGCATAGGCTGCATTCCCAAATTTAATTTGGAAAGTAAACATAAAGGTTAAATATACATAAAATCTGAATATGCTAAAATGTCTTATAAAAATGTTCAGGAAAAAAATTCTAAACTCTTAGAATTAATTAACTCAGACCTAGTTAACTTGAACTCAGTTCAAACTAGAGGTGAAAATATAATCCCTTAAGGAGATGATGAAGCCATGAATTAGTTTAGGACTACCTGCGAACTTGTGGGGGGAGGCCGTCCTCTCAGCTTGCTATGTCCTGAACAAATTACTTTTAAAGGATCAGACAAATCTCAAAATGAATTATAGAAAGGTAGACAACCCTTTTATGCATACTTCATAAATGTGGGGGGTGCTTGGATAAGGTTTCTATCCCTCAACCGTAAGAGGACATAGATATGACTCAAAACTGTTGATTGTGTCTTCATAGGATTTCCTGAACACACTACAGATTATAGGGTTAGGGTTGTGAGTTCTGATATTTCAGAAATTGGTCTGAATACCAATATGGAATCTAGGGATGTTATGTTCTTTGGAAAAAATTATTTTCCATTGAAATCTGAATCTCGCATAATATGTGTTGATCCCCTAGATATCCTTTATACTTGTCAGACACAACTTCTAGAGGAATATGAAGTTGAGCCTAGAAGAGGCAAAAGATTTAGAATAGACAAATCTTATAGAGCATGAAAATTTTGATCATGTAATGATTTTAGTGGATTTAAAAATAAATGAATACGACAAGTGTGTTTACACTAAAACTGTCAATGATGCCTGTGTGATTGTATGCTTGTATGTTGATGATATGCATATACTAGGTACAAAGATAGATGTAATTAATTCCATTAAGAACATGCTAAATGAGAACTTTGACATGAAAGACTTAGGTCATATAGATGTAATCTTAGGAATGAAAATTAGAAAGGAATCTAATGGTTACAGTCTTAGACAATCTCATTACGTTGAATCAATTCTTAGAAAATTTAACCAGTTTGATAGTAAACCTGCGAGTACCCCATATGATCCTTGTTGTCGAATCAAGAAGAACAAGGGTAATGGAGTTTCGTAACTTGAGTATTCACGGGTCATAATAAGTCTGATGTATTTAATGAACTATACGAGACCATACAACGCCTATGATGTGAGTAGGTTAAGTAGGTATACTTATAATCCGTGACAAAAGCATTAGGATGCACTTTTCAGAGTGTTAAGGTATCTGAAATAAACTTTAAACTTTGTTTGAGTTATGAGAGATACTCTGCAGTCCTTGAAGGATATTGAAATGCAAACTGGATAGAAGAATCAGAGGAGTCTAAATCTATGAGTGGATACGTTTTCACTCTAAGACGTGGATCAGTGTCTTGGAAGAGTTCCAACCAGACCTGTATCGCTCGGTCCACTATGGAATCCGAGTTTATTGCATTAGATAAAGAAGGAGAGGAAGCCCGCTTGGCTAAGATGCTTTTTAGAAGACATTCCTCTCTGGAATAGGCCTGTGCCAGCTATATCTATACACTGCGATTGTCAAGCTGCAATAGTTAATGCTAAAAATAACAATTATAATGGAAAATCCATTCATATTCGGAGAAGACACAATTCTCTAAAACAACTAATCTCGAATGGCGTTATTTCTGTTGACTTTGTGAGGTCTAAGGAGAATATCGCAGACCCTTTGACGAAAGGCTTGTCCAAGGAGATAGTTAGTAATGCATCGAGGGGGATGGGACTTAAGCTCATCAATTAAAACTTGCCATGAAGGATACTCAACCTTGTTGACTGGAGATCCCAAGATCAAGGTTTTGAATGAGACAACTAATTTGTGGCAGGTAAAAATTAAACACTATCAGAGAATTATTTTCTCTGTCCCTTCCCTATGGTGTAGACGTGATAGTGTGACTGTATGTGAGGATGACTTATAGTAAAGTCTTAATGAGTTCTATAGTTTCAATTTAAGATTGAAATGGGGTGTAGCAGTTAACACTCTTGATAGAACTCACCTATCTGAATGAGGAAGTGGGTCGCTTCCTATGAGAACTGAGCTGATTCTCTATAACATTCTGAGAAACGGGATATATCCAGGGCCAAAACGGACACAACAGCGTGAACTTAACAGCACTCTTGAAAGATGTCTCGTATAAGGAGCTATTGATGAATTACACCAAACGATGGCAGTTCAAGACATCGCGTTCACTGTCCATCAAGTAGTTCCAGTACTTCTCACTAAGCAAAGGTTCAATTCCATATGGACACCTATTACCTAACTGGTATTTCTCGTTTTCCGGTTTTCTAATTTATCGATTTCTTCATTCATGTGGGGGATTGTTAGAATTAAAAGTGATTTATTACGATTTATTACCAAAAATTGTTTTTTTACCTAATTTATCTTGATGGGACCAAAGGGTCACTAGCCTATATTGGGGGTGGAAATAACAAATCCACTTTTCACTTCTATGTGAATGAGAAACCTTTGATTTGTCCCACATGGGATAAACCAAGGATGAAGTCTATCTATATTACCACTAAAGTTGCACCTAAGGGAAAGAACTTGTGTATTGGATATGAACTAAGAGAATGGGCTAGTGGGTAAACTCACACATGTGCGGTGCTTCGCACCAAAGCACGTGGGCCGCTGACTTGCGGAGCTTGCGTATGCTTGCGTGTGTTTTTGCGTGAGCTGGCATGTGCGCGACGAGTGCCCGGCGTGAGCTCGACGTGTGCGCAGCGTGTGCCATCATGTGCCTATAAAGACTTAATGGTTTTTTATTTTAAATTCCTATAATAAATATTAAAAATCGTTTTATTATTTATGGGAATTTATGGGAATTAAATAAAAAGATTTTTCATAAATACAATTTAATTCTCTTCTCTCAAATTTGCCTATAAAAGAAAAAACAAAATTCATTTTTCAATTACCCCAGTCACAGCTACTATCCTGGTGACTTTTCCCCTCTTCTCGCTTTGATTGCGCACGTAGTTTTACTTTTAAATAATTTTTATTCTGCTGTTAAGTTCGCAACGGGCCAACGAGTTTTTGCTAGCTGGGTTGGTATCAGGTGGTTTTATCCTGGATTCGATTTGTCCACACAGGGGTATAGCAACCCTCTTTCTAGAGGTGTACCCGACAAATATCGAGTTAAGGGCAGTCTGTTGAACAGGCGACTCCATCTTTCTCTGTGTGTGTGTTTGTCTGAAATGAGTGCTTCTATTTCCTAATCAATAACCAATTTCAAGTTTTTTGTTCAGTTTTTTCATTGTTACAGGAACATTATCCAACATTTAATATCTATTAAGATGGCCAGATGCATCAATTTATGCTAGCGATGTTTCCCTGATTCAAGATATAATATGTAATCAGGAAGAGACAGACAGACCATTTTCATTCAGCACCAGAACATGACTGTTACAGAAACAACCTTAGAGATTACTGTGATGTCAAAACTATTTTCTAGTAACAATATAAGTATTAAGAACATAAAAGGAAAATGGAGCAAAACCGTGGTTAAATAATCAAGGAAATCGTTCAATTTCCAACAAAAAAGACTCCGTGCATTTCAGTTAATCTGCACTCTGACTTGTGTCTTGGGAACATTGTTTCAGGTAAGATAATTCCTCCTGAACTGCAAGAAGTCGTTATCCTGGGTAATCAAGGTGAACTGTTAACTACCGATACTTTTCGCTTGTCTATCAGGAATGGTGATTGAACTAGTCAGTCAGGGTTTTAATCCTCAAAATTCCAGGGAGAGGATTAGATTTTTCTTGTCATGTTGAAAATCATCTGAATTCTCTGTGTTTCATTGGAGTTGTTGAATTTAATATTAACTCATTCTTGCTCCTTTTCTCTTAGCCTTACCAACTCCTCATTTCCCGGATCCGGATCTGGATTCTCGTTGGGATGGGTGTACGTAATTAACTTTTTTTTCTCTTAGGCTTAGTGTCACGGGCTAAGATTTTGGACTAGACCGTGCGGCACTTGACCTCTTCAAGTAAGGCTAAAAGAACACAAGAGAATTGGAAACTTAGAGATTTTAAGTGGGAGAGAGTATTTGACTATAAGAGAGAGAATGTTACAATTGCTTAAGAGCTTGTTGGTGGATGATTTGAGCAAATGATCTCTCCACCTTATATAGTATGCTATGGGGGATTCTAGAACATGTTCTAGAATCATCATCTTCTAGAGTATTCTATACTTTACAAGAATATACAAGGGAATATTCCTTATCCAAGAATATTCTACAATATGTGGACTTCTCTAATCTTCTAGGCTCTTCTAATAGACCTAGACTCTTGTCATGGGCCAACCCAATATGTGGGAAAATGGGTGGGCCGTGACATTCTCCCCCACCTATTCTCGCGACATCCTCATCGCGGCTTGATTGTGAAACTGGTTGATCGCATTCTAGGATTCCCAGAGAGACGCTTCGGGCTCCCATGTTCCTTCTTGTATGGATGCATCTTTCCACTTCACTAAGTATTCTTTGCAAGGCGGCACTCCATTCCTTCGAACAATCTGGTCAGCTAGTATCTCGTCTACAGCTTTGTCGAAAGAAGTTGTAATGGGAGGTGCACGTCTTGATACTCTCCGACTCTCGTCTTCCCCGTCCTTGTTGAACGCCTTTAGATTGCTCGCGTGGAAGACGGGATGGATTTTTATCTTTGATGGGGGCTCCACTCTGTAAGAAGATTTGCCCACTTTGGCTAGTACTTTGAATGGCCCTTCGACCCAGCTTGAATTGTTGGGGCAGAAGCTTGACAAACACCATGTCACCAGCTTGGAACTCCACATGCCGCTTCTTTTCGACCCACGTCTTCATTTTCTTAGCCGTCTTCATCAATTGGGCGTGTGCTAAGTCTCTTTGTTGCTGCCAATCCTTCGCGGTCTTGTATGCTCCGGGGCAAGCACCTGCATAAGAAGTGGCCAAAGTACTTGGAGTCAAGGGTTGCTTCTTCAATTTAGTCATCTTCGGTGGGGACCTTTGATAAGGTGCTTTTGTGGGAGGCTTAGCGCCAGGCTCCATCTCGATCGCATGATCGATCTCCCTTCTTAGCGGCAATTTCTTGGCAGCTCCTTCGGCATCGCGTCCTCGAACTCTTTGAGAACCTTCTTCATGCCTTTCGGAACTTCTTCAACTTGGGTAGTCGATTCCTCTTAATTCATTGTTGCTATGAAGGTTACCTCACCCTTCTTAAACCTTTCTGAAAGTTGTAGCGCCGACAGCACCGTGGTCTTCTTCTTCTCCCTAGTCACCGGGATAAGGTGTGTTGATTTTCTCTGAGTATACACAAGGAGTCAAAAGGTGGCATTGGAATGGCACGTTGTTCGCACATGAAATCCATCCCCAACACCATGTCAAGGTCATCCATAGGGATCACCGAGAAATTGACAGATCTCTCCCACTTGTTGAGATGCATCTCCACACCACGTGCCACGCCTACTAGTGGCTTCGCATCTGAGTTCACCGTCTTCATGGTACCTCCTTCTCTAGCGAACTTCATGCCTAGCCGCAATGCTTCTTTCTTGGACACGAAGTTCTGTGTGGCTCCCGTATCCACTAAGGCGCGGGAGGTCTTCCCATTCACCTTAACGTCTATAAACATGAGAATCTTGTCCTTGCTCTTGGATTTCTCCGTCTTAGCTTGGACACTGCTTAGCACTTGGAGCGAACTCATCATGGAATCCCGTTCCCCGTCGGATCCATTTTCCTCAATCAACGCATTTAGTTTACCCTTCATCGGGCATTTACGGACTTTATGATCTCCATCACATAAGAAGCAAGAGTAGGAGGGATTACCTTTTTCTTTATGCTCGGAATTTTTGTCTTTCCACGAAAGATACTTTTTGAGGTATGCTTGTCTCTATCCTCCTTCGCTTCCCCACCTTTGGCATGGTGACTTCTTGAAGTTTCTCCTCTTTCTTCTCAGTTTGTACTCCTTGAAGTCTTCCCTCTTTCTTTGATGCTTGGCCTTGTATTCTCGATCAAGGTCTCGGCTACAGTTATTGCCTCGGTCAACGTTTGCACAGGACGACGATCCAGCTCTTGTTTTACCCAGGGCTTTGCTCCGCACAAGAAGTTAAAGATCTTCTCTTCCTCAGACAGGTTGGGTATTTCTAGCAACAAGTTTGTATACTTCTCGGTATACTCTTTGGTAGTACCCGTTTGACGAAGATACTTCAACTTCGCTCTTACCTCATAATCCGCATTCTCCGGGTAAAAGTATTTCTTAAGATCGTCTTTAAAATTTGACCAAGTAGTGATAGTAGCTTTACCTTGTTGAATTTCCTGGCTTCGGAGTCTCCACCATGCCAAAGCGTTCTACGTGAGAAACACCATGGCTCTCCTTATCTTTCTTGAATCCTCCTCCATTTCGAGATGTTCAAAATACCTTTCACAACTCCATATGAAGGTATCAATCTCCTTTGCGTCTCTTTTTCTGTTGTACGGTGTTGGCTTGGGAGCATCCTCTCTTGAGAGTTTGCTTGGCCCCTCTGATGCGTCGGAAAACCGACTTTGTTTTACTGCAAGCACACAGTGTCGAAAGATGTAGACAATAGCAAATACGGTTCGTTCCCACGAGGATTTTGGATTAAAATATTTTTTTTAGGTTTTTTTATAAAGAATTAAATTAATTAAAACTATTTAATAAAGTTTGAAAACAATAAGAGAAAAATATTAAGGTTCCGGGAATCCGTAGTAGGTCAGGGTTTAATTGTGTTCGTCACATAGGGTCTCAATTTTAC